>JAZKJV010008287.1:0-157269 GCA_037367405.1 Ottelia alismoides | reverse complement strand
TACCAATTGAGTTTTTACCTATTTCGAAGGATGTTTTTGGAAGGAGATTAATATGCAAAGCGATTTTAACAATAAGTGTTATTCCAATTATATCTCGTCCTATAAAATAGGAAGATCGTTTTGGAAAGAAAACAATCGAATAGATGATTTCTTACAGAAATTCGAGATCCAAATGCTCATGTCAGTAATATATATATATATATATAATAGTCAAGTAAATGGTTGTTGCGAGATCAGTAATATCCAAAACAACGGTCAGTAATTTACATTCATTGCATTACATGTTGCAGAATTCAGTAACATATACACAATGGACAAGTAAGTGCTTGTTGTGATGTCAGTAAAACCATAACAAATGGTCAGTAATTTCTATATGTATTACTACTTTGAATAGAACTCAGTAATTTCGACACAATACGTACGTAAATGGTTGTTTGTGAGATCAGTAATATCCAATTAACGGTCAGTAATTTACATTCATTTTATTACATGGTGCATAATTCAGTAATATATACACAATGGACAAGTAAGTGCTTGTTGTGAAGTCAGTAATATCCAAACAACGGTCAGTAAGTGCTTGTCTTATATCACATGTTCAGTAATATGTGTACGATTCTCAAGTAATAGCTACTATGAGATCAGTAATAACAAAGTAATGGTCAGTAAGTCATGGGCATTGCTCAAGTAAGAAAGTAACTATTTGTCAATGCAATGCACATTACATAGACACTGGTATTACTAACCATTTGTTATGTTATTACTGATCGCACAACACACATTTACCTGACCATTTTATACATATTACTAGATTCTGTACAATGTAATATTTGGATGTAACTTACTGATCATTTTTTTGATATTACTGATCTCACAATACGCATTTACTTGACCGAATTATATTTATTGCTATCATAGCGTTTGGATCCTTAATCATCCGCGTGGAATCATTTATTTGAATTGTTTCTTTCCAAAACCGTCTTCCAATTTTTAAGGACGTTGTATAATAGGAAATATAGGATTTTTTTAAACACGTCGTAGCCTATAATTAGAAATATAGTTATTGTTAATACACGTGTATGGCTTAAAATGAGTGCTCATTGAAACGCTCATGAGCCCTGTGCGCAGTGGATAAGCCCTCTATATATATATATATATATATATTCTTTTATATGTATGCATATATGGTCATCAATCAATAAGAGTCCAAGATAAAAGTACCAATTAATAAGTTACATATATGAAGCTTTAACGTTTGTGGTGATACCGGGGTAAATGGGAACTTTTTTAAAAAAATCAGTAGTATGTTGCAATAATCAGCTGAATACTCGGCCAAATATCCGAATATCTGAATCGAACGGGAATATTCGGGTTGAACCGAATAGCAACATTCTATTGGGTCACCCCACATAATAAGAATATTCGCCGAATATTTGGTCCATTTGGAAGAATATCGCAATACCTGTCATTAATATCTCTTTCTATCTTCACTGTTCTTAATTGTTTAGAAATTCTTGTATTCTTCCCGAGGGCAACCTATTGCAGTCGTCCATTTCATCCAATGTGCTAATCTCTATAATTGCCACTGTTATTATTCAATGTCTTTCCTCCTGTCACGCCTTAACTCTATCCAGTTTTCCATTGAATCCAATCTTTTAATCTCTTCCATTGCTACCATTATTAGTCCATATCTTTTCCTCCCTAACTGTGTTCATGTAATGAACCTGCACCCGGAAGTCTGTATTATCACTAGTGCGTGACGTGCGGAAGTGATGGTGCTAAAAGAGCTTCACTTTGATGGATTTGAGTCTTTGAACCATGGCTCCCAAAGTCAATATTTCTTGAACTTAAAATAGGTTAAGAACTGCATATATTTTTCTTTTCTTTTTTTTTAGAAGAGATGGGACGGACCTCCTTTAGAGGCTTATCCAAAAAATTATATTAAAAATAATAGGTATTTACATCCTCCATGTTTCGTAAAGGGCTCTGGCATGTTCGAGTATATTTTCAAAGTAGAACCTCCCACCTGCAAAGATAATAGCATTCCTAGCTAACCACAATGCCCAAACCAGTGCGCATACCTTCGTCAGCCCTTCTTCTGATCTTGACCAATCATTGCCAAGTGACGCCCAAAAGGATTCTTTATCGCTCCATTGGATGCTCGGAAGGTTTGCATTACGCCATGAGTCCACTAAACAGGGACACTGGAAAAAAGGTGTTCCACATCTTCCGTCGCACCTTCACATGGACTACATCCACCTGTTGGTCCTGGAAAAAGCCTGGACTGTTGCGCAACCATTAGAATTTGCTCTCTTCTTTACAATCACAAGAAAACCTTAACCCTTGAGGGTATCCTCCATCTCCAGATCCTAGCACAATCCCGAGAAGTCTATGTATCCATTGACAAAGGCAACGCATATACCCCTTGTATGCCTTTCTTGATCGTGAACACCCCATCTCTTCGGCAACAAGAGTCTCTTCCTTCCGTCAGCATATCCAATCTCTCCAGATTGTCGACGAGACGAAGATACTCTACTCTCTACTCTGACAATTCAGCCACAAACTCAGGTGTCCAAGCTTCATTTGACCAACATTCCGCAACACATGTCTCCTTGTTCTCTGCTAGAGAAAAAAACCTTGGGTACAAATCACAGAAGGCACCCTCCTCAGACCATTCATCTATCCAAACCTGAAACCATATCCATCTCCCAACAGAGGTCACAGTGAGTCCGTCAGCATAGGCACGATCGAAGAGATGCCCCTCTAGAAAGTGGTTGGTGAAGCCATAACATCGGTACTAGCGTAGAGGTTGGATGATACCTAATAAGTAGATCTCACCATTCTAGAGAGCATATTGTTGCCACCTCCCCAAATCCATATTACCCATTTCGTCAACAAGGCCTTGTTCATTTCTCCAATCTGCAACACTCCCAATTCTCCCTCCTTGATCGGTGTAGTCACCACTGATCACTCCACCAGCGGGAGACTCTTACCCCCATGATCAAACAACCAAAAGAAATGCCGCATGAGCAACCTCAACCTCTTACAAATGCCCATAGGCAATACTCTTGTGGACGGGAAGAAAACAGTAATTGCAACGAGAACTGCCTTCACCAGTACCAGTCTCCCGCCCTTCGAGAGATACAAAGCCCTCCATCCCGTCAGCTTCCTCTCCAACATCTCCACCACCAGCAACCAATCAATCTGCCTTCCATACAACAACGATAGGCACAGATAACTGATAGGCAGAGTTTTTTGTTCCATCTCCAAGATATCCATACATGAAGTTTCCTCCCCCGAATTTAGGTTAAAAAGTTATGAAAGCTGACTTTGCACCATTAACCTTCAATCCTAACAAGTTGCCAAAAAATGTCTAACACTGCTCTGACCGCCTCCGCCACCCCCTTCCCCCCCCCCCCCCCCTTCTATGAAAAAAAATGGTATCGTCCGCATATTGCAAAAGTGGTATCGGGAAGTCCTCCTTGGAGTAACACTTAAAGAAACCTCCATTTTCTGCTAGCCCCCGACATAACTGCCAGTGCATCCGCTGCAAAGACAAACAACATAGGCGCTAAAGGACATCCTTCCCTCACTCCCCTCTGTGGCTAAAAGAAAACCCCTTCTTACAATTAACCAGCATCGAGAGAAATCACCATCTCTTCATTCAGTCTATCCAGACGTCTGGGACCCCCATCTGATTAATGATGCCCAGATATAAATTTCCAAGTCAAGCTTATCATAAGCCTTCGAGAAGTCTACCTTCCAGATGAAACCCGCAACCCCTCTCCTTTTCCAATCCCAAGCCATCTCCGAACCCATAACCACTCCTTCAGACAGTTGTCGCCCCAGAATAAATGCAGTCTATGCCGACAAAACAAGATCCTCCAAAATTCTACTGAGTCGATTGGCCAAAAACCTTGGTCACAATCAAGTAAACAGCATTAGATAATGATATGGGTCTAAACTCATCAACTCACATCGCACCCTCCTTTGACAGCAAAAAAAGAAGGGATCTGTTGAGCTTTTCCAGGCCTCTATTCACCTCTCTGAACTCCAACAATTGCCTCATGATGCCATCTTCCATCACCTCCCAGAATTCTCTGTAGAAGAAAATTGGAAGGCCATCTGGACCAGGACAAGCATCTACATTGAGGTCAAAAGCCGCCCTATGCAGCTCCTTCTTTAGTAAAATTCAAAATGAGAGCATCATGTTGACCGGGCTCCAAGGGTCTAGCCCTCCTTCCTAACCATCTCGTCTCGGAAGAAGAAACCCTCCTACTAAAACTTCGAAAGTGATCCATAATTGTCGTGCCTATCGCCCCATCCCCTTGGACCTCTCTCCCTCCACTTGCAAGTCATGAATCATATTTTCTCCTTGTCGTTGTATGAAAAAAACTTGGTGTTCACTTATCCTTCCTTCACCCACTTCTGTCTAGAACTCTTCCTCCACTCCACCTCCTTTCATTTTGTCGTCCTCTGCAATAATTTGTTGTTCTCTCCGTGATTATGACTCCTCCAGGTCAAGATCATGTTCGTCTTCAACCTCAGCCAATCTAGCAATCTCCTTTACAGCAATGCTATGGCATCCATCTCTGATTCCACAAGTCTCTTTCCTATGTTTAATCAGCACCTCACGCAATCTTGTTATCTTCTGAGCTAATCTCCGAGCAGCCGACCCCTCCACCTGCATAGACCTCCAATAATTGGTGATTAGCTCTATGAACCTTTATCCATCAATCATGCTTTTTCGAACCTGAACAGCGATATTGGGAAATCGTCCCTTTGCCCGAGCCCCAGCATAAAGGCGTATGGTTCGATTCTCAACCTAGCAAGAGCCTGTACTGTAGAAAGCAGGAACAACTCCATCATCTTTGCAGATGCTAAGAAACGATCCAGACGGGATCTCGAGGAAGTGTTTCACCAGGTGTACCTCCCATTTGAAGCATCAAGTACCTCAAAAGTTGTCTCCCCACAAACTTCGCAAAGGCGTCTGAGGCTGGATCCTATCCACCTCGATCCCCCAGGCGATCCGAGGTAAGCAATGTTACGTTAAAGCCGCCACCGACCATCCAAGGGATGGACGGGAAGTTCCTTCTTGCTCCCACAAAACGGGATCTTGCCCCCCCCCAAAAAAAAGGAAAACCCGTGCACCGAAATCAGCAACAGTCTACCCACTCCAGACTTCAGCTCCGGTAAAAACAGAAATTGATCTAAAGCATATTCTTTCTTCAACTGCCAACAGAAGATCTCTCATCCCAAGCATGCATCACACCACTGTACTCCTTACTATCGGTACTGCTCTGAACTCCGAAAGCCTATGGCAGCCCAATGATCTCCAGACCAAAGGATCCTATCTCGCAATCTAGATCTTACAAAAACACTACATCAGCACGCCAAGAACTTAAACTTTCACCAACCGCCTTTCTCTTATCAGTGTCCCTCAACTCTCTCACGTTCCAGGTGTTGATCTTCATTATGATCCACTTGTAGGGTTAACGACGGGCATGAGTACCCAAGACACTCCACAACCCGCGCGTGAATGAAGACCGTAGAATCCAAAACATCTGAAACATGTCCCTCACCTTCCACCTGGTTCTCCATTATTGTTGCCGCAATCGAGTTGATCCCGCCAAACCAAGGATCAGAGTCCCCATTGCTTTGTCTTCAAGCTCACATTCCAACCACGTCTACGCATCAGGTTTCCTCCTCTTGCGGGTGAAGGTAGAATCGCAGCACCCTTGATTGTCGGTTCCATCTCCCAATGCCAGTCTTCTCTCTCTTCTGGTTTGCTCCACTGCCAGAATACACTTTTCCATTTTCCAACTTCTCACCAAGGATGTTGCTCCTTGTACTTCCCCAATTTCATGGCCATCTAGCTCCAAATCCACCTCCTCGCGTGCCACCAAGGCGGAGTTTTCCACCTTCTCAGTCGCACCATTCCCTACTGCATTAATGGAGGGACTTGCACCTTCCGAGACAAGAGCAGGGGAGGAACCCCAACCTCAGAACCTCCGCCCAGGCACTTGACCTTCCAGGACGAGTCCAGCATAACTGGTTCGATCGAAAGGCCAGCATCGCCAACCGGACCTGAGAAAAACGAAAAAGGTCGGCTCGGATTCACATATCTCATGCCACTTGAGAGCCCAGTGGGCCCAAACTCGATTCTGACCTGAGTAGATATCTCGCTCCAGAAGAGCCTATAACAATCGGATTAGGACCTGAAACAGCCGATGACGACCTGAAACCACCTCTCGCTCCAGAAAAAGCCATCGTGTATCGAGTTAAGACCTGAGTTGCCACCTACCTACCACGACAGTTGTCCCTCCCCTTCAAAAAAATCCATCTCCACGATTGATGGATATCTCCCAAAAAAGAAGAGTCATTAATCGCGCATGGCGATTTCGCCCGAGGATCTCAAGGCGAAACTGTTGTATTGGCTCGAAGGGCCCGATCCAATTGCCTTGGAGAAACCATCATCGTCTTCGTCTGGTCGTCAGACCATCTCGACCAACCCCCCCCCCTTCTGATGCCCATCAGAAGCAACCAAGAAGCCCTCCGCCACCATCAGCATTGCCGTCGTAGATGACAACTCATTTTCAACATCCGACAAAAGGAGTCTGAACTCCGCCTTTCCGACCCGCATCATGATCTCCGGCGGCATTTGGGCCACCACATCCTTGCCCCCGCTCATTTGGGCCATTTGGGCCACCACATCCTTGCCCCCGCTCATTTGGGCCGCTCATTTGGGCCGCTCATTTGGGCCACCACATCCTTGCCCCCGCTCAGTTTCAACCCTGATCATAGGATTTTTTTTTCACCTCCCTCTATCGGTTGCAACGCACTTTTAACTAAACGGAGGTCGCGACATTAGATCGGTATGCTCTTCATCTCTACCATCCGACAAGAGGAGGTCACCCTCACCCTATCATATAGGTGAGGCATTCGCCATCGTGCCGAAGGTGGGAACAACCCACAACTGTTGCTCAAGAACCTAGTCAGCTCGACCCCTTCAATGCCTCGGACGCATAACGCATGTTTTGTTTACCAAACCGGATCTTCTGCATAACCTGTCGTGCGCCCGAAGGCAAGAACCGCTACCACATCCCGTAGGTCTTCAGTCGAACCTTCCGCAATCAGAGCTCCCTCCAGGTGGTCACCATATCGCCAAACATATGCCTTCATCAACGTCATGGAGCCGCCACTGACGGCCAACTTGGAGGGCCCCGAAGGACAGTCCCTTCGGAGGTGCCCTTCCACCCGACAATGATAGCAGACTGGAGCTCACGTAGGACACCACCTGGCATCGCGATTCGCGATCGCCACCCACAAAATGAGTCTGTCTATTGGTGACCCTCCTCGCTACTCCCTCCACTGCTATTCTATCGGTGGCCCTCCTCGCTTCACTCTCCTCCGCCTCTCGCTCCGGCCAAAACCCAGAGCGCTCCGGCACCATGGGCCCTTTCAATTGCTCCCTCTCCTGCTCTCTCTCCCGAGCCATCTCCCAGCCTGCATACACTTTTCTGATTATCAAAGAAATGGATATAAGAAAAAAATGGCCTATCAGGTTCTTTAACACTACACAGGAAATGATACTTAATAATCCTGGAAACAAAACGATCAACGTAGGAACCTAAATTGAGGATTTTTGCCATGTCAATTAGCCGTTGGCTATGAATGAAGTGCCATAGTTTTCCGAAGTGAGATATATATACATATTATAAAGCTAGGTTTTTACCCAGCTTTTGACACGTGTATAGCCCATCCGTTGCCCCTCTCCTCTCCATTCTCTCCCTTCCGTTTTCCACTCACCTCTCTAACTACATCCCGTTCTCTCTCTCTCTCTTCTCCCTTCTCTTCCACGTCTTTCTCTCCTTTTATCTCTCTCTCTCTTTCTAAATTTACAACAATACAAAATCCTCTCTCTCTTGTCTTTTATCCCCTACGTCTCTTCTCTTTCCTCTCTCCTCTTTATCCATATCTCTCTATCTAAATTTATAACTATACAAAAACCTTTTGTCTCTCCCTATCTTTTCTCTTTCCTATCTACTCTTTATCTCCATTTCTCTTTCTAAATTTATAACAATCTCACAAATCAAAAGCAAGTTAATTTAATGGGATTTTATTTATACCTTAATAATTTTGTATTAATTCAACTGCGTATTATAAAATTATATTAAAAATATCTCAGATTACCCAATTCTATAATATATACAGTATTAATGTTTGCTTGATGTTAGAATTATTATATTACAATTATGTTTGTAATCCTTCGGGTTCCGTAATCCTTAACCCTTCGGGTTTCATAACCCCTCAAGGTTATTTATGTATTTTTCCTCTTGATTCTCTAGGGTTTTCTCTCTATATAAGAGACCCTAGCCCTATGGAATAGATATCCCATTTGTTCTCTCTTCTCCACATGGTATCACAGCAACGGTCCTAGACCGGGGTTCTGACCTAAAATCCCCACCGCTACCTTCAAGCCTCGCAAAAGCCTGCGTGGGTCCTCTTCCCTACATTAGGGCCCCGCGCAAGGCCCTACAATCACCTTCAGTGCAGCAGCCTCCCGCTAGCGCTACCCTACGCTTTCAGTACCTCCTACGAAGGTCGTCAGCCCCACAACTACCATCCACGGGTACCGTAGGACTCTTTGGAGATCCAAAAATCATCACGGACCGCTTCCGAAAATCCAGACCTGCTGTCCATTGAGGGTTTTCAGCAGAGAACTTTGCACACATCGCCTCATCTGGGAGAGGAGGCAGATACGGCTTGCGAGGAGGACGCGGTCGTGATCCAAGTCGTGGCCGTGGACGGGGAATCTAGACGAGGCCGTGACTTTGGTCCGTGGGTCGCGGGACGTGACTTTGGTCGTGGTCGTGATAGTATGTATCACTCCATGTCACATTTTTACTTCTACAGATGATTTATCTAGATGTGACAAGAGATTTGCAGATGCTCTTAATACTATTACCATTCCAAGAGATCATTTATGTGCAATGCATGATCATGGTTGGCGACAGGCCATGGATGAGGAGATGGATGCACTTATCTCCCGGGGCATGTGGGATCTTGTGTCGTGCCCCCGGGGATTGCCCTGTGGCTTGTCGATGGATCTTCACGACCAAACAGTCGCTTGATGGTTCCATTGAGAGGTTGAAAGCCAGACTTGTTGCCAAAGGTTTCACACAAACCTTTGGAGTTGATTATTTTGAGACCTTTCTCGCCTGTTGCCGGAATGTGGTCGATACTACCATTCTCTCTGTTGCTGCCAACAAGGTTTGGCCCATTTATCAACTTGATGTGAAGAATGCCTTTCTTTATGGTGATCTTGAGGAGGTCTACATGATGCAACCGCCGGGGTATGTAGTCGAGGGGGAGCATGTATGTCGACTAGGCAAGGCAATTTATGGCCTGAAGCAGAGCCCAGGGGCATGGTTTGACAGGCTCACTATGGAGATCAACACACTTGGTTTGCAGAGGACAACATCTGACTACTCTGTCTTTGTTAGACGACGGTCTACTGGCACGATCATCCTTGTTGTCTATGTTGGTGATATGGTTATCATAGGAGATGACGTAGATGGTATTCAGAAGACCAAGGCCTTCCTCCAGAAGGTCTTTGTCACGAAAGATCTTGGCCAACTTTGTTATTTTCTTGACATCGAAGTAATACGCACTACAGAGGGGGCTCCATCTTTTACAGAGAAAGTATTGCCTTGATATTCTGACTGGGGCAGGACTTCTTGGATGCAAGCCATCTGGCATCCCTGTAGAAGTGAGAAAATATTCAACATTTATGGATTCAGCTTTTGAGGATGCAACACGATACAGAAGCTTAGTGGAAAAATTACTCTATTTCACTGTTATTAGGCCAGATATATCATATGCTGTGAGCAGAGCCAATCAACATATGGAGAAGCCTATTTACAGTCACTGGCAGGATTTTCTTTTGATCCTTCAATATTTGAAGGAATCTCCCGTACGTGGACTTTTCTATGGGGTGAATGGACACACTAATATCTCCACCTATATAGATTCTGACTATGCTAGCTCTCTTGAGGATCGTCGATCCACTATAGTATACGCCATGTGTTTGTTGGGAATAAACCTTGTCACTTGGCGAAGCAAGAAGCAGACAGTGGTATCCAGATCCAGTGTGGAAGCAGAATACAGAGCAATGGCTCAGGCCACGTGTGAGATCACATGGCTTGTTTCTTTTCTAACAGAACTTGGCATGTCAGTCGCCACTCATGTACCCTTATACTGCGACAACAAGTCTGCCATGTACATCGCCACCAATCCAGTTTTCCATGAGCAGACAAAACACATTGAAGTTGATTGTCATTTTATTCGTGATGCGGTACGAGAAGGACGAATCAGCACTCCACACATCTCCACTGAACATCAACTTGCAGACATCCTCACAAAGGCTCTTCCAAGGAAGCGCCTAATATACTTAGTATCCAAGTTGGGCATGATCGACAGATATGCTCCAACTTGAGGGGGAGTGTTAGAATTGTTATATTACAATTATGTTTGTAGCCTTGTGGATTCCATAACCCTTAACCCTTTGGGTTCCGTAACCCCTCATGGATATTTATGTATTTTTCCTCTTGTACTCTCTAGGGTTTTCTCTCTATATAAGAGGACTCTAGCCCTATGGAATAGATATCCCATTTGTCTCTCTTCTACACGCTTGAAAATAAATATGATTTTACATTTTTAATAAATCAAAAGTCAATCATAAAAATCACATAAAACTTTTAAAAATACAAAAAAATCAAATAAAACTTTTTAGAATTTCATAAGATCCACTAAACATTGGCGTGAAAATTATGTTATTATTCCGAGATATAGGTTTTTTTGTTGGTTTTGATGATCTTCAAGCTCCAGATTTTAGAGAAATCCACTTAGTCAGTATGTGGAATTACATTATAATGTGAAATTAAATTTTAAAGCATCACCCTATTTTTTTTATAAATTATTCCAGATGTTCAGGGGATACTATTTCGTTAAGTATCGCAAACAATTTATATATATATTCATAAATAGAAGACAAACACATGAATAAAATGTATAAATTGAAGATCTTAGGTTTAAATTTGTATGCCTATTTCATTTAATATTATACATAGATACTATTAAAATCTAAAATATAATATTGTGGATTGACTATTCTAAATTTAATTATGAACAACAAGAAGAAATTCTTGATTACAATATAGGAGAAATTGTTGCTAAATTTCCAAAAGACATGTTTCTTCATATAGATAATCCAACAATTATTATCTTCTCAGCAATGATGGTACAAAACTTTCATGCAGATGACAAATTATCCTCTCGTGACAATTATTATCTTCTCAGCCATCTAGTCGATACTCGGTCGGTCGGGTCGCTGACTAAGGATTAATCGACAGTCGGACGGATTAATCGGATTTAGTCGGGCTTTAATCGACTTTAATTTTTTAAATATATAAACCATTTTTATACATATAATTATATATTTACGTAGATTTATATATATTTATACTATCATAATGAATCAAAGAAGTAGATGAATTTAAATAAAATAGTAAGCGTATTAGAGTAAGTTTGCTTTTTAAAAAGTAAAAAAAAACATGCGATCTCCAAGCAAAAATTGGTTGACCAGTGGACCTAGTCGGAATTAGTCGGTACTCGGTCGGACACCCACTGACTAGACTAGTCGGACCTACTAATCGGGCTAGTCGGGTGACTTTTACAACATTGGAAATGTTAATTTTATACTATCAACTATAATTTTTCACATTAACTCTTCTAGAGAAAGAACCTTCATTTGTTTAATATTAGCCTTTGAGTTCTTCATATACATAAATATACCTGAGGTAGAATGGATTTGATGCATGTGTATGATATTCCATTTGAAAAGTTTTTATACTAGATTATATTTTTCATATATTTCAATAATTTAGTTTTCTAAATTTTTTCACCTTTTTTGGGATTCAACTTTGATTGACCGCTTTACAATATGTTTGTTCATCCACTTCAAATCTCAGATAATTCTCCAATTAAGTACCCTTTTATATTATATGTAGAAAACAATACATTTTTTAAAATTAAATTATGAAATATCTACATATAAATATGTTTATACTAATCTTTAAAGTTTTATCACAGAGATGTGGTATCAATGGAAAGAAGACAACCTCTCTTTTTTGTAATCTTTTTCCTATATTTTTTACTTATGATATTTAACATTTGCTTCTAATTAAATCAGTTAATTTTTGGCATACATCAATTGCAAGGAAAAATATAAATAAATTTCTATAGATATATTTCTTTTTAATTCTATTATTTAGCTTATGATTTCTTATTAACTTATTCGCATATTCGTTGCAAGAAAATAGCAATTGAAATTTAAGTCAATATTAGACCAACGTAATGTAGCTGTATAATTATGTTAGTTTAATCAGATTTTCTTACATTATAATTGTAGAAATTCAGTATTCCTCTATGCTTCAATGGTAGTTATTATCTGCAATTGTCTTATATGAATTTATTCCATCATGGCATAAATACAGATCATTTATTTTTTTCCAGAAAAATATAAACTAAATCTTTTCATGACACGTAAACTGTTTTTATTATTTTTTAATGTTTAAAAGAAATAATAAACTTGTTTTTTAAATCATATCAACTCAATTTTGTTCCGCCGCGAAGTGCAGGGTACATCCAAGTTATATAGAAAATGTGGTCTACAAATGTAAATGTGATGCACACATCGTTGGTATCTTTCATCAAAATAGAGTTGTGAAATATGGCTGCAGTCGCAATTTCTCTTTTTTTTGGTTCTTGTGCTTAACAAAATACCTTTGATGACATCCTTCTTTGGAGGTTCATTAGTTGGCTTCTAAAAAAATGGTCGGAAACCTCCAGCTCAAGTACCTCCACCTCTACATCTATCTTCTTCCCATTTATTTCCTGGCCTATCATTTGATCCGTGGGCTGCATTAAAGCTCCCATCTATCAGCCAAGGCCAAATATGAACAATTCTATAGGAGGGAAAGCTCCTGAAGCAAACCTGACACACACACAACTGAGAATCGACTAGTCTTATCTTGTAGGTCCCTCCTATGATAACTGTTATCCCTCCCTATTTTCCAACTGATTTCATTGCCAAGGATCATTGATATTTGGGATATTTTATTGTCGCTCAATATGCATACATCACAACTTTGTTTTATCTCATGAAGAAGAAAATATGTTGCGACCCCCCCCCCCCCCAACCCCACAAGAAAAAGAACGTGCACACACAATGTGGACAAACACGCAACCCATGTCCCTAGCAGCTACCTTCTTATTCCATGGGGGCACTATATCATGAATAATTTGGTTGGGATAATCATCAGTATAAATGTGGCTGCTTCTACTGTTAATCTTATTTGCCA
Organism: Ottelia alismoides; assembly: GCA_037367405.1. Classification (NCBI taxonomy): domain Eukaryota; kingdom Viridiplantae; phylum Streptophyta; class Magnoliopsida; order Alismatales; family Hydrocharitaceae; genus Ottelia; species Ottelia alismoides. Next base: position 143,848 of record JAZKJV010008287.1, on the reverse strand, counting down.
TATATATGCTTGCATTTTTTTATACATGTGCTCAGAAATGCATAACATTCATTTTGCAGGTCTGTTCCTCACTTATCTTGCCTTATTTTTGATGAATGGCCACGGACAACCGGCGCTTCTTTACCTTGTCCCATGTACTCTAGGTAATCGGAGAACAGTTTCCGCTACTTCTTTCATTAAATCCCAGCCTTTCCAGTTACTTAAAACTTCAGATGTTGAGACAGTATGCCTGGTAGTTATACTGGTGGAAAACTTAACCCGCACATCCTAATGGTTATGTCGATTTCGATTCCCTATTTTATAGTGTTGAGCGTTCAAAAATCTACATGGTGATCACGATATCTTGCCGCTTACTTTTCTAATGTGATCCCTCAGGCCTCATTGTTATACTGAGCACCGTGAGGGGTGAACTGCGGGATCTTTGGAATGCAGGAAGTGGAAGCTCCACCGGTAATTCCTCCGGAGTCGTCGCTTGAATGGTGCCCACATGGAATGGTTACGAGGAGCAGTAGGTCTCTCCCTCAGCATCAAATCAACCTCCTGCTTGAAGGAAGTTGTACAGTGAATACCTGACAAACTCACCCTCCAGTTGTACCATATTGTTTCTCGTTTCTGCTAATGCACCACTTATCTATCCATGATTAATTAATTGATGTAAGATGCTTCCCTCAGCCAAGGTACTCTGTTTATTGACCTCTAAAGAGGGTCCCCTTTTTGCCCTCCTCCCATTATTTGTAATGTTTAATTAATCAAAGATGTTGGGGCTTTTTGTACAGTGCATGCATTCAATCATATAATCAGATAATCGGTCGTCGAAGTTCGAATCTCCTAGGCATTTGAATGCTCTCCGCATTATATTCTTCTTCAAGCAAAAAAAACTGAGTGGCGTAGTCGTTCATCAGATGGAATGAGGGGAGATCAGAATGTCTTGAGTATGAGGTAGTTTAAATGCAAATCCACTGAAGTCATGCAGGTTGGGTCTGGAAACTTGCAGAGTATACCTACAGTTAGTACCAGGACCTCAAAGGAGGTCAAAGGAATGGCAACTGAGGTATCTCAATTGCGCTACTCATCCGAGGCACCGAGCACCTGCCTTGTCAGACATGGAAACGATGCTATCGGTCGAAGCAGTGAGAACCTACCTCATCAAGGTATGGCGAGCAGATATGCGAGCATGTGAAGCTAAATACCGACTTTATCGAGATCTAAATCAAGGTATATGGATTGTGCTTCTCACCAGGAACTAAATATCCATCTTACCATGATCGCGGGTTTGAGAGCCATCCATAATAACAACGTATCTAATTTGGACTCAATTTGGCATGTTAACAACCATCTGTAATACTTAAGGTCAAGTTGACAAGTAGTAAATCTTCGTCACTGATAGTCTAATCTTACACCTTGTGAGTGTTCCACCATGCTGCTTTCAAGAAGCACGGCAACGATTTCTTGAGTGCTTCAAGATACTCTGAGGTGCCAATTAAAGGGACCTGTAAAAGGAACTTCACACCATCTGCATCAATATTAGAAGTCTCTTGGTTTTTAAGACCCATAAGTTGACCTAAGGTAAGCCTGGATTTCAATACAACGTTCAAATTGCGAGCTCGATTCAAATGATACCCAATGATGATCATAATAAGTACATACCATCACTGTTTAAAATATAAAAGAAAGAAGATCAATACATGATGGACCACTATATAATTATCAACATTTGTCCCACAATTCTTTAGTCAAATGGTACATCATGTTACTACATGGCTATAATAAGTAAAGAAGTTAAAGAGTGAATACTAATATGCTTGCTCATGTGAATTATCTCACTTGCCTCAACCTGATTGAAAAGTCAAATGATGCAACAAATGAGCCAAATAAAGTTGAAATCGAGAATGACATAAATCATATATAATCAACATATAAAGATGAGCATAGGTCGGGTTGGGCCTGAAGGGCCCATGTCTCAAGTCCATTTAACAAATTGGGCCTTCAGCTAGGCCCCAGCCTATGAATTTTTTTTGTGTGCCCAAGCCCGAACCTGGCCCAAATCTTATGGGCGTAGCTTTGGCTCGGTCGGCCCATTGCATGACCAAGAAACCCATCTCCAAAGTTTTCAATCCCTCTTCTCAATTGGTGACAGCATCTGAGAGAGACCATCGAGCGACGACGGCATGGGTGGAGGAGAATCCGAGGATGCACATGCAATATCCTCCATTCATCTTTCCAATTTGTTTGTCCAGATCTCAAGTACCAATTCCTGGTTTGAATTTCTTTTTGGATTCAAATTCGTAGTTTAGATTTCAATTATTTGTTTTATTCTCGGTTTAGGTCTCGAATTTTGTAGGGCTGATGTTTTATGGTTTTATGTTGCGGTGACCTTGGGTCAGGCTTGCGGGCATAGGGAGCTGGATTGACCTAGGCCTGAGTCCATCCCAAAAAATAAATGGGACTGCATTCCAGGCTCAATCCTGTCCCTTTTTTTATCTTGTGTCTAGTCAGTTTATGCGGGTTGGATTTCGATTGGACTGGGTCGGTCTGGTCCAATGCTCATCAACTATATTTGTGTGTGTGTGAAAGAATAGTAAGCATGCTTGAAATTTAATGGACAAACAAACATACATAGTGTGTGTGTGTGTGTGAGAGAGAGAGAGAGACAGTAATGTGCCCGTGACCATACATAGTTGGGATTTTATCACTTGTGCCCCTCCGAGATATTGCAATATCAGTTATGCCCCTATCTTTTTGGTAATATCAGTTGTGCCCCTCACTTCTTTCTCCATCATCGGTTGTGCCCTTCCATTAGATTGACCGTCAAAAAATTGAAATAACCATAGTTTACTCAAACCATGGCGTGGTTAAGAGGGGTATTATGGTCAGAATAAAATCAAATGAGGAGGAGGGTTGGGGAGGATGTGCGAGGTTGTGGAGGAGGTGCGGGATGGCGGCAGGGGTCGGGGAAGTGCGTGGCTGCGGGAGGTCGGGGGGTTGGCACTGGTTGCGCGGTGCGGAGCAGGGGAGGTGGCTGTGCGGGGCAGGGGGGAGGGGGAGCAGGGGGTCGCGCGTGCGGGGGAGGGGGTGCAGCCCAGGGGGAGGGGGAGCAGGGGGCGGCGCCGGGGAGGGAAGGAGGTGCGGGGGGTATCGTTAATGGCAGGGGGCGGAGGGGCGGTCTGGGCGAAGGGAGGTTGGGACAGAGGGAGGCGAGGGCAAGGGGCGGGGGGAGGTCAGGGCAGGGGGCGGAGGGGCAGTCTGGGCAGAGGGAGGTTGGGGCGGAGGGAGGCGTGGGAAGGGGACGGGGGGAGGTCAGGGCAGAGGGCGGAGATGCGGGCTGGGACGGGGGCACGGGGGGCAGGGGCGACGCCGGGGAAGGGAGGCGGGGGCGGAGGGGCCGCAGGGGATGGGGGGAGGTTGGGGTGGCCTGGAAGCTTGGGCGGAGGGGCAGCAGGGGGCGGCGCCGGGGAGGGGAGGGGAGGGGAGCTCGGGGCGGAGCTGGGCGGATACAGGACAGGGGCAGGGGTGGAGAGGGAGGAGGAGGAGGTTGGAGGAGGAGGAAAAGGGTGGGGAAGAGGAAGAAGAAGAAGAGGATGAGGAAGAGGGTATAAAATGATCACATAACCTTTTTTAAAAAATTAATTTCGCTTATGTCCTCAAAGTTAACGTCCGTTTGTACTGTGGATGGATGGTCACTAACCCGAGGGGCACAAGTGATAAAATAGCAAGAAGTGAAGGACACAACTGATATTACCAAAAAGATAGGGGCATAACTGATATTGCGATATCTCGGAGGGGCACAAGTGATAAAATCCCTACATAGTTTTGTGCTCCTACGAGTAAAAATACATAACATTTTTACCAGAATGTAAATCTAATCCATTGATCTTGATTTATACTATAAATAAAGATGATCAAATTTCATGTCATTTGGAGTTATGTAACTGATCCATTGAGTTTCGCCAGAGCCATTGATTATTTATTAGCCCATGATTGTGTTAATAATAGGACATGGATATTTAAAACACCGTGAGCTCGCAATGTGGTGCACATGGGCACACACAACTTTGTCTGTCCACTATGATTTAAATGGCAAAGTCCACATTATCATGCATTAATAAACAACCAATTGTTCATGCGAGACGAATCCTGCATCACTTGATGAATGTGTTATGACCCAAAATTTTAATAATATCTTTATTTTATAGGATGAATCAAGATCAATGGATTTGATCTTTATTTAAATTATAAATACATGCAATTTTTGCCATGGGAACACACAATTGTGTGTGCCTGCTTTTTCCATTTTTATCACACACATATACATATATATCGGACTGATCTTGTGAAGTCAAATGGGACATCATGTTACTACATGGCTAAAATAAAGAAAAAAGTTAAAGAATGGATGTTCTAAGTCTTATATATCATCTACTAGTATGCTTTTTTTTTATGGGTAAAGGGTATCATCTGTATTTCATTCACAAAAAGTTAAATGTACAAGGTTGGGGGCACTGTAAGCCATACAAAAAGAAGACCAAAAAAGAGAGCAGTGGAGTAACAAAAACACTGCGTTTACATATCAAAAATGAAGATGAATCCACTAGCAATTAGAGAGCTCCACAATTCTTCAGAAAGAGTGTTGTATTGATGTTAGCGACAGTGGAAGCAGCGATAGAGGAGGTAGACGAAGATTGCAACGAGGCCCATCTTAGATTTCTCTCCCTCCAAATTTCCCAAACAATAGTAGATAGAACAGTGAACCAGAGTTGCTTTTGGTTGCCGAACTGGGTTGAGTTTATCCAATTAATAATGCGCATGATCGAGAGAGAGGGGGGCGGGGAAGGCCCAAGTCCACAAGCACCATGCTCCAGATGTCCTGAGCGAAACTACAGTTGAAGAAGAGGTGATCGTGATTGTCAAAGGAAGAGCCACAGAGGTAACAATGGCCCGAGGTAGCAAGCCCAAACCGCTGAAGCATGTTAAGAGTAGGGAGCCTGTTAGTGACCGCGCGGTAGAGAGTGCAAGCGTGCTTAGGGACGGAACCCTTGCACCACACCACCGAAGCCCAAGAGACCACCGGCCCCCGGTGCCTGACAACATCAATCGCCTGTGAGAAGGAGAAGCCTTTGGGGGATCGGGTCCAAACATGTTGGCCATTCAAGAGGGAGATGAAGCTTTGATATAAGACTCTTCCATGCAGGATGGTCTTCCAAAGTATGGAGTCACCAGCCTTAGGCATGGCCCAGAAGGAGCAATCATGCAAGTATCTGTTCCTTAGGAAAGCAGCCCAAAGAGAGTGCTTGGCGGTAAGGATAGACCACCCCCAAGACACAACCATTGCCTCACGCGTCATGGCAAGGGAACGAAGCCCCAAACCTCCTTCCTCCTTAGGAAGGCAAACCGTATGCCAACTAGTGTAGTGCAGGCCGAAACCCCAAAGGAAGTTTGTGCATAACTTGTCCACCCTACTCACAGTGCCACAGGGGATGAAACACCCCCCAGCCCAATATAGTAAAATGCCCGCAATAACAGACTTCAGCAGGAGCAGCCTACCTGCCATTGACAGGGAGGAGGCCTTCCAACCGCTAAGCGCAGCCCGCACCCTATCTTCCAAAGCCTGAGCGTGAGAACCTCTCCCAAGGGAGGAAACTAGCGGGAGCCCGAGATAAGTAGTGGGAAGGGAACTGCGCAGAATCCCCAAATGCAAAGTACAAGCAAAATCGGCCGGGGCACCCTTCGGCCTAAGAAGCTTGCACTTGCGGGGGTTCAGGCAGAGGCCAGAGATGGAGCCAAAAATCTTCAAGGATCCTCTTCACCTCCAGGAGAGAAGATGAGGAAGCATTAGTGAAAAACAGGAGGTCATCAGCATAAATTAAGTGAGTAGGAGCGGCCCCCCGTCCTCGGCCCAGTAGCTTAAGCCGGCCATTGGCAACCGCGAGCTCCATCAGAGAGGTAAGTGATTCCATTCCAATCACAAAGAGCAAAGGGCTTAGGGGGTCCCCCTGCCTGAGACCCCTTGTACCCTTAAAAAAGCCCACGGAGGAGCCATTGAGAAGAATTGAGTAGGATACCGTTGTAATGCAATTGGCGATCCAAGAAATCCAAACTGGGTCGAAACCCATGAGGTGGAGAGATGTCAAGATAAAGGAGTGCTCAATAGTGTCAAAGGCCTTAGAGAGGTCGACCTTTAGGCATGCTCGCTTGATTGAAGCCCTACGGTCGAAAGAGGTAATCAGTTCTTGCGCCAGCCGAGAGGAATAACCAATGATACGCCCCTTGACGAAAGCCGATTGGTTATTGGAAATCAGGTGTGGCAGAACCACGGCCAACCTGGAAGCCAGAATCTTAGCAAAAAGCTTGTAGATGATGTTGCAGCAAGCTATGGGCCTAAAGTCTCCCACCGCAGTAGTGGATTCACCTTTTGGCACCAGTGTGAGGAAAGTGTGGTTGGCCTCCCTGACCATACCTCCCCCCTTGTAAAGAAAAACCATTGCATCGACAATGTCGTTCTTGACGAGTGCCCAATGCCTCTTAAGGAAGTCAGCATTAAACCCGTCCGGCCCCGGTGATTTTGTGGACTTTATGCCACAAAGGGCATGGCAAATCTCGTCCTCGTCAAACAGCCGAACAAGCCAGTGTAGAGCGTCAGGGGAGAGGCTCCAGTGCGGAGCAGGGGGATCGGGCCTATTCGGCCTAGGGAGATCCGGTGAGAGAAGGCCCTGGAAGAAATTTGTAGCCGCAGCAGCAACTTCCACACGTTTCTCAAATTGGCATCCATTCTGGTCAATGAGTGAGGGAATATAGTTTCTAGCATAACGAGCCTTTGTCGATAGATGGAAAAATTTGGTGTTTTTGTCCCCCAAGAGCAGCCAATCAGCCTGACTCTTTTGGCGCCAAGCCGACTCAAGATCAGCGTCGAGCTTCGCCAAGGACTCCTTAGCATCCGCCTCCAACTGAGCAAAATGGGAGTCTAATGGATCAACACTAAGGACCTCATTGATGCTCTTAAGGGCAGCCTCCACCGCCTTGACCTCATCGAACACATTTGCTTCACGAAGAGCCCACGACCGGAGAGCCTTCTTAACAGATTTCAACTTCTGAATGAGCCAGAATAGGGGGTTGCCAGCTACCCGCACAGACCATGCCATTGTTACCGTTTCGGAGTAGCCGGGCCTTGATGCCCAATAGTCGAAACACCGGAATGGAGTACGCATGGACTGAGGGGCAACGATGCGGATAGAAAGAAGCAGATGATCAGTGAAAGAGGCTGGAGAGTAAACCAGCTTCGAGTGTGGGAATAGGGAGAGCCAAGCATCGTTAACAAAGGCTCTATCGAGACGGGAGGCAATTCTGGAAGGGCCAACCGAGGAGTTCGTCCATGACCATCGATTTCCCGAGGAAGGGAGCTCCATTAGATTACAGGCATCGATTCAAGCATTAAAGTCAGCCATAGCTCCGCGACTAGGGGGCAGGCCACCCCTTTTTTCATGCAAGAATATGACCACATTAAAATCCCCAAGCATCAACCAGGGAGTTTGGTCAGGAACATGGGTTCGCGTGAGGGCCTCCCACAGACTTCTTCTCCCATTCACACTATTATCTCCATACACCACGGAAACGATCAAATTGAGACCACCTTTGTTGTAGCAATTCAGGGAGACTGCCTGAGTTGAGACCTCCATTGGTGAACAGGACCAGACGGAGGCTTTCCATAAGATGTAAATCCGACCGAGCTCTGTTTCATTATGAAGGAAATTCCAGCCCTTAGTAATCATAGAGGCGAATTTAGGGCGATTTGCGGGCCGAATCTTGGTCTCGAGAAGGCCAATAAAATCGGCATCAAAAATCCCTTTATTGGACGTGAGAGTCTTGAGAAGTTTCCTTTGCTTGCAGGGATTGTTCAGACCCTGCACGTTAAGAACCGCGAACGACATTAAGTGAGCATTGGGTGGCCTGCACGGCCAGGTTGTCTGGAGGGGCCTCTCGAGGACTTCTTCCTGTTAGAGGCCACAACCCACGAAGGGTTGAGTTCCACCATCAATTGGGGGTGATCAGAGACACTAGCATTGTCATGTGAAGGCGAGACCTCCTCAAGACCGCCAGGTATGTTAAGGTCAAGACCCGCCTCGTGTCGACTAGCAGGCTTCCTAGCCGGTGCATGAGAGCCCTCGATCCAAAAGGGAAGGCAAAGAAGGGCTTCCATGTATTCCTCTTTGAACCACGATGCAGTGAAGAGCTACCAGTTGCAAGAGAGTTCGGGGCCGAATCACGGTCGGCTTGGACATCAGAAGTGAACCCGGAGGTTGTGGGGGTCCCCAGTGCCAAGTGGCCGGCACCAGAGTCCGAAGGTGCCTTGAGAACTTCAGAAGGCATTTCCGAACTGACGAGGATGCTAAGGAGACCTTCCGAGTGACCCAAAGAGGGGGAGAGGATATGACCCCTGGGAAAAAGAGAAATGGAAGATGGGGACGGGATGGCAGGAACGTCAGAAGGCAGTGCATCCTGCCTTGGAGGGGGCTCGGGCTGAGAGGAGTTGGCGATAGGAGAGGAAGGAGGACCCAAGTGAGAAGGAAGATGTCCAACCTCTGCCGAGGGGCCTCCAGGGGTCTCAGACGCAAGGGGCCCAGAAGCTGCACGAGGGATTGTGGTAGCCGACGATTGACCAAAGGGGCACCTGGAAGTGTTATGGTCGAAGTTTACACACCAGGCGCATTGTGGAGGACTCCATTCAAGCTCCACCTAGATCATTTGGCGCTGGCCATTAAAGAACACCAATGGAACCTCCTTCGGGATAGGCATTCCCGCCCTAATTGAGATGCAGCAGCGAGCAAATCCATCCCGCTGACCAGAGGCCGTAGCCGCGTCCATGAAGAGCTGTGTACCTAGGAGACTTGCGATTTTGTTTAAGATGGCCACCGAGGAGTGGCACATGCTGAGTCCATGGAACTTCACCCATAGGGGAATTTCCGACAGTAGATCCCTCTCAAAGCAGGACCCCGCATCCCATTTACGAATCACAACGAACCGCCCCTGGAATAGCCAGGGCCCTCCGTCAAGGATACATTGGCAGGCCTCAGCAGAGGTCAACTTGAGGTAGAAGAAGCCGTTAGGATGAGGGAAGAGTTTGAAGCCCCCTTCTGGCTTCCAGACCTTCTCAATGAACGAGAGAAGGAGTTTTCGAAATGGCTGCTTCCCGAGGATGTAGAAGACGAGGGTATGAGCCCAGGTCTTGTCCAGGTCAATGATATCTTCTTCGGTGGCAAAGGCAACAGGATGGCCATTCATGGTAACCGGGGGGACAAAACCCATTCGTCTCGAGGGAGGGGGAGGAAGGGAGCCCCCGCAAGCTTCCCGCCGTGGACGGGAAAGCGGGGGTGGATGGGGGGGCGAGCGGGGGCTGACTTAGGGGGAAGCGGTTGCACAGACGGGCCAAGCTGGATAGAGGCAGGGAGACAGGGGAAAGATGGCAGGGACGAGAGATCAGGAGTGGGCATGGGTGGGCGACACCTCGGAGAAGAGCACGGGCGAACAACATGGGAAGGGGAGGAGGGGGAGGAGGGCAGTAGGCTGAGGGGAGACGGCTGAGGAGGGAAGATGAGGGGGAGGGAGGGAAAATGAGGTGGCGCTAGGGTTAGGGTTAGGAGGGTCGGGGTCGGGGGGGAAGGACATGAGGGAAGATATCTACTAGTATGCTTGCTCCAAATGTTATAGAATGAGACAAATAACCAACTGATATACGGGGTCGGGGTTAGGAGGGTCCTGCGAATTATGGCACTTTCCTTAACCTGTCAACATTCAACATGATTGAAAAATCAAATGATATAGAATGAGCCAAATAAAGTTGAAATTCAGAATGACATAAATCTGCATATAACCAACATATAAGGATGAGCATCAGTCGTGCGGCCCCAACTCCATTTAAGGACGATGAGGTGCAAAGGAGGGTCGGATGGATCCTCATGTCCGCGGAATGAGCCAAATGATATAGAATGATATAGAATGAGCCAAATGATATACGGGGTCGGGGTTAGGAGGGTCCTGCGAATTATGGCACTTTCCTTAACATGTCAACATTCAACATGATTGAAAAATCAAATGATATAGAATGAGCCAAATAAAGTTGAAATTCAGAATGACATAAATCTGCATATAACAAACATATAAGGATGAGCATCAGCCGTGCGGCCCCAACTCCATTTAAGGACGCTGAGATGCAAAGGAGGGTCGGATGGATCCTCATGTCCGCGGAATGAGCCAAATGATATAGAATGATATAGAATGAGCCAAATGATATACAGGGTCGGTGTTAGGAGGGCCCTGCGAATTATGGCACTTTCCTTAACCTGTCGACTTTCAACATGATTGAAAAATCAAATGATATAGAATGAGTCAAATAAAGTTGAAATTCAGAATGACATAAATCTGCATATAACCAACATATAAGGATGAGCATCAGCCGTGCGGCCCCAACTCCATTTAACGACGCTGAGGTGCAAAGGAGGGTCGGATGGATCCTCATGTCCGCGGAATGAGCCAAATGATATAGAATGATAAAGAATGAGCCAAATGATATACGGGGTCGGGGTTAGGAGGGTCCTGCAAATTATGGCACTTTCCTTAACCTGTCGACTTTCAACATGATTGAAAAATCAAATGATATAGAATGAGTCAAACAAAGTTGAAATTCAGAATGACATAAATCTGCATATAACCAACATATAAGGATGAGCATCAGCCGTGCGGCCCCAACTCCATTTAACGACGCTGAGGTGCAAAGGAGGATCGGATGGATCCTCATGTCCGCGGCTGAGGTGCGGGCACCGAGGTGCCATGTGGCGAGCCTGGACAGCTTCGGGAACAGCTTCGACAGGAGGTTCGGAGTGTCGATGTGGAGCCTTCGTAGCCGTAGATCGAGGGCTATAAGCCTGCTCCGACGGTTGCTGGATGTCAAGGCGGGCGTCGATCATCGATGGTGAGAGGGCTTCTCTACGAGGTGAAGGGCGATGGCACGCAATGAGGTCGACGCGAAGGGCAGAGCTGCGGTTGGTAACGGCGGTCGGCTGAGGCGCTAGTGTTCCAGTGCGGTCAAGTTACGATGCTTGGTGAAGGCGGTCGGCGAGGTGAGCGGCAAAGGTGGTGGTTTCTCGGTGATGAAGGCGGGAGATCGAGCGTGGTAGGGCGAAGATGGTGGAACATCGAGGTGAGGCAAGGATGAAGTGATTCGGGCAGAGGCGCGGAGCGAAAGAGGGAGGTGCAGCGAAGTTTCGATGGAAAGAAGAAGGAAAAGATGAAGAGGGGGAGGGGTCGCTTTGTGCGTGGAAAAGGTAGGAGCCCTCTGGTGGTCGCTCAACGCACAGTGAAGAGGCAGTGCTTGGCTATCGGACAAAGCAGCAGCAAGGTCGTGAAGGATATGGAGAGATCCTCAAGCGCATCACGGAAGCGTGAGCGTCGTATCGGATACGACGAAGAACGACTAGTCGTACTAGTTGTTCGGTGCAGCGGAATTTAAAAAAAAAATTATTCGATGAAACCACATGATCCAAGAACCATTCTCGGATCATTTCATCTATAACCACAGCAAGTATGATGCAATACCTCTTGAAGCGTGATTGATCGAGTCTCTAAGAGAAGAGACCTCCTGTCTCAAGTCCGATCGTCGGAGAGATCGCTTGCGAGCGCGGGGATGAGCCGCGGTGTCCTCGCAATCCAAGAAGTTGATCCAAGCGCGGTTGCTCCTGATCTCGTCGCACGAGATCGAACGTCTCCTTCGCGGGCGAAGCACTCGAAGTAGACGGAGAACCGCAGAGCGTCGAAGCGGTAGCACGAAGGCGAGGGCGACGACGATTCCCTCCACTAGGGTGGACGGCCACCAAGAGGAAGAGGGAGAGAGGGTTGTCGAGTATGAGAGAAAGAGAGAGAGAGAGTTTTTGCTACAATAGCATGTGTAAAGAGAGAGCCAAGAGTGCCTCTCTATTTATAGGGTTTTGGGATCCATGGATCTCAATCCATGTGTCATATAAAATCAATGGTTGAGATTGATTTATGACACTCCAATGGTCAAGATTGTTGTTGGTAAAAGCCAACAACATGTGATTTAATTTTGATTAAATATATTTGATAAATCAAATATATATTAATACCAAATTAAACCAACTAAATAAGGAGTGAAAAACCAATTGAGAGCCTCCTTCCCTAATGGGAGGAGTGGACGGCCACCAATTCCATAAAGGAATTGGTGCCGCCCCCCTCTTCCCATATGGGGAGGGCAATCCCATGGATTCCCATGGGATTGCATATCTCCTTGTTTTTCTCTCAACTTATTTTCCAACAATTTTATTCACCAAAAATAATTCTCAATTAATTTTGGGAATATTGCAATCTTGACATTGGAATATTGTGAATCACATTCACAACCCAAAACAAAATGTAATTTACATTTTCAATTAATTAGACAATGTGTATCCAATACACATTAATAATTAATCTACTAATATAAATTATATTTAACTCTCTCTAATACATTATAAATCACATTTATAATATATTAGGAATAATTGGATATTACTATCCACATTATTCATATCCATAATAATTAAACCACATTTAATTATATTGGATAATTTCTCATACATCATGATAACTAAATCACATTTAATTATCAACTTCTCTTTGCTTAGATCTCATGGAATTGTTCTCAAACCATTTAAGAACAACGCTATTTCTCCTCAGATACTTGGAGATAAGGACAGGGCGATTGTATTGTTCCACGTATAGTGACTTGGATATTGAGATCACGTCTCAAATCCAGATCCCATGGACCTCTCATAGATGCTTGATTAAATCAAGACCGTAAACCTAATCTTCTCATTGCATCTGAATCTCATTCAGATCAATGTCCAGCACATGGACTAAGATTAGGTCACTTCTCTCATGAGAGGAGTCACTAAAATCCAGACCTGTTTCATCACTCCCTCGGAATGGAAGCGTCATGGTTATACAATCGTTTATGATCAAATCACCCTTCAGGTATTCCTAATACATGCACATCCTGCATACTGGAAGACTCATGATCATCATGAAGATAAAGATCACTTTTACACTGTCATCTTCATAGTCTGATCATTAAGTTTCTCAATCTTGGTCCTTGGGATATGGTACAGATCATATGCTTTCACAAAGCATATATCTTACCTTCAAATTCATATCACGCTTCTAAAGCATGATGACCATGCATGGAATTTGGTCAATCCCAATACCTCATGAGTGAGCTCATGTCTCCCGGTTCACAAGTGAACCCGTATGATCCCTTTGAGAGATCATATTACTCATATGCCCTTACATGCACACCAGCTCGCCGGTGTATATACCTTGATTAGGTCATCAACCTATTGGTCTGCCAAATATACATGCTCAGACATACAGTAATATATATGTCTCTGGTCAGAGGATGTTTGCCTGTGATGTGACAGTATTCATCATAGGTCTTTGGTTATCTCGATCTCGCCAAGTCAACTCATTGACTCAACTAATCTGATACCTCCGAATCAATATTCCTATGCAGAGGACCTGCATCAAGCGGTCGATCGGATATCAGTCTAATGAGATGGGATTGCCATCTCCCACTCAGACTGGAGATCACTACTTGTTAATCATTGATGATGCTTGATGAGTCCTCTATCTAACTCCTTAGATATTCATCCAAGCATCAGCCTCTATGATTCAATCATTGAATCAACAGCTGTATGATTATCAAGTTGGCCATGGTACATAACCCTTATTGTACAGAGGGACCTTATAGTGCATTCATTCATTCAATATCAGAAAGGGAGTGAAACAAAACATCAATAACTTTTATTGATAAATCATTTATTACAATAACATTTATTGTAGGAATGGTTCGCCTCGGGCTCACATTGCTAACAATCTCCCACTCGCCCTCAGAACCATTCAGGAACAAGCCTTAAACCCATACTCATTACATGCTGGTCAAAAACCTTCTGTGTCAGAGGTTTGGTAAGAGGATCAGCAACGTTGTCGGCGGAGGCCACCTTGGTGATGATGATGTCACCACGCTTTTGAATCTCCCGGATGATGTGGTATTTCCTTTCTACGTGCTTGCTCTTCTGATGCCATCTGGGTTCCTTCGCCTGGGCAATGGCTCCCGTGTTATCACAGAGTAGCAGGATGGGAGTATCAGAGGAAACTACGCCAAGCTCCTGTACGAACTTGCGCAACCACACCGCCTCCTTTGCAGCATCCGATGCGGCAATGTATTCGGCTTCTGTTGTTGAATCTGCCGTAGTGTCCTGCTTCTTGCTTCTCCAGCTCACAGCACCACCGTTCAACAGGAACACAAACCCTGATGTCGACTTTCGATCATCAATATCTGATTGGAAGTCAGAATCTGTATATCCCAAGACTTGGAGATCACCATCTCCATAGACCAAGATGTAATCTTGCGTCCGTCTAAGATATTTGAATATGTTCTTTACTGCATTCCAGTGTTGTTCTCCATAGCAGGATTGGTAACGACTTACCACTCCCACTGCATGGCAGATATCTGGCCTGGTACACATCATGGCATACATTAAGCTTCCTACGGCTGATGCATAAGGACATCCAGCCATGGCCTTCTTTTCCTCAACTGTTTGAGGAGCCATTCCTTTAGACAGGTGGATACCATTTCTTAAGGGTAGGAATCCTTTCTTGGAACTATCCATACGGAATCGTTCAAGAATCTTCTTAATGTATCCTTGTTGTGACAATCCCAATATCCTCTTCTCTCGGTTTCTGAACAGCTTCAGACCCAAGATGTAAGAGGCTTCTCCAAGATCTTTCATCTCAAAGGTATGGGACAGCCAAATCTTCACACTGGTCATCATCCCTGTATCATTCCCAATGATAAGGATGTCATCTACATAAAGCACGATGAACATAATGGCGCTCCCACTAAGCTTCTTGTACACACAAGGTTCATCAGGATTCTGCACAAAATCATAACTCTGTATGGTTTCGTCAAATCTGATGTTCCAACTACGAGAAGCTTGCTTGAGCCCATAGATGGATTTCTTCAGCTTGCATACTTTGCCATCCTCAGTCATGAAGCCCTGGGGCTGCTCCATGTAGATATCCTCCTCGAGGTATCCATTGAGGAAAGCCGTCTTGACGTCCATCTGCCAGATGTCGTAGTCAAGATATGCAGCTATAGCTAGCAATGCCCTGATGGATTTAAGCATAGCCACAGGAGAGAATGTCTCATCGTAGTCGATGCCTTCTCTCTGTGTGTAGCCCTTGGCTACGAGCCGTGCCTTGAAAGTCTCTACTTTCCCATCAGGTCCCCTCTTTCTCTTGAAGATCCATTTGCACCCAATGGGTTTTACCCCTTTAGGTGGATCCTCTAGGGTCCATACACCATTCTTATGCATGGAGTCAATTTCTGACTTCATTGCTAGCATCCATCTATCCATGTCATGATCCGCGAGTGCTTCATCAAATGAAGTAGGATCACAGTCAGTTTCACCTGACACATGGAATCCATACCTTTCAGGTGGTGCAACCACCCTCGAACTCCTTCGAAGAGGTATGGGTGTATCATCTTTATTTACTTCTTCAGTTTCTGGTTCAGGAAGCTCAGAATCCTCAGGAGATTCAATGAGTTCCTTTACTTCATATTTATCTTGACCCTTAAGGAAATCATTCTCCATAAATTTCACATCTCTAGAAACAAAAACCTTCTGAGTCTCGGGGTCATAGAGTTGGTATCCAATACCATCTCTAACATACCCTATGAAGTAACACTCACGAGAGCGAGATTCCAGCTTGCTTGCATCCACATTCTTTGCATGGACCAAGCAACCCCAAACCTTCAAGTGATTAACACTAGGTTTGGCTCCATACCAGAGCTCATGTGGAGTCTTAGGTACAGATTTGCTAGGAATCTTATTCAGGATATATATTGCAGTCTCTACTGCATATCCCCAGAAACTAAGTGGTAAATGTGCTTTGCTCATCATTGAACGAACCATATCCATGATGGTTCTGTTGCGTCTTTCAGCAACACCATTAAGTTGGGGAGTTCCAGGAGGAGTGAGATTGGAAATAATTCCATTCTCTTTAAGGTATTCCTTAAATTCATCTGATAGGTACTCGCCACCTCGATCAGATCGAATTCGTTTAATCTTCCTATCGGTTTCGTTCTCAACCAAAGCCTTGAATTCTTTGAACTTTTCAAAGGTTTCAGATTTATGACGTAATAGGAAGATAAACCCGTATCGCGAATGGTCATCAATAAACGTCAAATAATATCGATATCCATTTCGGGTCGCGGTACTGAAGGGACCGCATACATCAGTATGTATTAGGTCAATAATACCTTCACATCGTGTAACCTTGTTACGAAAAGGCATCCTGGTCATTTTTCCTTGAATGCAATTCTTGCAAGCAGACAAAGGTTGAACCTGTAGAAAGTCTAAAGGTCCATCCTTAATTAATCTATTGATCTTATCAACAGACAAATGACCAAGCCTTTGATGCCAAATCTCATTTGAGAGATTTTCATTCTCCCTGGATCTTTTAGGGTTTTTATTAGTGCTTGTAACATTCATAACACATTTATCAATGCACAATTCATAGAGTCCTCCAGAATTCAAAATACCATCTGCAATATATTTATCATAACGGTTTATGACTAATTTATTACAGAACAGGAATGAATACCCACTTCTAACTAACTTAGATACAGATATTAGATTCCTTCTGACTTCAGGTACATAAAGACACTCTTTAAGTACTAGGACTCTACCACTAGATAATGATAGTCGACAAGTCCCGAAGGCGACTGCTGCAACACTTGCATCAGATCCCATCTGGATGACTATCTCCCCTTCTTCAAGCTTTCTAGTTTCCTGAAACAAATGCAACAAATTGCATACATGAACAGAAGCACCAGAATCAACTACCAACTTCCTTCTCGTCCAACGAGAAAGCTGGTTTCAATGATAAGAGTAGATTTCATACCTGCTGGGGCTTTACCTTTGTCGACCGACTTCAGGTAATCCGGGCAATTACGCCTCCAGTGCCCCGGCTTCTTGCAGTGGTGACAGACGTCGGTTTTCTTCGACGCCATTAAAGTGGATGCATTGGAAGATGAGGCAACACTTTGTCCCTTCTTCTTTCTCTTCTGGGCCGGGCCCTTCCGAGAACCTTGCTTCCGACCGCGCTTCCCTTTAACCTGTGCAACCATTGCAGTGCCAGAGGGACCATCTTTCTTCATTACGTCTTCTGCAGACTTTAATGCAGCAAGAAGCCCAGCATTTGTCAGTTCCAGCTTATTCATGTGGAATGACACTACAAAGTTATTGAAAGATTTGGGCAATGACAGCAGAATGAAATCAGATTGCATGTCTGCATCCATCGTCGCCCCCAGAGTCTCAAGCTCTGACAAGTACCCAAACATTTTGAGTACATGATCGCGGACGGAGGTCCCTTCCTGCATCTTGCAGCGAAGAAGATCTTTCATAACATTGTACCGCTGGGTGCGGTTAATGTCACCAAACATATCCTTTAGATTCTGCATGATATCATGGCAAGTGCTCATCTCCACATGTTGCTTCTGAAGAACATTGGAGAGAGAACCCAAGATATAGCATCTAGCCAAGACATGATCTTCATCATACTTGTCATTATATGCTTTGTCTTCCTTAGATTTAGGGTTTTCGAGTTTGTTTTCAGAGAGCACATAACTGATACGCTCTGTCGAAAGCACAAGCTCCAAATTACGGATCCAATCCGAGTAATTTGGTCCGGTCAATTGGTTGACCTCCAGAAGCCTGTTCAGTGGGTTCATGGCCTTCATTTTCTGAAATTGAGAATGCACTATATTAGAACATATAATCATATATTCAATTTAATTTTATTTGATTAAGGAATTTTAAATCAAATCAGTCTTGCTATGTCAACTATGAAAGCTTATTCCCTTATTCACTTTCAAAGTAGGAGATATACTTACCGATATATCTCAAGCAAGAACTGGGATCTCCTCTTTATCTCTGTTACATCCCAATAATATGAGAAACTGTAACTCCAATAAAGAAAAGCGGGAACACATTCCGCCTTGCAAGTCCAACTTGCATTCCCAATTCGGTCTTTAATACCCAGGCCCACCACCCCTAAGGTGATGTTGACCTGTCATTAATTGAACCAACCGTCAACAGGATTAGAACTCGCTATACGCAATCCAATATCGCCCCAATAATATGAGGATCCGATATTGGGATCACTACGCATACGGCCTTACTCTTTCGAGAAGCAAAGAGTCCGATCCAGATGCGCTTGTATATAGGAGCTGTCACTACGTACAGGCGTCTCCTATATACAATCCCTGGCGACGGAAACCCTTCGCCTTGACGAGAGACCATGGATGTCACTTATGTGATCCTCCACCTCTTATTCAAATTTAATTAATTACTATGAATCACATTCATATAATTAATTCTTCCAAGGGAATTATTAACTCTAATCATATTAGAGTATTTTCAATTGGATATAATTAACTTAATCATATTAAATTAATTATCAATCCAATTTAATCATCAAACTTAATTTTATACTTGAATATACATATATGATATTATTCTCAAAGTACGTATTAATTCGAATTTTAATAATTAAAAAAATACATCATAATCCCTCGGACATTATCCCGGCCCTACCCGCTGTCATGGCCAGTACCGACGGGAGTGGGGCGGACCACATACGTTGCAACCCGCTGACCCAGCGATCCCCGACTAGACACCATATCCACCTCGGGAAAGGATAATGCCAAATTGATTATTTTGTACTTGAGATGATCATCGGTTCTTCAACCGAAATTATACCATATAGTAATCAAAACAATTTTGATTTTAAGGAAATTTGCTAGGCAAATTCCCAAGTCCTATTCAAGCAAAAAGTTTGATGATTGTAATTCCAATTAAGGTTTAGATCAAATCTAATCAACTAATTGGTTGGGGCCAAGTCAATTAGGCAAATAATCATGTTTCAATATTTCACAAATATTTTTCAAGATTATTTCACGAAATTGACAATTAATTTCACTAATTGACAATCACTTTGGTTCTAGATTAGGAAGGCAATTTCAGCAGTGACCCCTACTTACTAAAATTGGCATATCTCAATCATATTAAATCCAAATTAAGCAAAGTCAATTTCTAAAGTTTGCTAATTTGATTTAGGACAGAACCTAACTGATGTTTCATGCATTTCGAGGCAAGTCTAAACAGTAATTAACATTTTAATCACGTTCAGATTCACAGTTCCCGCAACAGTGCATACATGTCCATTAAAACGACCATATCTCGAGCATACGAAATCCGATTTACGCAAACTCAGATCCTATGGTTTCCTTATTTAATGGGGAACATAATCCAAGTATAAAATTCGTGTTTAAACAATTTAAATAGTGCCGAATTTATTTACTAAACAGATCTGCGAAATCAAATGCGATGAAAACTTTCGCGACCTTAGCGAACCCAAGTCGTCCTTGGTTAACGAATCACTATTCGAAACCGTCGACCTAAGGCTCTGATACCACTTGAAGGATATGGAGAGATCCTCAAGCACATCACGGAAGCGTGAGCGTCGTATCGGATACGACGAAGAACGACTAGTCGTACTAGTTGTTCGGTGCAGCGGAATTTAAAAAAAAAATTATTCGATGAAACCACATGATCCAAGAACCATTCTCGGATCGTTTCATCTATAACCACAGCAAGTATGATGCAATACCTCTTGAAGCGTGGTTGATCGAGTCTCTAAGAGAAGAGACCTCCTGTCTCAAGTCCGATCGTCGGAGAGATCGCTTGCGAGCGCGGGGATGAGCCGCGGTGTCCTCGCAATCCAAGAAGTTGATCCAAGCGCGGTTGCTCCTGATCTCGTCGCACGAGATCGAACGTCTCCTTCGCGGGCGAAGCACTCGAAGTAGACGGAGAACCGCAGAGCGTCGAAGCGGTAGCACGAAGGCGAGGGTGACGACGATTCCCTCCACTAGGGTGGACGGCCACCAAGAGGAAGAGGGAGAGAGGGCTGTCGAGTATGAGAGAAAGAGAGAGAGAGAGTTTTTGCTACAATAGCATGTGTAAAGAGAGAGCCAAGAGTGCCTCTCTATTTATAGGGTTTTGGGATCCATGGATCTCAATCCATGTGTCATATAAAATCAATGGTTGAGATTGATTTATGACACTCCAATGGTCAAGATTGTTGTTGGTAAAAGCCAACAACATGTGATTTAATTTTGATTAAATATATTTGATAAATCAAATATATATTAATACCAAATTAAACCAACTAAATAAGGAGTGAAAAACCAATTGAGAGCCTCCTTCCCTAATGGGAGGAGTGGACGGCCACCAATTCCATAAAGTAATTGATGCCGCCCCCCTCTTCCCATATGGGGAGGGCAATCCCATGGATTCCCATGGGATTGCATATCTCCTTGTTTTTCTCTCAACTTATTTTCCAACAATTTTATTCACCAAAAATAATTCTCAATTAATTTTGGGAATATTGCAATCTTGACATTGGAATATTGTGAATCACATTCACAACCCAAAACAAAATGTAATTTACATTTTCAATTAATTAGACAATGTGTATCCAATACACATTAATAATTAATCTACTAATATAAATTATATTTAACTCTCTCTAATACATTATAAATCACATTTATAATATATTAGGAATAATTGGATATTACTATCCACATTATTCATATCCATAATAATTAAACCACATTTAATTATATTGGATAATTTCTCATACATCATGATAACTAAATCACATTTAATTATCAACTTCTCTTTGCTTAGATCTCATGGAATTGTTCTCAAACCATTTAAGAACAACGCTCTTTCTCCTCAGATACTTGGAGATAAGGACAGGGCGATTGTATTGTTCCACGTATAGTGACTTGGATATTGAGATCACATCTCAAATCCAGATCCCATGGACCTCTCATAGATGCTTGATTAAATCAAGACCGTAAACCTAATCTTCTCATTGCATCTGAATCTCATTCAGATCAATGTCCAGCACATGGACTAAGATTAGGTCACTTCTCTCATGAGAGGAGTCACTAAAATCCAGACCTGTTTCATCACTCCCTCGGAATGGAAGCGTCATGGTTATACAATCGTTTATGATCAAATCACCCTTCAGGTATTCCTAATACCTGCACATCCTGCATACTGGAAGACTCATGATCATCATGAAGATAAAGATCACTTTTACACTGTCATCTTCATAGTCTGATCATTAAGTTTCTCAATCTTGGTCCTTGGGATATGGTACAGATCATATGCTTTCACAAAGCATATATCTTACCTTCAAATTCATATCACGCTTCTAAAGCATGATGACCATGCATGGAATTTGGTCAATCCCAATACCTCATGAGTGAGCTCATGTCTCCCGGTTCACAAGTGAACCTGTATGATCCCTTTGAGAGATCATATTACTCATATGCCCTTACATGCACACCAGCTCGCCGGTGTATATACCTTGATTAGGTCATCAACCTATTGGTCTGCCAAATATACATGCTCAGACATACAGTAATATATCTGTCTCTGGTCAGAGGATGTTTGCTTGTGATGTGACAGTATTCATCATAGGTCTTTGGTTATCTCGATCTCGCCAAGTCAACTCATTGACTCAACTAATCTGATACCTCCGAATCAATATTCCTATGCAGAGGACCTGCATCAAGAGGTCGATCAGATATCAGTCTAATGAGATGGGATTGCCGTCTCCCACTCAGACTGGAGATCACTACTTGTTAATCATTGATGATGCTTGATGAGTCCTCTATCTAACTCCTTAGATATTCATCCAAGCATCAGCCTCTATGATTCAATCATTGAATCAACAGCTGTATGATTATCAAGTTGGCCATGGTACATAACCCTTATTGTACAGAGGGACCTTATAGTGCATTCATTCATTCAATATCAGAAAGGGAGTGAAACAAAACATCAATAACTTTTATTGATAAATCATTTATTACAATAACATTTATTGTAGGAATGGTTCGCCTCGGGCTCACATTGCTAACAGGTCGGGGGTCCGACCTTGGATTGCGTCGAGCAGGTCAGTGGTGGCACAGAGGAGCTGTTACCGCCATGACCGTCGTGGAGCTGTCGATGATGGTGGATGATGAAGGTGAGGTGTGGGGCTTGGACTTTATAGGTGGAGGTGAAGGTAACAGTCAGAAGATGTGAAAGGAGTGGAGGCGACGCATAACGGTCATGGCCATGCAGCAACGGCGACGAGCGGAGGTCGAGGAAGATGAGGGGGAGACATGTGCGCCGCACGTGGTGGGGAGAGAGGGAAGGGGAAGTCACGCCTGTCGCACGTGCTTGAGAGATAGAGGAGAGAGAAAAGGGGGGGCCACATGGCACATTGGGGAGTGACCACATGGCCGCTAAAAAATAAAAGATAAAGATAAAAATAAAAATAAAAAGGGGGTGACATGTGGCGGCTTCTTGAGCGGTCACGTGTCACTCTCAAAAAATTTGAAAATAAAATTCAAAGCAAATTCCATAAAAAAATATCAAACAAAGTCAAATGAAAATATGGTCTTCATAAGAGTTGATCGTCTGAACAAAGATCTACAACTTTGATGAGGAGATCAAAATCAAAAGAGTTCATCTGTACAAAAAGTAGTCTTGGTGGTACTATATATATATAATGCCCATATTTTTGTATTTTGTATTTGTTTGTATTTTAATATGATTTTAATTAGCCAATTAGTTTATATACACCATACATAATTAATCTAATTTTTATGGATTTTTGGTAAGTTAGAAAACTGTAAAATAAAATCAACAAAGATAAAGTACGAACACAGTATAAAAGTCATATTTTTGTGTTTTCTTATGATTTTCTGTTTTTATGCATTTTTATTTTCTATGTTAGTTAATTAATAAAAGGATACAGTAGAGAAAGAATTAGGTCAAAATAATTTATTTTTGTACATAAAATAATAGACTTAAATAGGGTCATAAACACGTGTTATTTAATTACATATTTTAACACTTATTTTAGCACAGTTAATGAATGTTAATTAACACAATTTCAAAGGGTCTATTTAGTAATTTATTAAGAGGATTCTGCTAAAATATCCACATAAAGTAGATGAATCATGGATTCATCACTCGCTAGAGACATCGGTGAGGATACCGAAGAAGCTGGAGCCATCACAATCTCGGAGGATGGGATGGTGATTTCGTTATAGTTATATAATATATCTAATACAAATATAATTGCAATATTATAGAAAAAGTCAGCTTTTTGTCTTTGGACTTTCAACTGATAGCTCACCTTTATGCATTCTCGTTGTAATTGACTTTTTCCCTTCCCTATGTCATATTACCATAATTTCCAAAGTCTCGAACATGAACAGACGGAAGAGAATATTAAGGACATCTCATCCGTATTCTATATACAAATCCATTACAAAACACATTTTCCTGATGTTTGAAACATGTGATAAATCGCAATCCTGAACGCTCACTCCAGCGAGACTACATGTATCTCTTGTGTTGTAGACTCACAAGAATTATGATAGCTACGATATTATAAAAGCAAGTATCATCACTATTAATTAAATTTATAGTTATATATTATATTTTACATATAATATATGGGTTTGATGGGACTGCTTCGTCCCATTTTTTCCGCATTTTTTTATTTTTTTTGAAAAATTTCACCATGTATATTCATATATATATATATATATATATATATATATATATATCCCTCCTATATGCTATTCAAATTTCGTCATAAACAGAGACTCGTACGGCCTCCATTCAGATAGGGTCGATTTAAAAAATCATGCGACCGTTAAAAAATGTCTGTATGGATGGAGGTTGTACGAGTCTCTGTTTCTGACGAAATTCGAATGACATATAGGAGGGATATAGGGATGAATATAAATAGTGATATTTTTCCAAAAAATAAAAAAATGCGGAAAAAAATGGGGCGGGGCACCGAAAGGGGCCGTCTCATTTTTCTATAATATATTTATATTATGGATTTAGTGGGGCTGCCCCCTGGAGGCAGCCAACATGGTTGTCCCGCCCCCTATTTCGGTATTTTTTTTTATTTTTTCTGAAAAATATCACCATGTATATTCATCTCTATAGCCCTCCTATATGTCATTCGAATTTCATTGGAGACAGAGACTCCTACGGCCTCCATCGAGATAGTGTCGATTTAAAAATTACTGCGATCATTAAAAAATGACTGTCTGGATGGAGGCCGTAGGAATCTCTGTTCCTGACAAAATTCGAATGGCATATAGGAGGGATATAGGGATAATATACATGACGATATTTTTCAAAAAAAAAACACTAAAAATGATGCGAGAGTAGCCATGTTGTCTGCCCCAAGGGGACAACCCCATTAACCTCTTATATTATAGGGATTTTTACCCAGCAGACCCTATAATCTTTGTCAATTACCTCTACGACCTTTGAAACATCGTAATTCCTCCCTCACCCCAGTAAACATGTTAACTTTTACCCTACATACCTTGTGGTTAACCATCATCCATTTAACCGTTAAAACTAACCGAATAATGTTATCTTCTTTTATATAATACCCATTTTAGTTATCAAATTTATTATAGGTGCCACCTCCTCCCCTACGAAGCCTCCCCTGCCGGTTGAACCCCCCCCCCCCCCCCCCTGCCGCCCGCCGGTAGAATCCCTTCCTCCCCTGCGACCCCCAGGCCGCAGCCACCCATGCGAAGCCCCCGCCCGCCGGTTGGAGCCCCTCCTCCCCTGTGACCCCCTCCGCCACCCCTGCAAAGCCCCCCGCCCGCCGGTTGAAGCCCCTCCTCCCCTGCGACCCCCAGCCCGCAGCCACCCATGTGAAGTCCCCGTCCGCCGGTTGGAGCCCCTGCGACCCCCGCCGCTGCCCCTGCGAAGCCCCCCCCCCCCCCCCCCCACCGGTTGAAGCCCCTCCTCCACTGCGACCCCCAACCCCACCCACCGGTTGAAGCCCCTCCTCCCCTGCGACCCCCAGCCCCTCCCCTCGAACCGTCACTGGAAGCCTCCCCCCCAGGACTAGCATTGCCTCCCCACCTCCTCCAGTCCAGGTCGAGCGGCCACCCAACTACTTCCTCCGGTTCAGGTCCAGCGTCGTGGGAGGGGAAGCTGTCCACAGAGGAGGTCAAAGGAGGGTGGATTATTTTTTCTTCTTGGTTAATTTTAGTCGTTCGATCGTGGATTGGTTAGATTAACTCATTTTTAAACCAAAGAAGTTAAATCTAGATGTGCCAATTTAACGGTAGGGTTCGTGGGGTAAGATGGAGCAAGTTTACAGGGGTGGAGGAGGAATTACGATGTTTCAATGATCGTAGAGGTAATTGACAAAGATTATAGGATCTTCCAAGTAAAAATCCCTATATTAGATTATGATATATTATAATATTACAATTATCTTAAATGCATATATTATAATACGATTAAGGTTATATTATAATGTTATGATATTATGATATGATAACGTACACACGGACACGGCTGATGTCGCTGACTAATTATTTATCGTATTCTATTATAAAATTTAATATTATATGGGAACTATAATACAGTGATATATGCAATTATGCGTATAGTATCAATATACGTATGCTATATAAATGGGGAAAATGGGGCTGTCTTGGAGGAGAGGAGATAACTTGGCTCTTCCATTTTCCTCATTTTTTGATATTTTTCAAAAAAAAATCGTGGATTTTCATCATTATATTTCGATATTATATCATTCAAATTTCATGTGAAATAGATAATCCTACATCCTCCATCCAGACGAGGTCGATTTCAACAATTCTTTGACCGTTAAAAAATGATTGTCTAGATGGAGACCATAGGAGTCTATGTTTCTCGTGAAACTTGAATGACATAATATAGGAATATAATGATGAATTTTTACGTTCATAAAAAAATAAAAATAGGAAAAATAAGATAGGAGTCAAGTTAGATCCCCAAAGACAACCCTATTTTACCTTATGTAATTATATTATATAATTATATTATATTATATAGTAACTTATATAATATAATATTATATATTATGATAATTACCTATAATATAATATACGCATCCTTTGTATCATAATATAAGTATCATGATAAAAAGGAAATATAATATATAATATGCATTCTATAATAAGATATTAATATATATACACCTATAATAATATTATAATTATAATTTTATGTAATTATAATATTTATATGCATGTATAATATTATCATGACATTATAATAATACGCATATACAATATACATAGGGAGCTGGGAGCCTACACTCGGTCTTTTTTCTCATTATTTTTAGATTTTTTTGAATGAAAACTTAGGGGGATTTTCTTAATATATTGAGGAAAATATGTATTTCAAGTTTCATGTAAAACAAGCATTCCTACCCCGCTCATCTAGAATGGGTCAATTTCAGTAATTCTGAGACCGTTAAAATTTGTTAGTCTTGATGGAGATGATAGAAGTCTTGAATTAAGTTGATTTTAGAATGACATTATGGTGATATATAGTGATTTAATTCTCCAAAAGTTTCATTTCAAAAAAATCAAAAAATATTAAAAAAAGAGTCGGGTGTAGGTAATTACCTACACCCCCGGGTGTAGGATCCCTTTTCTCATATACATATATTGTAATATTATAATATATTAATGATTATATAATATAATGATAATATTATAATATTTCATATTATAATATTTAATATTGTTATAGTTATTTGTAATATAATAATTATAACATTATAACATTATAATATTATATGCAGTATGGAAAGTGAGCCTACGCCTATATGTAGGCAACTTTCCTAGACGCACATCTTTTTCCCTCTATTTTTTTATTTTTTTGAATTGAATCTTTGGGGGATTTATATCAGAATATATCATCGTAGCGTCATTCAAATTTCAACTTATTTCGAGCTTTCTAACTTATCCATCAAGACAATCAAATTTTAACTGTCTCAAATTACTGAAATCGACCCCTTCCGATGGACATATTAGGAAATGTCTATTTTACATGTAATTTGAAACACATATTCCACTTAATATTCTAAGTAAAACCTCTAGGGATCTATGTCAAAATAACAAAAAGTAAAGTACAGAAGGGGTGGGTGTATGAAAGTTACCTACACATGGGTGTATGCCCCCCCAATCTCGTATAATATTGTAGTTGTATAATATAATAATTATATTAGCATATTACTACTCACAATACTATATCTTATTATGTAAAATTATAATCATAATATTATAATTCAATCATTACATTTTCATTGATTAAACCATTAAAATTGTGCGGGATAAGTTCTTTTATTTGCAGTAAATTGTACATAATCAAGCAAAACATCTTCATTGATCAAACCATTCAAACAAAAACCCCGGTACGTCATCCCTCATTTATTTCTGTAAATCAAGTTGTGTCTTAGGATTAGTAGGGATTGTCAAAGAAGTTTGCAAGGACTGAAATTCATTAATAACCATAGAAATTTCAATTTCTCCTATAAATTCTAAATTGTTGCAAGTAAAACCATGACTTTTTGCATGTTCTTATTTTTTAGAATAGTGGTAACAATTTAAAAATAGACAATGGTTATTCTGATTGATGTTTATTTCTACAGTTTCGATGGCTTAATCACAAGCCAAAATAATGTTCTTTCAAGGTCACGAATCATGTGAAATTATAATATTTCAACAGAAAATGATAAATAATATTTCAACAGAAAATGATAAATAAATTAATCATGTGAGTCTGTCTATTAAAGTAGCGACCATTTGAGGCGATGAGATTTTCACACATATATTTCCATGCTATAAATCTACATTCTTGTGCTCCAAGGGAACGTGCACAATATATCCTGGTCTAAAATGCTCAAATGATAGCATGTATTGCATGAGCTTCAAGTATATCCATAGTTCACTTGTACCTCCATCTTTTGCAAGAGGTTGCTTTCCTTCCACAATTTTTTTTTAAAATGAAAAAAAAACGATTATGAATTTATTGCTCTCTTCATGCATTTTAGTACAATGATAAACATGTATTTTATTACAAAGAAACTGTTGGGAGACGGGCAACAAGCTGCTCCGCCAATCCTTTTTGGATGGCAAATCCAATTCTTCGGAGCACAACATCCATAGACTAAAATCAATTAATACTTAAGTTGAAACTAATGAAGAATCAAGGTTGTTGCATATAAGCCAACACCGAAAAGTTGTTGATAAGGAAAACAACAAAGTCGGACACGTGTTAGTCTAAAATCAATTAGTCGCAGGGGTGTAAACGAGCTGAACCTGAGCGAACCAACCCAGGCTCGGTTCGGTCGTTTAGCATACTTTTAAGTTCGGGTCTGGATTCCGCTCCATAAAATGAAAACTGTAATCATGTTCTGTTCGGCTCGGGTAAGGTTTGTAAAGGTTCGGTTTGGCTCGTTAAAGGTACGTTTAAGAATAAATATTGTGTAGATGTGGTTGTTCAAAGGGAAAAACCGCAGCCGCATGGGAGGGTTTTGTGGGATTTCGAGAATACGGACTTAGGGAGTTGATGACTAGATGGGTTTGGAAAAATTAGTGAATAGCCATCATGTTAATATAGAATGTTTTTCCTTATATATACAATATGTATGTATATATACTTTTATGTATGTATATGTATATATAATCGAACTGTTAACGAACCGAACATGAACGAACCTATATTTTTGAGGTTCGGTTCGTTATTTGATTGAGCCTAAACTCGTGTTCAGGTTCGGTTCGTTTATTTTTGAATTTAATCTGAATCGAACTTTTAGCGAGTCGAATCTGAGCGAATATCGAACCTGAGAATTTTCTGACAGCCCTAATTAGTCGTTCATATGTTGAATCCATACAACAAAAGAATCCATTCCCTACTAACAATCCAAGCACAATGATTCATGTTTGAAGTTGTTTCCCTGTTCTTCAGGTGTCACATGAAAGTAGATAACTAAGGGCTCTTTGGTAACTAGGTTACCCCTGGTCCCTCCTCTTTTGATGGGATGGACCGGTTTACCCCCTCTTTTGATGGGATAGAATTCTATCGCAAATCATAGTGACATCACATCACATTCTTTATTCCAACCCTCTCCAACCCTCATAGTCATCCCAAACAGCTACTATTCCAATCAGGTTACCTCAACCCATTCCAGCCCAGCAACCAAATGAGATCCCATCGACTAATTAAGAATAGAAATTCCTCAAGAGGATATCATCCTCTACTTGATAATTGTTTATATCATTGTTTCTCATAATCGACTTCATGGGGTTTTACTGTGATCCAAGATGATCATTATATCATTGGAAAATATTTTCTCGAGTTTTTTTCTTTTGTGAAGAATATGAAATGAATTATTACATGTAGTCTTCTCTAGAGTAAGCATTCATGATTGCAGTTTATTACATATTTCAAAAATAAGGAAAATGTGTTTTTTAATGGATTTGCACCTAAAGTAAGGACGAGGTGCCCTTGATATTTTCTTTCCTTGGTTTTTATACGAGGCTTTGGAAATTACGATAATATGCATATGTTTATGGTCGATGCCATTTATGGAAGAAAATTCAGAAAAAATGATAACTTTTGAGCAGACAGATTTGTTTCCTTCAACTGTATCTATCTCTTGTGTTGTAGACTCAAGAAATCTCCGTCAAAGATGATATGGAGCAGGACGATTTGGGTGCAGTGCCCGTGGTCGTGTTGATGTCCGTATAGATATTGGATCGCAGCGAAGCCAGTGCGGGCGGAGAGGGGAGGGAAGGAGGGATGGGTGGTTGGACACCGATCGTCTGCTGTAGCGGGAACTACAGCAGAGTCTGCAGTAACCGCTGCAGCTGCTTGATTTTGATCGAGTGGTTCGTACGATTTTGCACTTTTTGTGGACTTGTACCGTAGAGAATCGTACGAATCGCTCGATTCAGATCGAGCGGCTGAAGCGATTATTGCAGACACAACACCACAACAGACGATCCTCTCCATGGGTGGTTGCAGTTGTCGTTGAGCGGCATGTGCATGCATCCTACCATGGCGCCCATCTCTTCGAGACGGGAGGAGAGAACAATTCGACAATGACAATAGAGGGACCGAAGTCAAGAGGGCCATGTAACACAATGGAGGGTGGCAGAGGATGATGTCATTGCGATAGAGGGCAAGGCAGAGAGGTGGCAGCATGAGATGGACATGATGGACTTGCGGACGGCTGTGATGGACTAGGGTATAACAGGTAATAAAAGCTATATTTATAAGAGCAAAAATGAAAATATACATATAAGGGCAAAATTGGAATTTGGATGACAAAAAATGTAATCCGTGGTGGCTGATTCCTCCTTTTTAATATGCGTTAAGTTAATGATGCGAAAGATCTACTTCTAGTTAGGGATGGGTATTGGCTGGGCCGGCCCGACCCAGCCCGAAGCTTGGCCCAAAAAGCCCGACCAAGCCCAAGCTCAAGAGGACATTGGGTCGGGCCTGGGCCTAAAATATCGGCCCAAAATTGGGCCGGGCTCGGGCTTGGCATGGCCCAACCCGACCCGGCCCAAGGCCCGGCCCGACATAGTGATGAGCGCGAAATTCGCCTCTTTAATAATCGAAAATTATAGTATAAGAGACAAATTTCGGTCAATCAAAATACCACAATCTTTAAATGTTGTGGAGTATTTTTACTTGGCAAGTGTACCAAGGTCGAACACAGGGAACGGTGATTCCTAGTTGCATGGTCTTAAATCAAATTAAATAATTAATTAATGCTCGATTAATTTATGTGTTGAGAAAAATATATAATGCACTGATGAAAATGTGATGCAAGGAGAATAAACAAAGGAGATTATGCTTAGGATCAGTGAATTGAAACATGTTAATTCTTTCAAAAATATGATCAATAGATTCACGAAAGTAACCACAAATTAAGATGGAACTGACTTAATGCTTCAAGTTAATAAATTTATGCTCATAAAAATTTGAAGCAAAATATCCGGTCTTCAAATGCCTCTGATTCAAGTCCTCGAATAGTTGACAATAATCTTAGAGGAGTTGATCTAAATTAATCCCCAGAGAAATTTAATTTATTGAGAATAATCAATTAAGGCTTAATCAGATTAAAATCTCCATCTGAATTCCTGCAAAATAATATCACTAAATTCTCAAGCACCAATATGTCAAAATTGAGCCTGCATGTCAAATGAGATTCTCGAATAATAATTATTAATAAACAACCTCTAATCTGTCCACAAATTATGCTAAGTTGTAGAGCATGAAAATAGCTTCAAAATGACAATATATACGCTAAAATCGGAGTCTGTATGAGAAAGATATGATAAAATGAAGTTTCAGAGACTAAAATGTAAATAAAATAAAGTTTTTCTTTCAAAATGGTCCCTGGAGGGGCTTATCTGTAATTTCTGAAAGTCAGAGAGACTCCCCTGCAATTTACCCCAGGCGGGGGTATAAATGTAAATCCTGAAAGTTCCGAGGGCCTTGATGCAATTTGCACCCAAACGCACGTGCGCAGCACGTGCGCCGGAGGTTTGGTCGGGGAGGCTGAGGCTCGGGCGACAAGGCAGAGGTTCGGGTAACGGAGCTCAGGCTCGGATGCCCGAGCCTACGTGGCGGCGACTGGAGCTTCGGGGGCCCCGAGCCTCGAGGCTGGGGTCGAGGCTCGAGGGGGGGGCATGGCAGAATCGAGGCCGTTGGATCAAGGGCCTCCTATCAGATCCAACGGCTACTGGACGTCGAGTGGTCGGGGCGGAGGAGCTGGCGAGGGCCAAGGCGTGGCGGGCGGAGCGGTGGTGGGCTCGCGGCAAAGGCGCGGCGGAGAGGCGACCGCGGGTGCCCAGGAACCCGAAGGCGGTGGATGCCGAGCGGAGGCGCTAGGGCGGAGGGACCTCGCAGGCGGAGCGGCGTGGCGGAGGCGAGGTGCGGGCTGTGCGGCGAGGCGCGATGGGGGCTCAGGAGGACTGCGTAATGGCTGACCGGCCGAGCAGGAGGAGCTCGACCTTGGAGGCGGCAGTTGAGGACGAAATGCGAGTCGATGAAGCTCTCGGTGACTTGCTGGAGGGAGGATGGCTGCTGCACGGTGGAAAGATGGCCGGTGGAGTGCAGGAGCGAAGGCTCCGGCGGTGGTCGCCTCAGTGGCTGGCCGTGAAACCACGAAGCTTTGCTGCTCGAAGCTGGACAGAGGTTTGAGGCCTCTGGAACGCACCGTTGTCGCTGTCACCGGCTCTGAGAATGAACGACGGATCGCTTGGAAGGCCGGCGAGGGGGAGGGTTTATAGGAGGAGGTGCGAGGGCGTTACGGGAGGAGGAACGGCTGGCGGTGACGAGGTGTGTAACGACGAGGAGTGATGGAGAGGGGGTGTCGGCCGTGCATGGCGGAGGCGCAAGGGGCGGCGCCTTGCAACGGCTGGAGGTAGAGGACAGGGGTCACATGCTTAGCACGTGACCCAGGGGAGAGGGCTGAACTGAGAGGAAGTGGGGTGCCACGTGGCACGCCCTGGAGCTGCCATGTGGCGTCCCAAAAAATTTCGACTTTAAAGAAGGAATAGAAATAGAAGGAGACCCTGGATCAAAAAACTTCCTTCACGAAAGTTGTTCGTCTCGTCGAGACTACAAATTTCATGAAGGATCCGAGAGCAAAAGAGGTCACCTGCGTGAAGTGGTATTTTTGGTGGTTTTCCATGTGTATAGAAAACCGGGTTTCGGGATTTTGTATTTTTTTGTGGCTAGAGGGGATAAAAATTATAGAAAAATATGATAAATACAAGAAAATTAATTACACAATAATCTAATTTTTTGGATTTTTAATAAATAAGAAAATAGGAAAATAAAATAAAAGAAAGAAACGCACAATTTTTTGCACAGACCGACAACGGACACTTAGTCTCTGTCAGTTTCTTTGATTTCAGTTTTAATCTGGATTTGGATTTTTGTGTTACTTAATAAAACTTTCATCAAAGAACACAAATGAAGAATAAATAAAATTAAAAGGGTTAATTAAGTACATAAAAACTCAAGTCAAAAATAGCAAAATGTTAAAATGCGCAAAAGAGGCCCAAAACCCAAGTTTCACAAATGAGCTCTGAATTTTACGAAATTAGTCTTGTTTTGAAGGTATTTGAAAATGGAGTACTTTAAAAGTGAGTAGACCAAAATCGGACACTGTACGTGGGAGATATGCTCATTTTAGTCCGTCAGATGTGAAATTAGACTTTGGGATTATTTGACACTTATTGGGGTTAGTAAATTTTTTGTATTTTTTATTAATAAGGTTAGTAATATCTACACAATGGAGGTGGTTTGGGATTAATCGGAGTTAGGATGAATTAAATAAAAATAGGATAAGTTAGTGGCATTTTGGGCTAATTTACACTTGGGATTTTTAATGTAATTTATGCATGATGAAATGCAAATATTATTCACATGTGTATGAATGCTAATAATGCTCTATTAATGATTAATACAAGTGGATGAAGGGAAACATAGCCTAAATGACCGATTTTAGCATGGTGAATACGAGATTCATCATACCCCTATGCTTAGACCATGCTCGTCCCCGAGCATGAATGAATGACTTAGTTGAATACATCCCTGACTGTGCATATGAATTTTCAAGGCTTAATTCAAAGAAGACCCTTAATTTGAGTGATCCTAAAATTCTGGGCTCAACCAAGCTTTAATCAAAAGGAATCCAACTTCTCTAATTATCAGGCTCTCTTTTTGTACATATAATATAAGGATATGAACTTAAGTGTACTGCATTTCATGAGAGTCGAGTCGGGGCATCACTCAAAGTTCCAATCCCAAAGATCCTCCTCTAGACCTAATCCTCAACACTAGGGAATAAGTTTATTCTTGCTTCAGTCAACCATCTCATTAGTTTGTCAGACTTGAAAGTGTATATGGACGGCCAGATGATAGAGGGTATAGGATTGTGTCTGATTTTCTCTCCCTTACATTGGAACAAGGTGCCTCTCGAGTGCCTTATTACTCAACACAAGTATATTTTATTTTGTTGATCAATGTGTCCGTCAAGAGAATTAGGAGTCGTCTGCACTTGTTTTTCTGGGAGTACACCGGGGTGTGTCTCTTTTGAGTATCTAAGATACCTTCGACACCCAGACTTGTATCGCTTACAATGCAGAGCCCTTTTTGTGGTGTCAGACCGACTCCTTGGTCCTAATTAGCGCTTGGTCCAGTGGACACTTTAAAAATGTTTGGGAGCGCTCATCATTGGTGGAAGCTCATTTGTGATTTGACTTTGGTATTTAGAGCTTTTTCTTTGACATTTCTTTTCTTTTGTTGGCTAGCTCCACTGCTTTTACCAAAAGTTGGCGCACACTGATCAACAATTTCCATTAAGTTTCATCACACCCTAGCACTTAGGTCAATATCAAAAAGATAGCATATGAATCTTGTTC
Organism: Ottelia alismoides; assembly: GCA_037367405.1. Classification (NCBI taxonomy): domain Eukaryota; kingdom Viridiplantae; phylum Streptophyta; class Magnoliopsida; order Alismatales; family Hydrocharitaceae; genus Ottelia; species Ottelia alismoides. Next base: position 109,344 of record JAZKJV010008287.1, on the reverse strand, counting down.
ACATACTGGCTCGGGTTTTGCTGATACTCAGGTTTTCTGCAGTCTTCATTAACTTTATCCCATCTTCAAATATCATCAGATCGGGTCTAAACTCAAATCTCCAGTCCTAGTTCATCAAGTGGTATCTCAACTCATCTCATCAATCATGCAGTTGTGAAAGTGATTCAAGCCCTCGAGCCTCCTTTGCCTCGCCTTCCTCTGTGTTGATCATATTCTTTTTTTTAAGGTAGAGATGAAGAGTGCAATATAGCGCTCAAATCTTTCAAACTAGGGAAGTGTGGATTATTAAGTTCAAAACCCTAATGACTAAGCTTGGCTAACTCAAAATCTCAAGATCTCAGAAATCAAGTGTCCTCAAAAATCCTCAAGCCTTGAGTGATGGTGAATGTGTCAGGAATATATCGACCAAGGAATGCATAAAATGCTTGATGAAATGCAAGACCATGAGTGATGATTTTTTTTAATGCAAAAAGTTTTTTTGGGTGTTTTTTTGTTTTGTTTTTTTTGAAAAACAGGTATTATACACACTACTTATACCCATCCCTGATGTTAGATAAAAATAATTAAAGTACGAGCTATGGATAAAGTAGATAAAATATATACAAACACCCCCCCCCATACTTAGCTTGTGCTATGTCCTCATGGCACAAAGTGAAATGTAGACATAGCTCGTACGAAGTATAGATGGGACAAAACAAAAGAAGAGAAGCGTTATATAAACAATGGTAGCGGTCCCCCTATACTTAGGCTCAGATCAGCCTAAGTATAATCGGATAATTACAGATGGGGAACCGGGTAGATTTGCGGATGTACAAAATCAAGGAAGTTTGCGACGGACCTTCTTGTAGGAGTGTGGAGCGAGATAGTATGGAGATGTGGAGTGTGATGTAGAGGGGGCCGATGAAGAAGACCAGCCATCGTCGGAGTCGTCCTCAGGAGAATAGTAGTCGTTTGCAGAGGATCTCCAACTTTTGTCGATCAGAGGTAAGTGCCCTTGGATCAGAGTTGTACCTATTGCACTTATCTGATGAACCACATCAGGACCAGACGAGGACTCTTCAGAAATCACCTGATGTCTAAAGGTCAAAGGTGACTTTCTTAGTCGGTTTGTTTCCTTGAGAAGTATTGGGAGGAAGTTGGACAGTCTTCATTTCCCTGTCTTGAGTAAATGATGTGGCATTCGCGAGTTCCTCATCGGATGAATCCCCGTAAAAGTCGACCAATACTTGAAGGGTCATACGCTGCTTCGGTCGAGGGAGGTTGTTCCTGGTGATTTTGTGGTTTATGGCTGGGGTTGTTGATTTCACTTCCGGATGATCGTGAATTTTGGTGACATTGGATGTTTCCGAAGTCGGTTCCTTATGTGGTTCAAGTATCTCATGAATTACAGCCGACTCAAAGATTGGACAACTCAAATAATCATGGTGATCTTCGATAATATGGTCCAATTCCTCATAAACTCCAAAATCTTGATTTTTCCAAGGAGCAGTGATAGGGTGGTGAGAATCCGAAGTTTGTCCCACAGTCAGTCTTTTAGGTGACTCTCCTAGGGTTTGTATCGGTGTATCATGCGGAGATGTCTGATAATGTGAAATATTTATATCCTGATCATAACTGTCGGTTTCAATTTGGTTTTCCTCAGAGCAGGTTGTGTTATTGGGGGTTTGTTCATCATGGTCCGAGTTCGGGAACTTGATTTCCTGAGTCTCACAATCGACGATCGCCTTAGCGGAGGCTAAGAACGTCTTTCCAAAAATGATAGGAGACTCATACATCCTTCCTGGGTGCTTAATGTCAAGGACAATAAAGCCCACCTTATGTTCTTTACCTCGGAAATTTACGACGACAGAAACAATCCCCCGCGGTCTTTTGGTAAATCGATCGGGTAATTGAACGATCACCTTAATTTTTTTGAGTTGTCCGAGTTTGAGTTGGTCAAAGACGGACTTGGGGAGGATGTTTACTGTGGAGTCGTCGTCTAACTGAACATGAGTGAATGTTGAATCCTCATTTTCACATGTGATCCGCGTCAACTGCTTGACTTTGCGGCTTTTGATTTTATGATTCATCACCAAATAACTAGCCATAGATATGACATGATATTCAGTCCCGGATCGCTTCTTGACCATCTTTTTTGGGTTCAGTCGACTCTTGACAAATCTCTTAAGATCGGGCACATATTCTATGGCTTTGATTAATGGAAGCTCTAAAACCAGTCTCTTGCAAAATGCTTCCATTTCAGAATTGTCCAATTTTTTTGAATTTTCAATTTTTTTAATTTTTTGGTATTTTCTATAATATGGTCAGTTGGGGGGTCAGAGGTCAGTGGTGGTTGTGCCTGATCGTAATGATCCAGTGGTTCGCAAGGTGGTGGCCTCACTTCTTCTGAATTTTGCATAGACTGGATTAGATCATATATTCTCTCAGTTAAAGTGTCTGCTCTATGATTAATCCAAGCAATCTCATCCTCAAGCATCTCATGACTAGTGATTGAATAATCATTCTCCATGTGTCGTGATTCTGGCATGTAACCTCGAGTAGAGTATTGATTGTTCATAAACATTATGGTCTGGTCATGAGTTATATTTCCTTGACTTTGATTTTCCAGTGGATTGTCGAAGGAAAATTGATTGTACTCAAGAGGATAGTCATCTTGAGTAGGGGATGGTTCAAGAGGTTGTGAGATCATAGTAACCGAAAATCGTGTTCTATTGTCAATGTCGGTTACTCTATTGTTCATCCTCAATTCTGGTCCCGCTCTCATGTCCATAAGATTGTCAGAATATGAGAGAGGGCTATTCCAAGAAAAAGTGTGGTCATAGGGTGGGATGTATGGGCGGGAAGAGAATGACGGCTGAGGGGAACTTGAATTGAAGATCAGGTTCTCCTGAGGAGTGTGAGAAGAAGGATATCGGGACAACGTCATGGAGATCGGAAAAGAAGACCATTGTGCCGACATCTTCTCAAGATGGATGGAATGATTAGCGGACCACGATTTGCTTGCGATTGCAAGGCCTTTGACGCACACAAATCAAACACAAAATAAATACGTTGATTCGCTCACTCAACACTGGTGAAGGCGCGTTAGGGTTCGGCCGCTTATCTTTTCAGTTTTAATTTAATGACAAAACAATCTTGAAAATTAAGCGGAGCTGTTAGGTGCCGAAATATTTCACAAAGACTGTCCCGAGTTCATACAACTAGTTGCACCTACTTTCAGCCAGTATAGGTGTAAGTACGGATCGTTTAAACGGCTATCCATGTTACTTGAGGACAGAGCCTTCCGCGGTGTCCTCTAAACCACCTACTCTGCTAAGGGAAGTCGGACCGTAAACGGCTACCCGAGACCCTCACTGAAAAGTAGCTAATTGTTTTGAAAATCAGTAGTCTGAATGAAGCACTTCGGTTTTGGGCTCTGTCCTAAAGTGTGTGTTCTGATCCTGACAAACAATGAGTGGGTTCCTCTCCATCAAACACAGATTAATTTTATGGTAATTTTATTTACAGTCGCCTTGATTAGCAGTCCCAATTTTAATTTAAGGTTATCACTATAGTTTATGTGAGCATAGAAATTCACGCCTAACGAGCAGTCCCAATTCCGTTAATTCCTAAGTTGTAAAACTTGGGGAGGGAGAATCGAAAAAGCCAATGCAAACGTGAATCAATGATGCATGCTTAAGAAGAAGACTTACAGTGAATCCTCTCGTTCTTCACGCGGGATGCAAGACAAGGAATTTAAATTACACTAAATGATATGCACAGATGAAAAACGCCTTAAACAGATAGTTCTATTAGCGGGAAGAATTGATTTAAAAATTTGGCTAATGTTGAACGATCTATAGTGCATATAGTTAGTAAAAGTGTGAGCTAAGAATTACGAACACAATCAAATAATAAACAAGCAAGCGTATATGTGCCTAAATCCTACGCCACTCAAGTCAGGTTCCAACCACACAGATGGGGTTGAAACAGACCTGACACACCACAGAAATGTTCAGTCTGAATTATTACAAGGGTTCAAAGAGAGGGACCCTAAGAATAATGCTGAAAATTAAATCTATGCTAACTTTCTCTCACAAAATAAAAATAAAAATTAGTCTTCTTCGCAGGTCCTTGATCTATATCCAAAATTATCTCCGAGTAATCTGCGAAGAAAGAGAGTACGATTAGTATCAGAAGGAAAAAATGCAAAAGGGAAAAAATGCAAAAAAAATGACACAAAAATTAATTTCACAAAAATTAATTACAAAAATGATTTAAAACCCTAAAAATTCATCATTCCCCAGCAACGACGCCATTTGGTGAGCGCGGAATTCGCTTATTTAATAATCGAAAATTGTAGTATAGGAGATGAATTTCGGTCGATCAAAATACCACAATCTTTGAATGTTGTGGAGTATTTTTACTTGGCAAGCGTACCAAGGTCGAACACAGGGAACGGTGATTCCTAGTTGCGTGGTCTTAAATCAAATTAAATAATTAATTAATGCTTGATTAATTTCTGTGTTGAGAAAAATATACAATGCATTGATGAAAATGTGATGCAAGGAGAATAAACAAAGGAGATTATGCTCAGGATCTGTGAATTGAAATGTGTTAATTCCTTCAAAAATATGATCAATAGATTCACGAAAGTAATCACAAATCAAGATGGAACTGACTTAATGCTTCAAGTTAATAAATTTATGCTCATAAAACTTTGAAGCAAAATATCCGGTCTTCAAATGCCTCCGATTCAAGTCCTCGAATAGTTGACAATAATCTTAGAGGAGTTGATCTAAATTAATACCCAGAGAAATTTAATCTATTGAGAATAATCAGATTAAAATCTCCATCTGAATTCCTGCAAAATAATTTCACTAAATTCTCAAGCACCAATATGTCAAAATTGAGCTTGCATGTCAAATGAGATCCTCGAATAATAATTATTAATAAACAACCTCTAATCTATCCACAAATTATGCTAAGTTGTAGAGCATGAAAATAGCTTCAAAATGACATATTATACGCTAAAATCGGAGTCCGTATGAGAAAGATACGATAAAATGAAGTTTCAGGGACTAAAATATAAATAAAATAAAGTTTTCCTTTCAAAATGGTCCCTGGAGGGGCTTATCTGTAATTTCTGAAAGTCGGAGGGGCTCCTCTGCAATTTACCCCAGTCGAGGATATAAATGTAAATCTTGAAAGTTTTGAGGGCCTTGATGCAATTTGCCCCCAAACGCGCGGCACGTGCACCGGAGGCTTGGTCGGGGAGGCTGAGGCTCGGGCGACAAGGCGGAGGTTCGGGTAACGGAGCTCAGGCTCGGATGCCCGAGCCTGCATGGCGGAGAGGCAACCGCGGGTGCCAAGGAACCCGAAGGCGGTGGAGGCCGAGCGGAGGCGCTAGGGCAGGGGACCTCGCGGGCGGAGCGGCGAGGCGGAGGCGGAGGTGCGGGCTGTACAGCGAGGCGCGACGGGGGCTCGGGAGGACTGCGTGATGGCTGACCGGCCGAGCAGGAGGAGCTCGACCTTGGAGGCGGCAGTCGAGGATGAAATGCGAGTCGATGAAGCTCTCGGTGACTTGCTGGAGGGAGGATGGCTGCTGCACGGTGGAAAGATGGCCGGTGGAGTGCTGGAGCGAAGGCTCCGGCGGTGGTCGCCTCAGTGGCTGGCCGTGAAGCCACGAAGCTTTGCTGCTCGAAGCTGGACAGAGGTTTAAGGCCTCTGGATCGCGTCGTTGCCGCTGTCACCGGCTCTGAGAACGAAGAGCTGATCGCTTGGAAGGCCGGCGAGGGGGAGGGTTTATAGTAGGAGGTGCGAGGGCGTTACGGGAGGAGGAACGGCTGGCGGTGACGAGGGGTGTAACGGCGAGGAGTGATGGCGAGGGGGTGTCGGCCATGCATGGCGGAGGCGCAAGGGGCGGCGCCTTGCAACGGCTGGAGGTAGAGGACGGGGGTCACGTGCTTAGCACGTGACCCATGGGAGAGGGCTGAACTGAGAGGAAGTGGGGTGCCACGTGGCACGCCCTGGAGCTGTCACGAGCACCCCAAAAAATTTCGACTTTATAGAAGGAATAGAAATAGAAGGAGACCTCGGATCAAAAAATTTCCTTCATGAAAGTTGTTCGTCTCGTCGAGACTACAACTTTCATGAAGGATCCGAGAGCAAAAGAGGTCACCTGCACGAAGTGGTATTTTTGTGGTTCTCCATGTGTATAGAAAACCGGATTTTGGGATTTTGTATTTTTTGGTGGTTTTAGAGGGGATAAAAATTATAGAAAAAATACGATAAAACACAAGAAAATTAATTACACAATAATCTATTTTTTTAGATTTTTAATAAATAAGAAAATAGGAAAATAAAATAAAAGAAAGAAACGCACAATTTTTTGTACAGACCAACAACGGACACTTAGACTCTGTCAGTTTCTTTGATTTCAATTTTAATCTGGTTTGGATTTTTATGTCACTTAATAAAACTTTCATCAAAGAACACAAATGAAGAAGAAATAAAATTAAAAGGGTTAATTAAGTACATAAAAACTCAAGTCAAATATAAAAAAAAAAGTTAAAATGCGCAAAAGAGGCCCAAAACCCAACTTTCACAAATGAGCTCTGAATTTTACAAAATTTGACTTGTTTTGAAGGTATTTGAAAATGGAGTACTTTAAAAGTGAGTAGACCAAAATCGGACATTGTACGTGGGAGATATGCTCATTTTAGTCCGTCAGATGTGAAATTAGACTTTGGGATTATTTGACACTTATTGGGTAGTAATTTTTTTTGTATTTTTTATTTAATAAGGTTAGTAATATCTACACAATGGAGGTGGTTTGGGATTAATCGGAGTTAGGATGAATAAAATAAAGGTAGGAGAAGTTAGCGGTTTTTTGGGCTAATTTACACTTGGGATTTTTAATGCAATTTATGTATGATGAAATGCAAATATTATTCACACGTGTATGAATGCTAATAATGCTCTATTAATGATTAATTACAAGTGGATGAAGGGAAACATAGCCTAAATGACCGATTTTAGCATGATGAATATGAGATTCATCACATAGGCCCGAGTGGTGGCCCATAGTATTGCTCGAGATTGAGCCCACAACCCAGCCAAAATGTGGCCCACGGGACATATGTCCCCTCCCAGCTTCCTCCCCTCACACCAAATACGGTTGATGCCATAGGCTCCTAACCCCTCATGCACGAGAAACCCAAATCCCACTCCCAAAACCTGAAGTTGTATTGTCCTCCAAGGCTCCAAGCTTAGTTGCTAAGGTAATATCATTGTTGAAGAATCTTTTTTTTACTTTTTTGATAGCAACTGAAATTTAATTATGTGGCAGTTTTAGATATTTTGACATAGTATTGTCACTAGAACGTCATTGTTTTACAATTGACGAGATTGATTTACAATTTTACAATGTTTTTTTCAGAAGTAACATAATATTATTCCTCATTTTGTTGGTTAATGTTTTGTGTCTTATATTACATGTGAGGAGGATGGTATGTTCAATCTAGGGGTTTTTTCAAGCTAGAAATCATCCATGTAGTTGCATTTCTTGAAGTAGGAAAGGATTGAGTGTTGTCAGGAGGAATTCGTGGCAATTAATCATGAGGATCTCAAGGTATGTTTGTATAGGTCCGCAGATCATGTCTAGTCTTGGGCCGGCCCAGCCCAAACCCGGCCCAAAGGAAATGGGCCGAGCCTGAACTTGGACCGAACAACAAGAAGATTTGTGAGCCTAGGCCTAGCCCAAGGTCCGAAATAATTAGATGAGCTTGAGTATGGGCCCTTCAGGGCCCGGTCCAGCCCGGCCCATGCCCATCCCTACTTCTAGTTCTATTACATGATGTCGAACATATACCCCATTATATAATAAAACTAAATAAAGTAAATTACACAAGTCGTGAATATCAACGCCATACCTATGTTTTTGATATGTTAAAGATTGATTTTAGATTAAACATTCAGATATGATTTGGTCATTGAACTTTTGATTAGAATTCAGTTAAATCTATAAAAATTTCTTATCAAGCAATGGGTAGTACTAACTGATATTTTGCTATTTCTATCCATACATGCACACATATACATTCGCCCGTACATATATGTACATAAAAAATTATTACATCAATCAACATTTTTTAGTACAATACGTATACAAATAAATATTTGAAGAAAGGGAGCCTACTTCATGAAGTAGGTAACCTTACCTACTTCATATCTATTTTTTGTTCATTTTTTTATTTTTTCAAAAATACTACTATAGATATCCATAACTATATCTCTCCAATATGTCATTCAGATTTCATCAGAAATATAGACTCTTGTGCCCTCCATGTAGAACATTAATTTTAACGGTCTTAGATTTGTTGTAATCGACCTGTTCTAGATGGAAGACATATGAGTCTCTGTTTCCGACGAAATTTATATGAATATTAGAAGGATATATTTATGAAATCCATGGTAGTATTTTTCAAAAAAAAAGAACAAAAAATAAACATAAAGTAGGTAAGGTTACCTACTTCATGAACTAGGCTCCCTTTTCTCAAAATATTTTTATATGTTTACATGAAAAATTATGAAAATGAGTGTTAATAATCCATGCGTGGATATATATTTAACAAATGAATACGGATATGCACAAAATATTAAACATGCCTAACTTGTCTTGTACCTTAACACGTGTCCTCCTGTCGTGCTCTCCTCTTCTTATCTACCCGACTCCATGTTCTCTGTCCGTCGTCTCTATTTTTCTTTTTGAGAACTTTTCCCATCGACGATTGAATCTATATGTTCAATATGTAATATTCACATGATCTATGTCTTCTCAGGTTAGAAGCCAAAAATTTTTACGTGCAAATTCTTGAGACTACACACATACATATACACATATACATACATACATACATACACATGTAGATACATTATATATAAAGTTTATCTATGTTATTATTTATCGTTTTAATTATCAATATTTATTTACAAGGTTTTTTTACAAATATACCCCTATAAAATTACGATTTCACATAAATATCCAAACAAACATTGTACGGACAAAAGGGTCCTTACACAATTCTTAAAATCGCAAAATTTTTATTAATGCAGTGTTAAGTAGTACCATTAAATCTAATATTTTTAAAGATTTAAAAATATATCACACTTAATGTGGGGATGCAAAGGGATATAAATATATATGTACCTATTCCTTATAATATATTTTGATAGGTGTATATATATGTATTAAAATGAATACATATAAATGTCACTTTAATATCCACATACATTTTTATCTATATATATTGTATATTTAAATATATAGTTGTATATTTATTTTTAGTTACATATAACATTTTATATTTAACAATTGTATTTAAATCATATACTATTACTATTATATAATATATAATAAGTACTTTATTGAGAGACAGGGGGCAAGCCCCCTCCCGCCCCCTTGTATCCGTCACTGTATCTTCTAATTTATGTTATTTACAAATGCCTGATAGATTAATTTTATATGATAGATTAATTTTATACCAACCATCAATTACAATAAAGAAATTCGATCAATGAGATCTTGACATTCACAAAGTAATAGTTGAAACATTATTTTCTTATATGGTCAAACAATAAAATACTATGTTCTTGTAGTGCATTTATTATATATGCATATCAATTCTTTAAAATCCATCGCTTTATTTTTGTTATATATTCAAAATTTAGTAACAATTAATTTAAATATTTAAAAACAACAACATATAAAATTGTTATATAAATCATCGTTAATGATATATAGCAACATATACATCATTCTTTGCTAATTTTTTGTATAAAAAATAAAGTTATAATGAATATTATCATCGTCATATATTTGAAACAAAGAATATATTGATTGATTTTAAAAAATTGTCACTATCAACTCATTTTATTGTGGTGATATATCATATGCAAGTGGATAAAATCTATATAATGATTTATGTATAGATAGAAGTCGGTGTCTGCCCAACTTTTTCCCTTCTCTTGCCATGTGGTTCATTTGCGATTTTTTCCGTGCTCTCGAAAGGTTAAGCTGAAAGTTCTCCACTTCCTTCACTCACTAGCTCTCCCCTCACCACCTCCTCACAAGCTCACCCTCTTCTGCAAGTACTATGACCATATGCCTCATAACCCCCTCTCATCCTCCCCCTACGCCCAGCACGAGTTCAAGCTCTTCTGTAAGTGCTGCAATGAGTGCGAGCATGGCATGGAAGGCACATTTTATCGGTGCAAATGACTGCGACTTCGATCTCCACATGGTCTTCCACCACAAGACGATTGCATGGGCTGATTCCAGCTTCTGGGTACCCACAAAGACGGTAAAGCCGAACAAGGAGGAGTCTGAAGAGTGATTCAAGGGAGGAAACTGGTTCGTGCCAGAAGTGAACCGAGGCATGACGGTTTGCAATGCATACGTGGGTCGGTGGCTGCCGGCTAATCGAAATGCTCTCGATTCTACAAGTAGTCACATATTTGTGCACGTGGACTATGCACGTCCTTGCATGAGGAAGAGACATTGAAGTCTGGGTTGCAAGGTGGTGGTGGTCACAAATCCTGTGATGCATGGGATACTAGATCTACATGATGATTATCATTCACAAGCGTGAAAAGAAGAGAAAGAAGAATGTTCGATTCCACGATGAAAGTGAAATTAACATCAAGACAGAGACCAAATGCAGTTTCGGTTCTCGAAACATGTTTTATCAGATTTGATTTTGAAATTTAAATCATGTTCCATTCACATGCATGGTCAAGCGAGAGAAGAGTAGAGCTTTCAGTTCCACGAGGCGCAAGTGGAGTTGGCGTCTGAATTAGATACGGATACGACGCGGAGCACGGTTTCATACACTAGTGTGTAATAACAATAATAAGAGACAAATATTTATATCCACATTTATGTATAATTCAACATTCATAATTGTATTTATTTATCTATATATTATAGAATATAACACTCCCATTCATATTGGTTGATGCAAATTCAGACTTTCATTAAATATACCTTTTATTTATCTCTCTTTCTCATCTCTCTCTCCCCCCAACCCTAACCCCGATCAACACTATTCCCTCCACCGCCTCCACCCCTCTCCTGTACCATCACCACCGCCGCCACTTCCCGACGCCTCCACCATCACCAACACCTTCTCTCTCTCTCTCTCTCTCTCCCCCTCCCTCCACCGCCTCGACCACCATCGTCCATATTCCAGCTTCACGTAGGTTGCATCAACCGACATCCATGGCGACGGCTTCGAAGGTCCGGTGGGGAGAGCTCGAGGATGAGGACGACTTCGACTTCCTGCCGCCGCCGGTGGTGATAGGACCTGACGAGAACGGCCTGAAGAAGGTGGTTGAGTACAGGTTCAACGATGCCGGAGAGAAGGTGAGGGTCACCACCACCACCCGTATCCGCAAACTCGCGCGCGCGCGCCTGAGCAAGCAGGCGATGGAGCGCCGGTCGTGGCCCAAGTTCGGGGATGCGGCAAACGCCGACGTGGGAAGCAGGCTCACCATGATCTCCACCGAGGAGATCCTCCTCGAGAGGCCCCGCGCTCCAGGTTCGATCTTTGTCGTGTTTTTTATGATAATTTGAGGCCACAAATTAAACAATGCCACGAAGATGGAAAATTGCGCTGGAATCCTAATGATAAGTAATGGAAAAACCCAAGAGCTATTTGAGCATGGATATATGCCATGCTTATAAGCTAGGGAAAATTGGAGCATGAAAATACGTTTTGAAAACTGGCCATTTTTTTTAATACTAAGAAGCCTGATATCAGGGGTTCTGGTAACCTCATTATTTTCAAACTTTCGTGTAATTTGCATGAAACACAAAGTGAAATTAAAACTAGGTAAATTCAAAACTAACAGGCATCTGTAGCATCATGTAAAATAATTGATTCCAACACATCAGAGAATGGCTGTGAGACCTGCTATGCTCTATGTATCTGAATCTTAGCCTGTGAACCATAGACATGTGCAGAGAATGTTTGTAGCAGAAATGAAAATGCTAAGGTGGATGTGTGGACACACACACGTAAAGATCGGATTCAGAATGATGCAATCAGAAAGAAAGTTGGTGTTGCTCCGATCGAGGATAAGGTGCGAGAAAACCGCTTAAGATGGTTTGGTCATTTGCAAAGAAGATCAGCTGATGCACCAGTTAGGAGATGCGAGTGTTGGGATGTTGAGCCGGCTAAGAGAGGGCGGAGACGGCCCAAGATTTGTTGGAAAGAGACCATACGAAGGGATCTTTGTTTTGTGGATATAAGCTCGGGATTGACCCAAGATAGATCTGAATGGAGGCGAAGAATCCATGTAGCCGACCCTATTTAATTGTGAGAAAAGGCTTTGTTGTTGTTGTGTGTGTACATCAGATGCATGTTTTCAATAGTATTAGCTTCCAATAATGGATAATGGCTTGGTTAAGTATTAGCCATTTCTTACTGGGTTAGGTTGGATCACTGTGAATTTTGGAAGCACGTAGAATCTATAACTTTACCTGCTTCTTTGAATGTAAGTAACTTTAAATGGTAGCATCTTTTTATAAAAAAAATTTAGATGGTAGGAAGACGATATCCACTTAAATGGTCTGGTGGTATTGCAGTGTGCGTACCACTCAAAAGATCATGGTTCAAATCCCCCCTTGTGGAGGTTGTGTTAGGCAACCAAACATCATCATAAAAAATAGTTGAATCTTTCACCATGGATTTAAGAAAGAATCCATGTAGCCGACCCTACTTATAGTGGGAGAAGGCTTCGCCATTCGTATGGTAGCAAGATGGCCAGCCCTTCAAATGTGAGCTTGCTAACATCAGAAAAGGAATTTCTATGATGGATCAAAGTGACCGCACACACGTATCTTGACCATCCATATTCTCAATGGGAGTATACATATAAATATCTAGTAATGGAAGCAATGCGGCCCATTCAGAAATGAGAGCTATTGACGCAATCATGTATTTGGTAACTTGATAAATTAAGATTTTTCGTCCCTAATTGGTTATTTTAATTTACTTGTCTATTTTTTTTACATTAAATAATTTGAGATTGAATGTGATATTAACATTCATGCTAGATAATGTTAGTTAGAATCATTTAGGAAGTCAAATGAAGTTGTTAGGAGACGATTAGAATTTTATTTAGTTTATTCTATTATTATTTTTATAATTAGATCCCCTCCTTACATAAAGGGGGTAGTAATTGTTGGAGCATAAGTTGTAAGCGCCTATTGTGTTGTAGCAGGGTAAATGGATCCTGGAGGAGATCCATTTACCCCACCCAGTTGTTTAGTCCCACATCGTCCAGTGGTGGGACTTGGAGGCTCTGGAGAGGCTATATAAGGAGCCCCAGACCTCCTCTACTCATTGAGAAAAAGCAATGAAGCATATGCCCCTTTGAGGGCTTCTCCCGTGGTTTCATCCCGCTCCTCACGGAGTAGGGTTCCACGTAAAAAATCTTTTGTGTTCTTCATGTTTATCTTTATTTCTATGCTCTGATTATCGTTTCCGCTTCCGCTTCCGATTTTTCTAACATGGTATCAGAGCGGGTCGATTCTCGAGGTTTTATGTTCTGTATTTTTCTTCGAGATTCGATTGTAATGGTTCAATGTTCTTGTTCTTTCGGAGATTTGTGCATATCCTGATTGAAGAACTGTAGAGTTTTATTTTATCCTGTTCTTATCATGTTCGGAGATTTTAAGAAAAAAAATGAGGGTTCGTTCTGTAACCCTAATGGCGGCGCAGATTGACAACCAAAGAGAAAGAAGGTCCATCAACTTCAGACCATCTTCTCCCTCTGCACAGCACTCGAGCGGCGGAGCCCTGCAATCCCTCCTCGTGCCCTTGGCGGCGCACCCTCCAGTATCTTCGAGCGGCGGCGCATCCCTCGCAGGCAGCGCATCCCTCAAATCCTGCATGTCGTGATCCCCCTTCTGGCGGAGCCCCGGCCCCAACCCCGATCTCCTCACAGCGCCTCCATGCGCTCCAGGCCCATGTGGAGCTCCAGCAGCAATCGAGCCCCATACGGGGGGCCCTCAAGGCGGCGGCGGTTGGCTTTCCAAGGATGGGGTTCCCAACTGGGAACCCTATTTGAGCGGCTTCGACCAAAAAAAAAACGATTGGAAAAAATTTTAGTGGGAACCAAGGGCCCAGTGGGACGTGTTTTATAAAAAAAAATAAAAAATCTGGTGCAGTTTTTAGAGCCCATGTGGGGCCGATGATTGAAAACAAAGGGGGGGCTTGTGCAGTAGGCCCATGTGGGCCGTATGTATTGAGAAAAAAAACAAAGGGGTCTGATGTCATTTTAGACCCGAGTGGGCTGCGAAAAAAAAAGGAGAAAAGAGAGTGTTGGGCCCAAGTGGGCCGGAAAAAAAATGTGTTTCAAAAAAAATAAAGAAAAGGTGCGTACACAAAAAAGAGAGCCGTACGCTATTGCAAAAAAAATATTGCAAGGAAAAGCCGAAAAAAAAAGTGTCAACGGCTTAAAAAAAATGTTTTCAAAAAAAAATGGCGTCTTATTAAAAAAATGATGAAAAGCCGCAAGTATGTTTCATTTTTCCCTATTTATCTTGTCTTCTCCCAACTTTGTCGATGTTCATGTTCCGACAAGTATGGGAGAAAGGGGGAGTATATGTAGAGTCACATGTCTATTCGGTTCAGATCCAGATTGATGCAGATTTCCAGACCAATCAGATTCCAGACTCTACGGTTCAAATCCAGTTTCAAACTTGACGATTGTCTTCCGAGTTCAGTTTCAGACACGCACAAGTGTGCGGTCATTGTCAGATGAGCATAAGTTGCCATCTTTTGTTTCGCGGTCCCCATCATTCTTCTTGTTCTCAGGCCAGAGTTTCATGTGAGCCATAGGGACTCCAGAGCAGAGGACCATTCCCTTGAGGGCAAGGGTTTTCATGTGGTATCATATGTACACCAGAGCAGTGCACCATTCTCTGAGCCAGATGGGAGAGTCCCAGTTCTCCGACGAGGAGACTTCAGGCGCAGTTTCAGACTCGAGGGTCAGATTCCGAGTCTTCAGTTGACTCACACTCCAGCCCGTTCGTCCTCCTCACCTGCACGGCATGAGAAGCAACGTCCTCGACTGCAGCATGTGCACGTTGGGTTGATATTGTCCGTAGTGTCCTGTAGCGTTGAGTTGAGTCTCTTTATGTTTGTCCAAGCTGAGCATTGCATGCTCCAGCTTGAGGGGGAGTGTTGGAGCATAAGTTGTAAGCGCCTATTGTGTTGTAGCAGGGTAAATGGATCCTGGAGGAGATCCATTTACCCCACCCAGTTGTTTAGTCCCACATCGTCCAGTGGTGGGACTTGGAGGCTCTGGAGAGGCTATATAAGGAGCCCCAGACCTCCTCTACTCATTGAGAAAAAGCAATGAAGCATATGCCCCTTTGAGGGCTTCTCCCGTGGTTTCATCCCGCTCCTCACGGAGTAGGGTTCCACGTAAAAAATCTTTTGTGTTCTTCATGTTTATCTTTATTTCTATGCTCTGATTATCGTTTCCGCTTCCGCTTCCGATTTTTCTAACAGTAATCCATTGCAAGAAAGTTATGTTACGGATTGAATTTGAGTTTTGGTTTGGAGAGTGCCTCCAACATTTACCACATTTTCTCCTAATTTATAGGGTTTCTCCTCTCAGTTCGTTCCCTCTTATCCAATGGGACACGTTGCGCATCTTTCTCTTCTCTCTCCTCCCTTTTGATTGCCCGACTGCATCAATTAGTATCCATGGATATCGAATCCTTTATACATTTCGACGACCCTATAGATTGTTGGCGCATGAAGTTTGATCTAATTTGTCTCGACCATGGTTCACAATCAAAAGTTTCATCAATGAATCCTGTTGGCTATGAAGGTAGAACACTGGTTGGATTCATGGCTAGACGACAGTTTATTAATTCTAAAAGAAGGTACGATCAATCACAAGAATACTTTACTAGCCCCTTTATGCAGAGAGAGAGAGGATTACATTTATAGAAAGAGAATAAATTAAATTGATGCAAATAAGAAATCGGCGACGGTGAAAATAAATTTTGTTGGTGGATTTTCGGTGGAAGAAGAAAGGGAAGGGTTGAGAAGAGAAAGCTCGTCAGAGAACGCGGGATTAGAGGAAGAAGAAGAAGCGCGTAGATCACATAGAGGGAGAAGGAGTAGAGAGAGGGAGATAGAGATAAAATCTCAAGTTTTCATATAATCTGACCTGTCAAAAATATTAGCCTATCATCCCTTTATATAGGAGGGATGAGATTCCAAAAATAGAAATTCAAAATCAAAATTCAAACAACTTATCTTAATTTGACTCTAACCGACTAACTAAGAAATCCAAATCTCTAACTAACTAGTTGAGATCACACGCGATCTCTTTATAAAAATGCGACGACATAATTAAATAAAATGAGACTCTAATTTATCGGACAAAATTAAATAAATATAGCCCTATATATCCGATTCACGCTGCATCAGTTCTCCTCCGCTTGAAAAATTCGTCTCCCGATGAATTGCTTGATCTTCGATGTGCCGTTGGAGAATTCGATCCTTGAAATTGTAGCTTGCAATTCCTTCAATTAGATCTTCCTCAACATTACGTTTGTAGTTCTTTCCAATTGGAGGACATCTCCACAATTTTTGTACCTCTTCATTTAAACAGATTTCATAAGGGGGCTCCTTTCTTTTGACCTTCTCATAAAAACTTGTATGGGGTTGGGTTTTCCCACAATTTTCTCATTTATTTTCCTTATTTCCAGGGATCCGAATGTGGATGGCTCCCTGAATATTGTTAGGATTTCTCCCTTCATAGTGAAACGACGGCGTCAACAAGAAGGTGCTGGTGAGCAGAAAGGTGGCATGTCAGGTAGGGCGGGGAGGGCTGGTGAGGGGGTGGTGTTGATGATGGGGCGGGAGGGTAGCTGGGGGCGCGAGGGTCGCGTGCGGGTAGAGAGGGAAGGGGTTGCGGAAACGAGAGAGGGGGAGAGAGAGAGAGAAAAGTGAGGGGAAAAATAATTCTTATTCAACTTAACCCAACCCTAATACAAGGGAGGGGGCTTTTATAGAGGCTAATTCCTCCAAATAAGCAACAACTCTCCTAAAAAATAGGAAAATAAAGAAAACAAAAAAAAGAAAGGATAATAAGGCCTTGTATAATGAGCCTTTTACATAGAATAAAAATAAATAAAATAAAGCAAATGTTCAGAAAAAATGATCTTGTAAGATCATGCTGCATCAACTCCCCCCTGCTGAGAAGAATCTCGCTCCGTCGAGATGGCATCGTGGAAGTTCTGTAGTATATCGGGGCGGAGTTGTTGGAGTTCACCCTCGTCAATCCAGGTGCAATCTGTAAGAGGTCGTCCCTTCCATTTGACTAGATACCGTCGGAAGAGACCACGTCTAGTCGTCATATCTCGGATGTCTGCAATATTCAATCTGATCGGCATCGGTCGCGACTGGTGGTTGGCGCGTATCCTCAGCGGGAATTGCTGGCGTGATGGCATCTGTCTGTTCATCTCCATGATATAAGAAGAGATCTGTTACATTAAAGACTGGCGATGTCTGGACGTCTGGCGACAGGTCGAGTAAGTAAGCATTGGGCCCAATCTTCTTGAGGACTCGGAATGGACCAATCTTTCGTTCGCTCAATTTTTGGTGAACTCTCAAAGGAAACCTCTCTTTTTTCAGGTGGACCATCACTAACTCTCCAACTCTGAACTCGCTCTCTCTTAGGTGTAGGTTGGCTTGGGCTTGATATTTCTGGGTCATGGTTTGGAGTTTGGCTCGGATTTCAGTATGGATGTGGGTTAGGTGTTCGATCAGATCCTCAACAGTTGCACTACTTCTCCCTTGCATGGTTGTGGGTTTTAGGTCTAGAAATTGGGTAAGTGGAAAGCCGTACACACTCTCAAATGGCGATTTTCCGGTGGACCTATTAGTGGAACTGTTATATGCGAATTCAACTTGGGGAAGAATTAGATCCCATTTGGACGGAGAGTCCCCTGCAAGACATTGCAATAAATTTCCTAATGATCTGTTAACTACTTCGGTTTGCCCATCTGTTTGTGAATGATAAGCGGAAGAAAAAAACTCGGTACTCTATCCAACCCCACATGTTACGTACTACTGTGCTTGAAGTGGGCTTGCAGACTTTAAATCCACACCCACAATCTACGTCGCGCAAAATAGGGATAAATCCAAAATACGATGATAACATGTGAAGTAAATAGTCACAAAAGTTCAACCATTTACCATTGCCTCTTAATGACTGTATAGAGTCTAAATTTTCTCTTCCAAACTCAAAAACTCGTATCGAAGCGGAATAGGTGGAGTGTCATATATATGTCATTTTTATCCTATAAGGTGCAGTGTCATATATATGTCATTTTTATCCTATAGGTGGAGTGTCATTTTTATCCTATTGCAAACGAGTACCAAGACGTGACCAAAGCATGCGCCAAAAATGACTCAAAAATCGGGTATCACGATCCGAAGTAAAAGAACGAGGGACACCATGCAATCGAACGACATCACGAAAAAACAAATCAGCGACATGAGATGCATCTGAGGTTTTTCTACATGCAATGAAATGTGCCATTTTAGAAAATCTGTCCACAACCACAAAAATAGAGTCAACTTTTCGTACCGTGAGGGGTAAGCCTAGCACAAAATCCATCGTGATGTCTTCCCAGGGTCGCAGAGGAATCGACAGAGGTGTATACATCCCAGTGTTCTGCCTGTGGCCTTTGAATCTTTGACATGTTTGGCATTTTTGTACGAACTTTGTGACATCCTTTTGCATTTGCGGCCAATAAAATCGCCCTTGAAGAAGAGTCAAGGTCTTGTCCCTTCCAAAGTGTCCCGCTAAGCCACCGTTATGTAGTTCGGAAATTAAGTTCTCACGAAGGGAGGTGGCAGGGATGCACAGTCGGTGGTCTTTGAACAGGAACCCCTCATGAATAACATAAGTAGCTGTCGGATCCTGCCCAGTATCAACACATTATGTATAAACTTGTCCGAAGTCAGGATTAGTGGGGTAGAGGTCCTTGAGTGTGTCAAATCCTGTTGTGCTAACGGTCATTGTGGTCAGGGCATGTGCTCGTCTGCTTAACGCGTCGGCCACGCGATTCAGGGTTCCAGCTTTGTGCTTGAGATGGAAGGTGTATTCTTGGAGGAAACTAACCCATTTGGCGTGGCGCTTGTTAAGGGTTTTCTGCGAGTTCAGATATCTTAAGGCTTCATGATCAGAGTTAAGGACGAATTCACGTTGGATCAGGTAATGCCTCCAGTGCTTGAGGGCTTGGACCACGACATAGAATTCGACATCATAAGTGGAGTACCGTGGTCGAGCTTCATTCAATTTCTCACTGTAGAATGCTACAGGTCGTCCTTCTTGACTTAGGACGACACCAATTCCGACATGTGAGGTGTCACAATCGACTACAAAAACCTTGGTGAAGACAGGAAGTGCCAAAACAGGGGCGTGTGTCAATTGGTGTTTTAGATTTTGAAAGCTGGTTTCTGCTTCAAGAGTCCAGGCGGGTGTGCCTTTACGCGTGCAATCTACCAACGGAGCTGCACAAGTGCTAAAGTTTCGGATGAAGCGTCGGTAGAAAGAAGCCAATCCCAGAAAGCTGCGAATCTCAGTGAGAGTTTTGGGCACGGGACAGCTCTGAATGGCCTGAATCTTGGAGGGGTCAACCTTAAGTCCATCGGCTGTGACAATGTATCCCAGGAAGAGGACCATGTCAGACATGAAGGAGCATTTCTTGAGGTGGACATACAGTTGTTGGGCTCTCAATGTTTCCAGGACTTGTCGCAAGTGAGATAAGTGGTCGTCTTTGGTCAAACTGTAGATCAGTATGTTGTCAAAGTATACAACCACAAACTTACCAATGAAGGGTCGCAATACATGATTCATGGTTCGCATGAAGGTGCTGGGGGCATTCGACAGGCCGAAAGGTATTACCGTCCATTCATAAAGGCCCTCTTTGGTCTTAAAGGCGGTCTTCCACTCGTCTCCAAGTCAGAGGCGAATCTGATGGTAGCCACTGCGAAGATCCATTTTGGAAAACAATTTGGCACCTGATAGCATATCAAGCATGTCATCAAGACGCGGAATGGGAAAACGATACTTGTTCATTATCTTGTTGATAGCGCGACTATCCACGCACATTCTCCACGTGCCATCCTTTTTAGGTGTAAGCAGAGCAGGAACTGCCACGGGGCTCATACTCTCTCGAACATATCCACGACGTAGAAGATCAATAACCTGCCTGTTCGTTTCTTCATGCTCACTTGGGCTCATTCGATAATGTGGTAAGTAGGGTATGCTGGCTACAGGGACTAAGTCAATGTGATGTTGAATGTCTCGCAACGGGGGTAGTCCTTCAGGCAACTCTTCAGGCATAATGTCAGCAAACTCCTGGATGATGGGTTTTATTTCAGGTAGGACTTCGGGTGTAGTTGTCTCTTTTTGGCTCACTTCACGTCCCATTAACACATAAGTGGTGGAGCTCTCCTTAATTTCACGTTGGAATGTCAGGGCTTCCATCAACAATACAGGACCTGTAGTCGAAGACTTTGATGGTGGAGTTTTTTTTACCAGATTGTGCGGTCGCAGCTCCAAGTGTAGCCACCAGGCGGGGGCTAAGGGCGTCGCGTTGTGGTTTAAGGGTCACATGCACATTGTCTATGAGAAAGGAGTAAGTGTTCACTTTTCCTCTGTGCTCAGTGTCTCGATCGAATTGCCAAGGTCTCCCAAGTAGTATGTGACAGACATCCATAGGGGCTACATGGCACCACACCTCGCCTTTATATGAAGGCCCAATTGAGAAGTTAACGAGGCTTTGACGGTGGATCAGGAGTTGGGTACCACCTCGAAACCAGGCTACATTGTAAGGTTTCTCGAGTGGTTGAGTTGGCATACCCAACTTATCGACCATTTCTTGTGAAACGAAGTTCTCAACGCTTCCTCCATCAATGATCAGCGAACAACGTCACCTTCCTAAGGTGCAGGTGGTTCGGAAGATGCTGCGACGCAACCAACTATCAGCGTCGTTGACAGCGGGTGTGAGCAATATGTTTGTGGGTGCGCTCTCAGGAGCGATAAAGTTCTCATGTTCAATTACCAAGAAAGGTCCGGATACGTCTTCATCCACTCCTAGAGGCTCATAGTCATCGGCTCCCACGGTGTCAGCAGTCAAAGTGGTTGGATCCTCTTCAGGGGATTCCTGATAGTCAGGGTCGGGGTATTCAGGGCCGTCGATGGTGCATAAATGGGCGGGTCTAGCCTTAGGGTTTGGGCGTTCTGCTGCTCGATGTCCCTTTTGATAACATCGGAAACAAGTGTCAGGTCCGACAACAGGTCGGCTTCCCAAGATGCCTGGTCCGGGGTTCCCAGTAGGTGGTCGAGTGACCAAATTGATGACATGCGCTATGTCGGTACGGATCGTCAGATCGTGAGGACGATTTGTAGGCCATGCTCTGATACCAATTGATGCAAATAAGAAATCGGCGATGGTGAAAATAAATTGTGTTGGTGGATTTTCGGTGGAAGAAGAAAGGGAAGGGCTGAGAAGAGAAAGCTCGTCAGAGAACGAGGGTTTAGAGGAAGAAGAAGCACGTACCCGCCACCTACTGGGAACCCTGGACGGGACTCTGATACCAAATTGATGCAACCTAAATGAGTAATGAACTAAAGGCGTTCCTAACAATTGAAACTAAGGACAAAATGACGAACACAAATAAGATGATATGCGATGCGCAAAAATCAGCAACAATTGAAAGCAATGATTCGAGTTCAAGCACCGGTTCTTCCACAATTTTAGGGCAAATCAATTAGTTAACGACTAATGGAAATAAATAACGATGTTGCAGTCTAGAATCTCAATAAATCACCAAACCGAATAGGTATATCACATGCCACAATGCTAAGTTTATATGGTGGAATAATATGTGGAGAAAAAAATGCTCATACCACAACCGGCAAGGGATTTTTCGACGCGCTTCAGATCTGATCAAAACAAAGGCGGCGGCCTGGTCAGGGGCATTCCGAGCGGCTTCAGGGGCGCAGGTGGCGGCTGGCTTCACAGCGACTGCGGCAACGGTTGGCCGGGAGGGTGGTGGAATGGCGGCTGGGCATCGAAAAACGGTAGGGATGGCGGAGGGGTGAGCGGTAGGTAGGGTAACGGGGACAGGTATATGCGGCGAGGGGGGGGGGGTTGGCACTTGCGGCTGGAGAGGGCTGGCGGCTGTAGGGAGATGGGGCGGTGAGTGGGAGAGCGGCGGGGTGCGATGGCGAGGGAGGGGGCTCGTGGAGGTGGTGGCGACGTGAGGGGGCGGGGTGAGATGTTGGCGCTCGGTGGAGTTGCGGGTCCGCGACGGCGAGGTTGAGGGCGAACAACGGCGGGGAAGAAGGGGAGGCACGTAGGCTGGCGCGGGAGGAGGCTGCCGACTGGGGAGGGGCGGAGGGAGGTGGTTTGAGGGTGTGGAGGGGGGAGGCGGTGGACGAGGCTGTGTCACAGGTGGGGTCGGGGGTCGCGGGAGGGTCCGTCGGTGGTGCGGCGAGGTTGGGACGACCTGGGTGGGTGTCGGAGTTGGGTTTGGGAGCAGGGGCTGGAGCCGCAGGGAGGGAGGGGGGTTCACGGAAGGGTCGGATGCGTCTAGGGGGGCCGCTGGGGGGGGGGGGGCAGGGGCGGCAACGGGGGTTGGCGACGGGGTTGCCGATGAGACGTTTGTCGATTCCGGGAGAGTTTGCAGGTCTGAGTTTACCTGGACAGCCACGGTTTCGTCGCCTTTTTCTTCCGAAATGATCTGAACAGCGGCCGGATCTTCCTCCACAGCGGGGGTTTCTTCGCCAAAACTCGGGACAATGGCTTCGGTGATCGGGGTCGTTGGAGCCTTCAATCTGGCGGCGCGCATAGCTTTGGACTCAGCTATCATTTCTCGACATACGACCAAGAATTCTTGACATTTTGCCCGTAAGTCTTCTTCGGCTCGCCGTTTACGCTCCGAATGATGGTATTTCGTCGTAGGTCAGCGCGCATGTCGGTACGGATCGTCAGATCGTGAGGACGATCTGTTGGCCATGCTCTGATACCAATAATAAGAAATCGGCGACTGTGAAAATAAATTTTGTTGGTGGATTTTCGGTGGAAGAAGAAAAGGAAGGGTTGAGAAGAGAAAGCTTGTCAGAGAACGAGGGATTAGAGGAAGAAGAAGCGCGTAGATCGCGTAGAGGGAGAAGGAGTAGCGAGAGGGAGATAGAGATAAAATCTCAAGTTTTCATATAATCTGACCTGTCAAAAACAATAGCCTATCATCCCTTTATATAGGAGGGATGAGATTCCAAAAATAGAATTTCAAAATCAAAATTCAAACAACTTATCCTAATTTGACTCTAACCGACTAACTAAGAAATTCAAATCTCTAACTAACTAGTTGAGATCACACGCGATCTCTTATAAAAATGCGACGACATAATTAAATAAAATGACACTCTAATTTATCGGACAAAATTAAATAAATATAGCCCTATATATCCGATTCACGCTGCATCAAAATCCAATCAAATCGTAATTGACTTATAAATTTACTCTAACCTAATCAATATAACAAACTTTAAAAAATTGAGATTTTACCAATATATTTGACTAAAACAATATAAAGAATATACCCATAAATTGACGGAAAACCCTAATCGACTCGAAAACGTAATCCAAAATTTGCATCAATTCTTCTCTGCCTTAAAAAACTCGTCTGGTGATGAGCTGCTTGACATTGGGTGCAGTATTAGAGAATGTTGTGGGAAATATTGGGTGATTTTTTTAGTTGCGGATCCTTTTCTTCAATTCAGCACTTCTCTTATATTTTTTAAGGAACAAAGGGTGTAACTGCATATTACTCTACCTTTTCACCTAAATATTCTCTCATCCATATGCTTATCCCTTCTTTAACCTTTATATAAAAAAAGTTTTGGAGGAGGAGACTTCCTCGTAAATATTCCGTGATAACTCATGACACCCATTAATACATATTTGATTCTCAAGAAGAAAACTTCATCAAACCCTGCTAGGGTTTTATTCTCTCCATACAGAAAGGGTTGTAGGAGTGCATTTGAGGAGCAGATGGTTGCTTTCCATGAATGTGTGATGTTCAACATGTGCTACATCTTGGTGATGGTGGCTGCAGTTGGGTTTGGAGCTTCCAAACCCAAGTGCAGTGGTGTTGTCACGTTTAGTTCAAGCAACCACGATTCTAGCGGTATTTGGATCTGTTGAAGCTCAATTGAGGGCGGTGGAGGTGGTTGAAGACTCGATGGCGACAATGGTGATAGGTTGCATCATGGTCAATGATGTTGCTTGTATGGGTGGTGCAAATGCACGGGCAACTCAGGTCTTAGTTACAGTAACGATATTCGATGATCGAGAGACATCGGCTGCAAGTTTCATAAGCGATTCCAAGATCTATGTCATCATAGAACATGCTTTGTAGTGTGTCAACGTCAATGGATACCACACGGGATCGTTCTAATGCGATGTAGACATCATTGGTAGACACTGGTTACATGGGGATATCAGAATCGCCATATGCGTGGCTTTCATCGTATATGTTTTTTTCTTGTTCCTTAAGCACTGCAAGTTCTGCTTGTACTCATCCCAACGAGTTCTCTATGTCGCGTAAAGGTTTCTTCATCTTTTAACGTTATTCTAAGTGATTGTTTCTTTCATGCATTGTACGCCATGCTCTTCTCTCTTGCATATGAGGGACGAGGACTTGCAGTCTCGTATCTTTTTTTGTGTGTATTTAATAGGATCCTCGAGTCAAGAATGATTTGGTTGCATTGCTTAGACACCACTCAATGCGGATGAAGAAATCAATGGTGAGAAGAGGAAAAAAATAGGCGCGACAAGCTTCACGAGAGGAGAGGGGAACGCAGCGTAGAATCACTCAAAGAAAGTAGAAGATTGAGAATAATGTTGGAGGAAAATCTCCAAAACCCATAACTCAATACATAATATGATGATCACCTGTTAACAATACTCTACTAGCCCCTTTTCTATAGAAGGGTGGGATTATAATTATTAAAAGAGTATAAATTCAAATCCAATCATACCCTCATTGACTCTTAAAATTAATTTATCATAATCAATTAAAATTACTGACTTTGAAATATTGATATCTTTAATTGATCTCAATTTATTTGGTCAAAATAAAATAACTGATATACTCATAAATTGAAGGAAAACCCTATTTGACTCTAAACATAATCCGTGATTGTTTCATCATCCATAGGCAATATGCTTACTCAATTCTAATGTCCAATCTTTTTTTTATAATATCAAAGGGAGAAAGTCATTTTGTTCTACCTATATACTCGATGTGTTTCCTTCATTCTATGAGAGGATTTTTGAGGTCTTGTCATTTGGAGGTGGCGTCTTAGATATCCATTAATTTGCATTGTTCGAATGTGGAGGTGTTGTGGAGGTGCTTTTTGTTCACTCATAAGCATGATGGTTAATGCTAGTTAGAGTTTTGATAAATTAGGGTTTTCCTTCCCTAATAGTGTATTTTAATTTAGTCATCTATTTTTATTTACCTTAAACAAATTGAGATTGATTGTAACCTCACATTCATGGTAGATAATGTTAGTTAGAATCATTTTAGGAAGTCAACTAAAGTTGTTAGAGTTGGTTAGATTTTTTAATTTATTTTATTACTATTTTTCTATAGCCCCCCTTATATAAAATGGCCAGTAGTCCATTGTAAGAAAGTTAAGTTATGAAATTGAATTTGAGTTTTTCTTTGGAGAGTGCCTCCGCCATTATCCCCCTTTCCCCAAACTTCTAGGCTTTCTCCTCTCATCTCGTTCTCTCATCCTGTGAGGCACGTCACACATTTTTCTCTTTTCTCTCCGCCTGTCCGAATTTTCGACTGCATCCACTATTTAAATGAAAGTGGCAATGACGAAACAATTATCTAATTGTTGGGGCATGCCATTGTGAGGTAGATAGTAGGAGCTTAATCGATTAACAACCTTGAATAATCATATTAATCCTTTTTTTGGTCTAATTAGTTATTTGTTAGTTCTATTCTATTTGGCACGTCTATTACTCCTATATCTCCATTTGGACTGTAGACAGGCGTACGTTACCGCCAAGTGACATATTTTTGTCATCACTTCATTGGTGGTACTTACCAAACCAGTGGCTATCATCGAGATAAAAATGTATTTCTTGTTCTTCAACAGAAAACAACATTAGAAATGTATTGCTATTGTTGATACCTTTCATTTTAGGAATATTTACACCCATATCCCTGAGTAAATTCGTAATTACAACCATAACCCCGTATAATCGTGAATTACACGAGAAACCCCAAGTAATGTTTAACTCTTACATGACATAACCCTGCGTTATGTGCCATTTATGTTGCTCATTACAGTTGACCGTTTTTGTTAGAAAAAGTCAAAATAGCACCTAATGCTCAATCTTATTTGCAAATCATGCCATATATCTCTATTCCTTCTTGCATTGATGCCCCCTCCCATTTCCTCGACTCCATTCTTGCCCCCCTCGACCTCCGCTCGCACCTCCACCTGATCGTGACATGCAACTTCCTCCACCACCACGCTAATCGATGGTCGAGGAGGACTCCGTTGGAGAGGAGGGTGGTCGAGGTTGGCCTGAGGGGGGTGGGGGAGGCGGCGACTGGCCTGAAGGGGGGGTGGGGGCGGCGATGGATGACATGGAGGGAGGGGGACGACTGGCCTGGATGGAGGGGCGACATGCCTGGAGGGGTGGCGGGCCTGGAGTGAGGGGGGGCGGTGGTTGCTGGCCTGGAGTGAGGGGGGCGGTGGCTGCCTACTCGACACAATAACTGGATCTCTCATAAGTTCTAGGAAGATCGGAGAACATAGATCTTTGGGAGCGCTCGTGAAGGACCCACCAATCCTCTGCAACAATCTGCTGTTCTTGATCAGATCTTCTGGAAGACAACCAAATAGCAAGAACCTGCAGTAGCGAGTGAGAGCTATATAACACCCTCAAAAACAATGGACTCGACGTCGACCTGCTCTTCCTTGTGGTGAGCGGCTTCCTCAAGAACTCCATCTCGTCCAGGCAGAGGCGTGCGTTGTGGATTTTTAACCTACCGACGAAGGCGGCCTTGACCTTCGATCGACCAGGGACCTCGGAATTCTCAAGCCCGTCGAGGAAGGAATGAATTTTGACCCGCAGGTTCTCATCTTCGGGGTCGACGTAGAGGTTGGAGCTCTTCGCATGCCGCCACAGAAGCTCCAATCGTTCTTCTACATTAGCATTGAGGTCGAGTTCGGATGAGGGCAACATGTCCAGCAACATGCATAGCTCCTGCGTGACGTTGCAGAAGTAACCAGAGATCTTTGTGTTGAGCAGCAATACTCACAAGCAGCTCGATTGCTGGCAGTAGTCGAGGAGGGCCTTGGAGCAATGGAGCAAGGTATAGAGCTCCTCGAAGTAGAGGGTTGAAGCAATGGAGAAGGCTGGGGCTGGGTTATGCTTGAGGAAGTCGAAGGGATAGTGGAGTGCCCTGACCTTCCTGGTGAGGAAGCAAAAATTGCGACGCTAGAGGACGACCGGGGATGGAAGGGGACATTGTTACGTGTCTAAAAAAGCTTTGAATTCAACTTGCAGAGTTGACATGTTCTCCTCCTTGATTTATCGAGTAGACGAATTGCGGTTGATCTTTTGTTGTTTTCGACTTGGGCAGACGCTTTTCGTTTCTCTCAGTCAGATTTGACCACCCGATAGGCATGGGGGGGGTAGGCAGGGTGAGGCAGCGGACCTGGAAGGCAGGGGGAGCTGGCCAGGGGGTTTATTTTTTATTTTTGAAAAATTTTAATAGCCATTGGATAGACCATGGGTTAGATTAACCCAATGCTATGCTTGGGTTAACTGCAAAATTAACGGAGGGTTGTAGGTGTGAGACATAGGGACTATCCGAGGTTTCTCGTGTAATTCACGATTATGCATGGTTATGATTGTAATTACGAAATTACTCATGGTTATGGGTGTAAATATCCCTTTATTTTATTCTCAGTCTTTGACGCTAGGTGGATTACATGGAGCATCCAATATGGGGCCACTAGTGGCAAGAAAAGGATGTGTCATACCCTGCACCTACTTCAATGGTTTGGTGGTAGTGCAGTGTGCCTACCACCCAAAAACCATGGTTCAAATCCCTCCTTGTGGGGTTGCGTTAGGTAGCTGACAACAACCGTAAAAATATAGTCAGGTCTTTCAACATGGATTTGAGCAAGAATCCATGTAGCCGACCCTACTTAAAGTGGGAGAAGGCTTCGACATATATATATATATATATAAGCATGCTCGGGTAATCGCTTTTATTGATTTTAAAAGATTTGCAAATGTAACGCAGAGGGAGGGGTATGTAACATTACAACTTTGACTTGGCCCACATGACATCGAAAAAGAGAAAACTAGAACTATGGGAACTAGAACTCCATCAGTGGTTTGTTGGTAGTGCATTGTGCCTACCACCCAAGGGACGAGGGTTCAAATCTTGGGGCGGGTACTTGTGCATGTTTCCCCCCACTTGTTAAAAAAACTATGGAACTATGTGCAAGTATTGCTATGGCCAACATGGCATTGAAAAAGAAAGTATGAAACATATCTTAGCTATGGTCCTAGTGCCTTGAAAGAAGAAAAAAGAGAAGACTGAAGGTCAAGATCTTCAAAGTATATCTCCTACTCATCAGACCATAAAGGTAAATCAATTTCTGTACCACCTCCATCTTCCTATTGGCATAAAATTCTTTGAGGTCCAATTCTTTGCATACCAAATAGGTCCCAATCTTTTCTTCCCAATCTTTTCTTGAGGTCCTCCATCTCTTCCTTGGTTTGTTCACTCGGGATGATTTTTAGCTTTACTTTCTCTCCATCCATCAACCTCACAATGCTTATCCATGTTACCCTCCAATCATCACTGAACTATAGGTCATTGGACTTCTTTTTTCCTTTGTCCTCTTTATCAACAGCGTGTTTAGCTGCCTCTTATGTACCTGTCACGTCCGCATCAGAAATGTGATAGTAATCAACCACTCCTAAACCTTCTTCCTCAGTTTCAATCTTCTTGAGAAGTGAGAAGCCACTTCTCCATTTTTCTAACTTCTTTTCTTCGCAAAATCTTCACAACATTGATATCGATTGATATAGAAATTCAAACTCGTGTTACACTTTTCAAAAAGCTTATCTTTGGTGCTCTAAGTGTAACCAACCCCGACTTGTTTGATGAGCTCACCGAGCAGAAGTGCTTCTTCTTTTCTTTCTGCTTTTTTAAACTTGCTTCCCATCCTTTCTCAACTACAAACCAATCATCTGCTAAATTAAGGTCCTCTAAGGAGAAGGATGTCTTGTGTACATGGTTTTCCCCTCTCCTTGCTTTTGCTTGAATCTTTGGTGGTTTTACTGCCATTTCGTTTCCCATGTTCTGGTCGCTGCTCAACTTCTCTGGACCATAGAGCAGTCAGCAGCCGAAACAGTAGCTACAACAGCTCTCATCTGCTCCCCACTTTCAAGCTTTGGCGAATCCATCCCTACAAGGAAGAGGTTAAATAGAGGGGTTATGTACATGCATCTCTAATTGGCTAGACTCTAGCATTTTTGAAGTGAAAATATTAATTCTTCACTTCAACAAGCAACTTTCTCTGAAATTCAGCACTATGTTTTCATGAGGTCCCACTCCCTGTAACAGCAGTCCATTCTTCTATCGCATTTCCACCTATACAAGCATTAGGCATCAAGGCCTCTGGTCCATTTCCCTTGATTTTTCTTCTCTCCTCTTCAATGAGGTTCTCAACTTGCTACAATTTTGCTTCTGCTGCTGCTGTACTTGCCCTTGCTGTTCCAACTCAACTGAATCTTTCAGCATTCCAACCACTTCTAGTTGAACATTCTTATTTTGGATTCCAATAGGGATCCATTCATGTTTGGAGGTCTTTGTACCTCCTTTTCCCTCCTTTGCTACTGTTGCATTCATCTACAATACGACAAATAACGCAGTGTTGTACACAAGCTTGGAAGCTTCTCATATACTATTTTTTGCTTAAAAAATTAGTTGACATTTTTAATTATTATGAGGCATCAACGGCTTCAAAAGATCAAGGAGAATGTTTTATGAGTAATCAAACTTCAAGGAGAATGTTTTATGAGATTTATCTTGGGATTGTAATGGAAGTGTAACGAGATGTGGGAGGCGGTACCGTCTTGTATCGGAAGAGTAACCAAAGAGATTGTAGGCGAGTCTAAGGGAGGAGTTCCAAGCCAAAAGGAGGCTTGGTGGTGGAGCGAAGGGATTCATGATAAGCTTAAAATTAAAAGAGCTCGCTTTAAAGCTATGTATAAGGATAGAATGGAGGAGACCGCCACAACCTACAAAATAGCAAAGCAGGAAGTAAAGAATACTAGAAGTGTAGCTAAGTCAAAAGCTTATGAAGTTTTGTACACAAAGCTTGACTCGAAGAAGGGTCAGAAGGATATATTCAGATTGGGTAAAGCAAGAGAAAGAAATCTCTCAAGTGAGATGCATCGAGGATTAGGAAGGACATATGCTTGTTACTCAGAAGGATATAAAGACTAGATGGAAGCAATATTTCCTTAAGCTTTTCATTGGGGAATTGATGCTACGTGAAACAAATAAATATGACTTTATTTGTTTCAATTAATTAATTAAAATAGGATCGAGTTAAGCTAATTGAGTCCGTTGCTATTTTATTTTAAATAAAGAGATCGCATATGATTTCTAATCAATTAGTTAGTCGGTTATATTAAGTAGTTAGTCAATTAGAGATATTTAGAGTTCAATTTGGGATTTTATTTTATTTTATTTGATTTTATTTCTCTTTCTATTTTTTGTAGTCCCAACTCTCTTATATAAA
Organism: Ottelia alismoides; assembly: GCA_037367405.1. NCBI lineage: Eukaryota > Viridiplantae > Streptophyta > Magnoliopsida > Alismatales > Hydrocharitaceae > Ottelia > Ottelia alismoides. Next base: position 78,390 of record JAZKJV010008287.1, on the reverse strand, counting down.
GGAGATGACAATCATTTGTTTTAGTCAAGTTGGAGTTAATTGAGAATTGAGATTTATCTTATCTCTCTCTCTATCTCTCCCTTCTCCCTCTACGCGATCTCCGCACTTCTTTTCCCAAATCCCTCGCATTCGGTGACCTTCTATTCTCCTTTCCCCTCCTATTTCTTCCACTAAATATTTTTCCACCAAATAAATGCAGCTGGCTAAAGTGGAGGAGCCTCTGCTGTTCTCTGTGATAAGAAAATTCCTTTAAAAATTAAAGAAAAGTTTTACAAAGCAACCATGAAATCTGCTATGCTCTATGGATCTGCATGTTGGCCTGTGAACCATAAACATGTGCAAAGAATAGCTGTAGCAGAAATGAAAATACTAAGGTGGATGTGTAGACACACACGTAAAGGTTGGATTCTGAATGATGCAATTAGAAAAAAAGTTGGTGTTGAGCTTCAAAAAAAAGTTGGTGTAGCTCCGATCGAGGATAAAATGCGAGAAAACCTCTTAAGATGGTTTGGTCATTTGCAAAGATTGTCAGCTGATGCACCAGTTAGGAGATGTGAGTGTTGGGATGTTGAGCCGACTAAGAGAGGGCGAGGATGGTCCAGAAAGTGTTGGAAAGGGACTATATATGAAGGATCTTAATTTTTGGATATAAGCCCGAGATTGACCTAAGATATATCTGAATGGAGGCGAAGAATCAAGAATCCATGTAGCTGACCCTATTTGATTGTGGGAAAAGGATTCGTTGTTGTATATTTACTCCCACGACCCCGAGTAATTTCGTAATTACATTCATAACCTTGCGTAATCGTGAATTATGCGAGAAACCCTGGATAGTCACTCCGTCTCACGTCCATAGCCCTTTGTTAGTTTAGTACGTTAACTCAACTCAACTACACAATCGAGTTAATCTAACTCATCTTCAATCCAACGATTATGAATTAAACAAAAAATACCTCCTCTCCCTTCAATCTCCAGTGACCTCCCCCTTCCTCTGCCCACACCCCCTCACCCTCCCTCCACCTCCCCCCTCCGACCACCTCTAACCTCCGACCTCCTCCCTACTCCGCTCCTGCGCCCCCTTACAGCCATCTCCTTTGCCCCACCTCCAACGTCCCGTCCAACCCCCTTTTCAAGCCCCTCCTACGCCCCCTTACAACCATATCCACCCCACCTCCAGTGCCACTTCCAGCCACCTCCTTTGCCTAACCTCCAACACCATGTCCATCCCTTCCTCCGGCCCCTCTTTTGCCCTCTTTCTATCCCCCCTTTCCAGCCTCCTCCAACCCCTCCAGTGCCTCCTCCCAACCAACTCCTTCGCCCAACCTCCAGCGCCATGTCCAACCCCTCCTCCTGCCTTTCTTTTTACCTCCTTCCAACCCCCTCCACTACCCCCTTCCAGTCACCTCTACCCGTCCCGTCAACGCCCCGTCCAACCCCCTTACAGCCCCTTCCTCCTTTATAGTCGCTGTCATTGTCTTTTGCTCAGATCAGGTGCCAAACCTCTTCTTCATCGTGTGGTGGGGCGAGGAAGAGGAGTTTCGTGATTGTTCAACACGAGGATTATTTTTGTAAATATTGACAACCTAAAAGGCTTAAGTTATAAGTTTTTAATGTTTTCAACCAACATTAGCGTGGAAAATGGACGGAGATCAACACATGGTTTCTCATGTAAGAGTTAAGCATTAACAATGATTTCTCTTGTTATTCACGATAACGCAGGGTTACGATTGTAATTACGAAATTACCCAGGGTTATGAGTGTAAACATCTCAAAAAAATATTTTTCCACCATTTATTTTTTTTTCGATTTGCATCAATTGGTATCAGAGTATGGCTTATAGATCATCCTCATAATCTGACGATCATTCCACGCGTTCACGCAGACACAAGATCAAAGAAGGGCATTTAAAAGACCGTATAAACATGGTCGAGTGTCTGAAAATCCCAGCGACGGTGTAACAAATATGCATGGAAATGCAACGTGGTATACGACAAATGCTAGAGTCAAAGATTTTAAAGTCTCTTACTGCTATCCATGAATTTCACAAGAAAGAAAAGCAAGGAAAAAACTGTCATCGATATTCTGCTTGCTGTCCAACACGATTCTGATCAGCAGACGTTGGTGGAATTGACTCCACCAACCCCCGCAGCCCCATCGCAGGTCCCCTACGCCACCCCCACACCTCTGGCCCCATCGCTGACCCCTTCCGCCACCCTCGCACCATCGCCTCTTCTTTCCAAACCCCTATCCCCACAACCACACCCTTCCCTTCTCCCGCAACTCTTTCCTCACACGCCAACCTCGCAACCACCACCAGCTCTCATTGCTCCAACCCTACCGTACCTACCTACAGCCGCTCCACCACCTCCCTCCTCCCCCAAACCCACCTCTCCCCTTCAACCAACCCCATATCCAAAGCATCGTCGCCTCCCTTGGGCCTTCGGGCAACACCGCCAGCAGATGGTATCCCACCATCGTGATCGCCCACCTGACTTCGAGAACCGCCATGGCTCGACCTTCAATCAATGTTGTTGCAGCCTTTCGCGCACACCATAAGCTCCACCACTACTGTCCTGTTCGTTCCGACGTTGCCACAGTCAAAGCCGAAATTTCCGCCGCCGTCGAAGCTCTTCTCAAACCCGCCGCCGTCGAGTATTTGGGGAAGGGGAAACCCACGAGGGGTTTCTCTCCAAAGGAATTTGAATCCCATGAAAATAGAGATTGGGAGTTGATTTGGAATAATTACAGTGAAGCCCCTCCTCCCAAAAATTTTTATCTAAAGGTCAAGTTGGAGAATCTATGAGTTTCATTTACATGAAGGGGTACGAATTTTGCATTCGTGCCCCTTTGAGGATAATGTTACAGTAGGAGAGCTAAATGGAAGAGGAGTGGACAACAAGTCATCCCTATTAGAATTAGGATTAATTGGTCTCCCTATAAAACTAAAAGAACATGTGGGCCAATCACATCTCCTCTCACCATTATCCTTTGGTTTCTATCCTCCACGACCTCTCCAAAATTCATGATTTCGCCTATGAAGATGCCACACCATTTTTTCCTACACTACAACTTGGTGAGAATCTTTGCCACGACATGGAAGCCTCCCCACGCACTATATCAATTCTTCGATCATCGTCCTCTCCGACTTGAAGATGACTCCATGAGGACCATGACAACGATTCAGATTCCGCTACATGTGCCTCATCTCTTATTTCTGCATGGATTCCAAAACGTTGCAACTCCAAGGAAAGCAACTCATCTGGAGATGAGTTTTTCGAAGCGGTAGAGAACTGATGCAGCGTGAAACAAATAATTAGGACTTGAATTTGATTCTGTTAATTAAGTTTAATTAAATTAGGATCGAGTTAAATTATTGAGTATGCTGCAATTTTATTTAAATTGCAATACCACATCTATGCCAATTGAGTGGATCAAGTTGCGCCTCCTACATCAACTTGCCACTGCATGGAAAAACCTTGTTTTTGCACCACCTTCTTTCAACCATCTTTGCTTTCAACGCTGCTTCCATTTAATCTCCCTCTTCTTGTCCTCTTAGAGTAGGATACGATTTTGCTCGCACTCTCCGCCTTCTTGCGTTCCTGTAGCTCCATAGTGTCTTCCAGCTAGTCAAGGCGCACCACCTCTACTTGTGTTGAATCCCTCTGTTGGTCTCTAAGGACATGCCACTTCCTACCAAAAAGAACCAACATGCAACACAATGCTCTAATCTTATCTGCCATTTGACGAGAAGTCGAATCGACCACTTCCTGCTCCTGCCAACACCTTGTTACCCTTTCTCGGAAACCCACCTCTTGCATTTAGGAGCGCTCAAAGCGAAACAGACTGCCAAGGCACTGGTCTTCACCTGAGTCCCAGCAGATCGACGTATGGTACGAGTGTGACCTCGGCAAAGCCGTCATAGAGCTCAATGGGAAATTCTCCACTTGACCCACCGAGCCAAGAAATTGTTCTAGGAGGGACCGAGAGGAGGTGCTCCTCCAAGTATATCTCAGATTCATAGCATCGAGCATATCCAACACCAAGTCCCCTACAAAGACGGCTAAAGTAGGAGAGACGGTGAGTCGCACCTGCAAGTATGAGAGGCGGTGAGTCGTACATCTGAGATATACTTTGGTAAATGACGGTAATTGAATGAACCCATTTGTTTGTTTTTTCTGTCATAATTTGATACATTTTCTATGGGAATATTTTGAAACACAAAAACATGCTTAATATTAATATCAATATTTTAAAAAGGGTTTTTATCAATTGTGCCCCTATGAGATGTTGCAATTTCAGTTATGCCCCTCCCTTTTTGGGAATATCAGTTGTACCCCTGACTTCTTCCACAATGATCACTTGTGCCCCCTTGGGTTAGTTGCCGTCAATCCTCATCCTAAACAACCGTTAACTTAGGGGACACAATGGTAATTAATTAAAATGTTGAAGTGTAAAAATATCTTAATCTTCCCAATTTCTTCTTCTTCCTCCCTCTTCCACCTTCAACCATCCCTCCCCCTCCAGGCTCGCCTTCGTCACCGTCCCTCATCCTCCAGGCCCTCCTCCTTCGCTGCCCCTCCCACGCCATACCCTCTGCCGCCTTCGCCCCCTCCCGTAGAGGAAGGGGAGGTCTGATCAACGAGGTGGACACTCTCGAGGCCAAACATGGGCTGGGTGCAGAGGATGTTGAAGCCGCAGGGGATGTGTTAGAGGGGCGGAGGAGAGGAGTGAGTAGAGGAGGGGGGAGGCAGGAGGGGGAGCTGTGGGGCGGAGGAGGGCAAAGGAGGAGCGGGGGCAGAGGCACAGAGGTGGAGGTGGAGGGGAGGTCCTCATGGCAGAGAAGGCGATGCAGAGGAACTGGGGGAGATGCGAGGACAGAGGAGGAGCGGGGGCAGAGGCACGGAGGGGGAGGGGAGGTACTTGAGGAAGAGGAGGCAGCGCAAAGGAGGTGGGGAAGGTACGAGGGTGGAGGGGGCTAAAGGAGGAGCGGCAACGGAGTGGGAGATGCATGGGCAGAGGAGGCAACATGGAGGAACTGTGGGAGACGCGATTGGGGGAGGGGGTGCAGATGGGGAAGAGCGGGGGCAGAAGCAGAGAGGGGGAGGGGAAGTGCTCGGGGAAGAGTCTTGTGGAGGAACGAGGGGGGGGAGGGGGGCAGAGGATGGGGGTGCGTAGTGGGAGGCGCGGGAGCGGTGGGGGAGGGGAGGTCCTCGGGGCGGAGCAGGCAATGCGGAGGAGCTGGGGGAGGAATGTGCAGGGGTGAGGGTGGAGCTCAGGACGGAGGCAGCGGCGTAGTGATCGGAGGGTGGAGCTCACGGCGGAGGCGGGGGAGTGGGGGAGGGTGGAGCTCAGGGCAGGGACGGAGGGGCAACACAAAGAATCTTGTGGAGGTACGGGGGCGGAGGGGGGTAGAGGAGGGGGCGTAGTGGGAGGCGCGGGAGCGGTAGGGGAGGGGAGGTCCTCGGGCGGAGCAGGCAACGCGGAGGAGCTGGGGGAGGCACATGCGGGGGTGAGAGTGGAGCTTAGGGCGGAGGCGGCGGTGTAGGGACCGGAGGGCGGAGCTTAGGGCGGAGGCGACGGAGTTTGGGAGTGTGGAGCTCAGGGCTGGGGGGGGGATTTTCTTCCTGATATGCCCCTCTAAACTACACCATGGTTTGATTAAACCATGGTTAAGTTCAACTTATTGACGGTCAAAGTAATGAAGGGGCACAAGTGATAGAACGGTAAGAAGTCAGGGGTACAACTGATATTCCCAAAAAGAGAGGGGCATAACTGAAATTGCAACATCTCAGAGGGGCACAACTGGTAAAAACCCTTTTAAAAATTGAGGGGGATCGAGGCAGATTTTCATCGTTGAGGGGTTTAAGAAAAACATGTGTAAAAACTACAATTCAACATATATATATTAATAGTTACCTAACTTTATGCACAATAAGCCATGTTCTCGTCCATGTTATAAACACATGAATATGTAATATTCATGTTGTGAACTTTTTAATATATGATATTTCTAATAAAACATATGATCTTATGAACATGCATCATATTTATCGTATAGATGATATTTTTTACATAACTAAATGCATTCAGTTGTATCTCTGGATGATATCTTTGACGAAATGATGATTGCAATATTATAATTTAAGTTGTATTTTTTGAATGAAATTGTTTAAATTGTATCGTGTGACTGGCATATATAGTATGCATTGTTTTAAAAAGTGGCGCCTCGAGACGCAAAGGCGTACGCCTCGAGGCGAGGCGTGCCAAAAATGCCCCGCGGCGCACGCCTCGGGTCTGGTTGGTGGGGCGTATGCCTCAGCTTCATCTGAGGCGTTCGAGGCGGAGGCATAAGCCTCAAGCACAAGGCTTTTTTTACCTTTTTGGTTATGTGCTTTGCACATGACCCTATTTTTTCCGTAAGCATTGTATTTTTTATGTTTGTGTTTTTGTTTCCATGTTAAACCTTGTATATTTCTATATAAAGCTCCATGCAAAGAGAAGAGATCGTTAGACAAGTGAAGCTCCATGATCTTGTATACATCATATTCAATTTATCATACATCTACACATCATAGTTCTATTGCACATAGATTTTTGTTTGAATTATAATAATTATTTTATTTTATTGCAAGTTTGCACCTTGATGTTATTTGGTTGTATATTGTGAATCTTAGAATAGTTATCACATATATAAAGAAGCAAGGTTGAGAAATAAACACGCGAAGTAAAATAATTATTATGTTTTATTGTGAATATCTGAATAAAAAAATATCGTTAGTAAAAAACGGTTGTGATGCACGTCACGGTTCTCCAACTACGTCCAACAAGACAAAATGGTTAGGATTCAAAGCATATTAATATTTTTTACTTCGAACACTAAAAAGTATAGTTTCTATTTTACTTTAGTATTAAGTATAGACTTTAGTTCAATACTCATATAGAATCATTTAAGTTGGAGTTGAAACTTGATATTCCATATTATTAGTGGTTTAATATTAGTTTTTTTGAACTTCAATGCTTTCATCGCTTATGTATTATATATTTTGCTAGTTTTAAATTATTCTTGAATGTGTTCTTGACAAAGCTTAATATTATTATATACTTTTTCAATGTATTTTGCTTTAATTTTATTTTTTTTTCAAAAAATTGAGGCTTACGCCTCGACCGCCTCGAGGCTTACGCCTCGCTTCAGTTTCGGGGAAAACGCCTCGGACCGCCTCATGTTTTTTTAAACCATGGATATATGTATATGAATGTATACTTATATAATATATTAAATTAGCAATATTAGGTTATAAAATATTATTCCTTATTGTTACGACGTAGTGTATTATAAAAACCTTAAAACCATATCGATTTTGAGGTGATACTGCAGGAGTGCCTCATGACTCATTGCCTTGATAATGCCTCGACCCCCTTCTAGGCGCACAGCTCTTTTGTGCTACCCGAGGCCATAGTCTTGAGGAGGTTTTCACGAAAAAACACCTCGAGGTGGTTTTCCCAAAAAAGTACCTTGAGGCATATGCCTCGACAACTCGATGCGTGTTTTAAAAACCACGATTAATATCACTATACAAATTCGAGAGCTTAGAAATTAAGGAAACTTGTTGATGAAACAAAAAGTTTTTCAAGATGAAATAGGAGTAACTAATGACTCAGGTCTAGAGAAGTGAACGGGTATTGACAAGTGAGTAGGTGTTGAATGCATTTCATGTAGCCTTTTTGCATTGTGGCCACGAGTTGAGTTTTTTTATTTTAATTTAGTAGCCCTTTAATGATAGTTTTGGGAAGAGATTGATATTTCTTAGGTTGGTCCTTTCTTTTGATAGACTCTTGGACTTGCGAGAGGGTTGGGTTGTTGATGGCCTTGACACATGCCCATTGATGAAAGACTTGATTCCTTTCTCTGAATAATCGCTTTCACTCTTTATTTTTTTTCTCAACTCCACTTGGAATTGAAGACAAAAAAGAGGATGGTCTCCTTCTGATTGGTGGTTGGACACCCCTGATTCTCCATCACCCGTCCCTTGATGTCCCTTTAATGTCTGAGGACCAATGCAAGTGATTCGAACCTCTTTAATTGACATCATATGAATAGCTAACCTTACCTGACCATAGACAAAAGTAAAACTAGTTGGTTTGTGAGACATGTGATGTCCAGTGGTGGTTTGGAGTTCTTTCCTTCAGCCACCTAGACGATATGTTCCCTGATAAATTTCAAACGCATGTTTTGGCATAACTAATCCTTATGAGTTTCTAGCCACTTCACTCCCAAGGAATCTTAAGCCTGTAACATATGTGTAATAGATGTCTACGTAATGCCCACAATATCATCATCTAACAAAGTCACATCATCAATACTTATTGACATCCCAAATCTCCGAACTCAGTTTGTCAAATCACATGCCCATGGACCAAAATTTTGAACGGGTTGCTTTTCGATGCCTCCTAAAAGGGAGTAGTTAAGTGAATGGCACTTTACAGAAAGGGCAAGATGGTTTGCTGAGATTTGCTCTACTTGGTTGCAATAGAAATTGACATGGTATCCATGGGTGTTATGTCCTATTACAAAAATGTAACACTACACATGTTGTTAACCTTGGTATTGGCCTTTGTTTTTATTAAAAATAATTCAAGAATACAAGGGTTTAAATACTTACAATGTAATCAATTCTTACAACAATGTCTGTAATCTACTTATAAATCCTTAGTTTTTTAAAGAAGGTTGGAAATAAATTCTACATCACGGGTTAGCATATGTTGTGTGCAAGAGATCTTCAAGGTAAACGTTCTAGCGAGCTTGGTTGCTTGTGATGGGTGTTGTATAAATTGTTGGCGTTTATATTATAGATTGGTACTTGCTTAATATTGTGGCAATGTATAAAACATTATTCCAATAAGTCTTTCTCACTTTTGGAAGGGAATTTGCTCAATCATGCTTTAGTTTTCCAACTAAGATTACACATGGAATGGATAATGTTTTGCATGGATAATTTATTGGCAAAGATTTTGCAAAATTTTCCTTAAAAAGAAGTCTAAGCAAATATCGGCTTTTTTGTTGCTTACATTCATTTTGTCGGACATGCCTTTACATGTTGAAATAATGCGAATAGATATTGTGAAGGTCATTGTAGCAATAGTCACTTGATTAATAGTCACCTGATTAGACTAATTAGTCGATCCGACCACAATTTAGTTGGATGTTCGAATATTATAACTTCGACCGAATAATGAAAAATAATATATTTTTATTATTTTAGTTTTTCATTTTTTTTAAAGTAAAGTAAAAGTTGGATGCGTGTAGTTTCAATGTACTTAACCTGGTACTTTTATCTTTTAATTCATGGTTATGCATGAATATATATATATATATATATATATATGGATAGTTAACCATAGATTTTATATTTATTATAAAAATCCGTAACTAATATTTTTGATTAATCACTTGAATACCGTTTATTCTTTATTCAATGACCATTCCGATTGAGTATCGAACATCGACTTTTACAACACTGATGATGGTGTTTGATCACTAGATTTCCCATGTAGGTGTTATCTATGGCCATGTTTGATAAGTTGCATCGACTATTGTGTGCCATCAATGGCTTTAGTCCATTTTGAGATTTCTCCTACATATGGATGGAAAAGTTTGGATATGAATACAAATTATAGCATTTCTATGGATGTTCACGGAGTGGGTATCCACCCGATCGATCAACGACCTGTCCCGATCCATCATTATCGGGTGACATGGAAACTTGACTCATTCCAATATCTAGTTGGTTTTAATGGGACCTGAATTATGTGAATGAATCACTAATAGTCACGTGTTCCTGTTGAATCTCTTCAAAAAATGGTCCATTGGTTGTAACAATAGCAACAGTCCATCTAATCGTAGATATGACAGCAATCACTAGATCTTTCCTCTAATTACATTTTTGGTACACTATCTTGACACCGATTGTAAACTTTCATATCAAAACAATTAGCATGGTAGTTTTAAGTGTTTTTGTATAATTTATGCTCATTGTGTATGCTTCATTATACTGACTTGTGATTATCCTATTTATTGAGGTAAAGGCATTATACTCCACAGCAAATCTAGGACATATCTGAACAATAATAATTTATGGCTAGATCTTAGATACATATGCCCACATGCTCGTTTAAAGTTAGATCTTACTTGGCTTCTTTCAGTTTCAGATATTAATTTTCATGTTAGATGGATGATGTCAAATGATCTATTTAATCTAGGTGGGATCGATTTGCAGTATTCATCATCACTTACCTGGATAAATGGATATATAATGATGATTATTTTGGCATGAAAACCACAATTATTATTGTGTTATATTACCACAAACGATTCTGTGGCAACAATTATGATTAGTTTTTTCCATGGCTGTTGTATTAGCTAAACTAGCTACATTTACTACAAAATATAATGAAGGCAACATCTATTATATAAATTTACTTATTAGGAATATCTCTAGGTGTTTCAGATTCATTTTCCTTGTGTGAAGGTTGAAAATTATATAATTTTTATATTTCAAATTGGAAGGGTTGGAGGCAACATGGTTTTGGGAGGAGGATTCTAATGATTTACGGTTCACATGGATCGGAGTGGGTACCCGCCTAAACTGTAAACCATGCACACCCTTATGTTTTATCATATCCTTGTCCATTTTAAAATTTGAATACTAATATGATTATTAAAATTTGAAAGATATGAAAATTGTGTTATCATATCCTAAAAACAAATAACAAATGTTGACGTAAAACAAGTACGGAATGAATAATAATAATAATCACAAAAAATAATTTTTGGAGTAGCTTAAGTACATTTGTATGTGATGGTTACTTATAAAATAAATATACAACATACATATATTTCTTAAAAAATACATAAAATATGGTGAAAATCCATAAAATATCGTTATAAACAAGTAAAATTAAATTTACAACTATATTTATATATTAAAATGGATACGCATACAAATATTTGCAAATATCAAAGCGATATTCATATAAACGTCCATTTTAATGCCAACATCTTTGTAAAACACATGCCATAATGGATCATATACGAGCCTCAAAAAAAAAAAATAATGGATCATATACAAACGTATCTATATCTGTTTTCATCCATACTCCATCCAGCATAGTTGTGTGGATTGTCCAATGTGGTAAGGAATAATGTAGCGGATGTGACTCTAAGGAAGGATTGTAGATATATTTTGGGACTACATTTATTGCTCAAAATGAAAATATTCAATTCCATGGAGAGGTAGACTGATAAAAAACAATTTAAAATATTGTGGGCCGTAGAAGATGACACTAAGTCTGGTTTATGTGATTTAGAGCATTTTTTCAGAAGAACATATATCTGGCTGATCACATGAGATGAATTTAAGAAATCATGTACATAGGGAGGTGTGCTTGTTTGTATGTGACACTGGTTTAGTGGACGAGTCAATGGACGTAGTCAGTAAAGTTGGGCCGTGGAGCTGAAGGGTTTCTAATAAGTAGAATCAATACATAGTGTATGAAAGGTAAGTTAAATGATGAGGAGATTAAAAACATGGAGTAAAACCTGTGAGAATATTGCATTCAGTAGGTCGCCTTTAAATATTTGGGTTTGACCTCTCAATGGAATGGATGAATTGATTTAGGTGTCACTTGTAGATATATTGCACGGCGGTTGAATCACAAAGGAGTGCCATGCATTCCTAATGACGAGAAGATACCTTTGAAGCAATCTTGTAAAAATCGATTGACTAGGTCGACTAGTTGGCCCGATTAGTCAAATCGGTATATTGGCGGACTCGACTAGGCCTAGTCGGCCTTTAGTCGGGTAGGGCGACTAATCGGGCTGACTAGTCACCCTAGTCGGCTGATTAATCAGCCAATTTTGACAAGAAGGATTCGAATACCCAATTAGGAATTGGACAGGTAACCCATTTGTTGAGGTTTAGGTTACTGTCCGCCAGTAACCCAAACCTCAAGCACTCGATATACCTTTCAAAAATCCTCCATCGATACCATTCTAAATTCCAGCTCTAGCTGATCGCCGACCACCTCCTCCGGTCGCCAGCTCCAGTTGATCCGGTCGCCATTCACCAAGGCCCCTCCACATCCAAGGTTTGAAAAAACGAAAGGCGGAACGAGGCGTTTTCCCTGGAAGCGAGGCGAGGCGTAGGCCTCAGTTTGTATTGAAAAATAATTATAAAATATATAATAAATATATTTATTGGTGAAATAATATAATCTGACAAACATATAGTATATAATAATGTAATATATGATGATATTATTAAGATAATAACGCTAAAAAAGGATATGTTAATGCTATAAACCTTTCTACTAAATTTCTACCCAATCAAAAGGAAATAATTGGCTATAACTATCACTAACTTTTTTTTTATCAAAAAGGGATTGGCTATAGTTGCCACTAAAGATATCCAAGTTGATATGAATCATACGATTTGAATCCTAATCGTATGTTCTACTGAACCGGATGAAGACCAATATGATGTTCCCCCTGTGCCACCATAATACCCTACCAGTACGGGGGTCTCGCTGTTGGCCCCCCCTTGCGGGGGTTTCAGGGGGCAGCGCCCCCATCCAAATTTTTTTTCTTATATGTGTATTCGAATTCGTATACGCTTTCTTATATGTTAAAGGTGTAATAGTAAGACTTTATTGAAATAATTGGACATGTTAATGTTAAATATGAATATGAAAGAGGTTAAATTTAAGCATATGAATGTGAAAGAGGTCAAATTTAAGCATTCATCTTGCATAAATATATACTCAACAACAAAACCTTTATAAACATATGAAAATACGAATAGGACAATTTTTTTCTTTAAAAAAATACTTGAAAAAGCCCCTAACGCCTCACCTTGCGCCTCGCCCCGCCTCAATGCCTCGCCTCGCCTCGCCTGCCTCAGGCATCCGAGGCGCACGCCTCTGCCAGGGGGTCTGAGGCGGTTGCCTCAGGGCGATTTCTCAACGCCCCGTTTCGCCTCGAGCGCCTTTGCGCCTCGAGGCGCGTTTTTTTAAACCATGTCCACATCTTCAGGTCCAGCCAATCGCGGATCACCTCTTCTACGCTCCTCTCCTCCCGCTCCAGCCAGCATCGCCTCTCATGAAGTTTAGGTTTTTAAGATTTGTAATTTTTTTATGCTATTTTTTAAAGTTCATTTGTTGAGTACCCGGGTTATGCATCTATTATGATGATATGCTGATATGCTATTTTGAGTATTTTTATGGTTTGTTTGTTGAGTATTTTTATGCTATTTTTTATGTAAAACTTTTTTTGCTGATATGCTGTAATGTTTGATTCTGGCTACTAAGAAAACAAGTATTTGATTCTGGCAAAAAAATGTATTACCTCTGCGTACTTGGCAATTATGCTGTAGGGATGCTTGTTATATACTATTGTGTTGGATAGGAAGGGTCTATTTAAAAACTACTAAATCTATGCAAATTTACATGAGTATATGTATAAAAATAATTTATATATTTAAAATAATAAAAAATCAAAACCGACTAATGCCGAACTAAATCCGACTAGTCGCCTGACTACCGATTAATCCTTAGTCAGTAACCCATTCGACCGAGTACCGACTGCTAACTTCTGCAACCTTGACAAAAGGTAAATATGGCGCAGCTGCATTGATACTTCACGGTACTTTATGGCTACGAGTATGTGACCGTAAACTTCAAACATGTGCATAGAATGTATCTAATTGAGATAAAGAGGTTCATAGGGTGTGTGGTTGCATGGAGAAGGATCATATTCTTAATGAGTAGTGTGGCATCAATGAAGGATAAATGAATGAATCTCGTTTAAGGTGGGTCGAACCATTCTAAGAAGGCTATCTAGCACTCTAATTTGAAGGTATGAGAAGTTAGATGAAGAGCCCTGTAGAAGGAGATGCTATATGCTATTTGATGCAAGGAATTTGTCAATAAAAGATATGAAGAAAACTCGTTTCAGGTTGTTTGAACACGTGCTAAGATGACCTTCTAGAACTCCAGTTTGAAGGTATGGGAAGTTTGATAATGAGGCGTGTAGACGTAGTAGACTTAAGAACATTTCAAAGGAATCCATTAATAACAATATACCATTTTTGATCTAAGCTTGGGTATGATCTACATTACATTTATCTGGAAACAAATAATCTGCGCAGTTGACCACTTATATAGGGAAAGGCTCATGTTATGTCATTCGAGAGACATTGTGTTCCTTTGTTTGCCGGAACAATGGGCCATTTTCTGTTGCGAGGGAGATTTGGAAGTGACAAATCAGGTGATGCGTACGGGAATGACTCATGCACAAGGTTTGTCGCCCATTTTTGGGAAGCGTATTTGCAGATCCTTTATTTATTTACTATTGATAAAAATTAGTGGATTGTATCCATATTTAATTGTTATTTTTGGCTCTTGAGAAGTTATTGTCCTATGTAATCTATTAGGATTTAATGGAGCTGCTCCCTTGGGGCATCCAACATGGCTGCGTCCCTTATTTTCGGCGTTTTTTTTATTTTTTTTGAAAAATATCACCATATATATTCATCCTTATATCCCTCCTATATGCCATTCGAATTTCGTCAGAAACAGAGACTCCTATGCCCTCCATCTAGAACATGTAATTTTAATGGTCAGAACTCCTGTAATCGTACTTATTTTAGATGGAGGGTATAAGAGTCTATGTTTCTGACGAAATTCGAATGACATAAAGGAGGGATATAGGGATGAATATACATGGCGATATTTTTCAAAAAATAAAAAAAACGCAGAAAATGGCGCGGGGGCATCCCCATTAATCTCAATCTATTAATGTTTTAATTTATATTTTCATTGATTTTGTCTTGAGAACTTTTTTATGGCAACACATGGGAACTGCGATATCACCAGGTTTTCACAAAAGTGTTCGTGTATATAAATTTGTTTCATAATTTTCTATTTTTTATATTTATGATTCACCTTCTATCAATACATTTTTTCAACAGCAACAAAGCCTTTTCCCTCATTAAGTAGGGCCGGCTACATGGATTCTTTGCCTCCATTCAGATTTTCGATGTGAAAATTTACTGTCTTGATCCAGTTCATCTGCACTTTTTTTGTTACCTGAACTTAAAATATTTTCTTTTTGTTGATTCATATTGACATCTTAGTTGACATTTAATGTAATTTTTACTTGTGATTTTGTCTGAAATTTCATGACTGGTATTGAATTCTGCAACCGCTGGACTATTTACATTTGTTGGAATCTTATTATACTTAATGACGTCTGATTTTGCTCCTATTTTCGATTTATAGGTTCCAAGGACGAGGAACCGAAAGTTGGCGGAGATCTCGCCGCCCTTAAGAAACAAGGTGGTGCAGTTCTTATGGTATGCAGGACGTGCGGCAAGAAAGGAGACCACTGGACTTCCAAATGCCCGTACAAAGATCTTGCAGCGCAGACTGACATGTTTGTCGACAAGCTTCCAGGTTCGGACTCTGCAGCTTCTTCTACCGGTGCCGCCAAACCCGGGACCTATGTTCCTCCTGGCATGAGAGCCGGTGCAGATCGCAGCACCGTGCCTGATCGACGCAGGAATGACGAGAACTCTGTGAGAGTCACCAACCTCTCTGAAGATACCCGTGAACCTGATTTGCTCGAGTTATTCCGCACATTTGGCCCCGTCACTCGAGTTTACGTCGCTGTTGATCAGAAGACCGGTATCAGCCGAGGCTTTGGTTTCGTCAACTTTGTCAGCAGGGAAGATGCTGAGCGCGCCATCAACAAACTTAACGGTTACGGTTATGATAATCTGATCCTGAGAGTCGAATGGGCTACGCCCAGGGCCAATTGAAGCTTGCTATCCAGCTGAACTCTAGGGCAGTTGATATAACAGAAAGCTGCGCATTCTCGTCTTTCTGTTAAATTTCAGAATTTTCAACTGGATTTTGTTGGATGTACTGATGGTAAGGTATGGTGTTTTTCTGTATTTCCCGAGTTTCATTATTCGCCACCGAAACGAGAGATTCCTCAGTCCGCACCCTGCATATTATGTCAGACATTTGTATTATGGTAATGGTTTGATCTTGGCTACAGATTCTTACATGTTATGTCATTATAGTTGCGCTGGTGCAATATAAAGCGTCGTCATGGAAGTGCACTACCGTGAATTTTGTAAGAATATAAGGATATAAGTGTTATTGGAAAAACTCGGAAGATCTAGAGTGTAAAAATCGCTCGGAAAAATAATCCAATCGAACTCATTCCACGTGATTTCTGCCTTCTTTTCCTTGCCAGCAACAAGACCAGTTTCAATCTGTGTGCTGAATACGCTTATCTGAATCGATTGTGGCTAAGGATAACAACACCGGAAACATTCAGATAGGATCCAGACCGACTTCGGGATGAACGGTGTTGTCGGTATCTCCGCCTCGTCTTTGGGTTGAAGCGGTTGTCAGTATCTCCGCCTCGTCTTCGGGATGAATGGTGTTGTTGGTATCTCTCTGCTGCTCATCTGTTCTGACTGAAAGTGATCCTCACAACTGATGACATCATGTAACATATGGCTTAACTAACATAGTTTAAAAAAATTAAATGAAATTAAAAGCCAATACCTACTCCCACCTCAAGAACAAATCACTCCTCTCCCCTCTCTCTTCTCATGGCCCCTCTCCACCACCACCTCCTCTTCCTCCTCGTGGCTGCCAGTGCTGCCTCTGCAGCACGGCAGCGCCCCTCGATGCACCTGAATACAACCAAGTACACAAACTGTGTCGATCTCCGCCACCTCTCTGCCACCCTCCAGTGGTCCTTCGATTCGACCACATCATCCCTCTCCTTCCTCTTCCTTGCCCCTCCACTGACCCATGCCGGCTGGGTGGCGTGGGCCATCAATCCCCAGGCCCCTCGTATGCTCGGGTCCCAGGCTCTCATCGCCTTTCGCCTCCCCAATGGCTCTGTTGCTGCTAACACGGTCAACGTGAGCACGTACCATCCAGTGCGCTTCTCGGCGATATCGTACGCGGTGAGCTGCATTACAGCAGTGGAGGAGGGGAGGGAATTAGGTGTCGCCGCAACCGTGAGGCTGCCTGCGGGGACTGAGAGGGTGAACCAGGTGTGGCAGGTGGGGCCCGGGGTGACGGCGGACGGGCCGCTGCCCCACTACTTCGATGACGCCAACGTGCAGGCCACTGGGGTGCTGGAGCTCGTTGGGGCGCCGAAGCCGCCGGTTGCTCATGTCGATGCTCATGCCAATTCGCCATAGATCTTATAGATCTAAGTTTTAAGATTTTTGTGTGTTTGTTTGTATGCTACAAAGGAGCGGGAAATAAGAGGAGGAGATTATTAGATTTCTTCTTTTGGCTCCAATTTTTGCCTCTCCCGTATTTTCGATCAATAGTATATCTCAATGTAAGGGGGATTTATCTCGAATAAAGTTATCAGAAAATAATGCTTATATCATAATTACAACGTCTATCATATCTTCATATACAATACTTATTCTTTTCTTACCAGAAGAAAGGATAAACTTTACTTATCCTTTACCATATTTCTTATCCTTCAACCGAATGGATCTGTCAAGAAACTTTCCTGCATTAATGTGATTATGATCTTTACATCTTTTCCTGCATCGATCGCTCCAGGAAAATTCATCTCAGGGGTAAGTTTCTAAATTTATTGGTCTTATACGACGGTGATTATTATTTTTATGTACCATGGATAAGCCACCTCCTTTGCCCGTAATGTTTTTATGTGTTACATACCAGTGAGAGCCGCCTCTTTAAGATGCGGCTTTGGCTAAAATAAAAGCTGCCTATTGAAGATGCATCTTTACCCTTAGAGTTTTTGTGTTACATATCAGTGAAAGCCACCTCTTCAAGAAACTCCTTATCTAAAGTACATAACAAAAAAATAATCGCGATTGTTAGGACCAACGAATTTTCCTCTCGATCGCTCACTAGGATGGACCGCTTCCATTCGGTCAATATGGATATGGTTATCGAAAATTTTGATATACATATTAAAATTTATATGGATTATGTGTCCATGCGTATAAGAGAAGTGTACACGAGATAAGTAATCACAAACACAAGTCGAGTACACTTCAATGGTTTGATGGATATTCAAACTTGAAGTTTACAAAAAAAATCTTTCCAATTATTCTTTACTCAAAAAAATTCGAAATAAATCAAATCACATAGATATTTTATTTATAAGATTGATGATGTCATTATCCGATATCAAATCCAGCTGCTTTCACAGTCCAAATCCTGTTCTATATTTTTTAGGGGATTCCAGGCATTCCACGCTTCCGATCTTTCAAAACTTTCCAACACGTCCTCAACTTTTTTTTCAATTACACTTCTACCTTTATATTTTTACAAAATTCACAGAATTGTCCCTCCCATCATTGCAAAAAATTGAAAATATATAAGTATAGAAAATCTTTTTTTTTTTTAAAAAAAATCTGGTTTTTAGATTTACCTGACGTGGTGAAACACTAGATTAGTTCAAATGGTTGAGTCCATTGGATAATTAGTTCATCTCCGGATATATTTATTGTATGTTGCATGTTGTCATGTATTTAATCTCACGTCATCGGTTTATATGAATTTTTCTGTGAGTCGGATTTATATATGGGAAAATGGAGTATGCTCCTTGGTTGTAGTCAACTTACATGCTCCCACCCTCTTTTTTCTGTATTTTTTTATTTTTCTGACATGAAACCTATTGGAATTTAGATCATAATATGTCACCATGGTGTCATTCAAAATTCAACTTAATTCGAGACTTCTATCCCCTCCATCAAGACTGTCAAATTTTAACGCTCTCAGAATTGCTGAAATTGACCCCCTTCAGATGGAGGGCATATGAGTTTCTGTTTCTGACGAAATTGGAATGACATGTTAGAGGAATATAGTAATGAATATAAATATTTTTTATTTCCAAAAAAATAAAAATAGAGAAAAACAGGGGTGGGAGTAGCCAATTGGCTACTCCCAGGGAGTAACCTCATTTAACCCTTTATATATAGATAGATATCTAAACCCATAGGGACACATATATTTACTTAGCATCACACACAGATGGATGATCATTGGGCTGGACCATTCCAACCAATTTTGAATCGGACCCAAGCTCAAAATTAAAACTTTTCAGATCGGGGTCAAAATATTCGCATACATAATTTTTTGGACCAAGCTGGGCTGATGTTGACCTGAAGCTGACTCAGACCGCTAATTTTTAAAATCGATATATAATATATGTTGTTACATGCATAAGTAATTTGAGCTGCCCCGGCCTAAGCCCAACCAATTACTTTTTTCGTTGGACATTGATAGATTTTTCCGACTTGGCTTGAGAAAGCACACCATGTTAAATGGGCTTGGGCATGAGCCATACATCGCCAACGAGGTTCCGGTCTAATGCGAAGGGGCACAAGACATGACCCTGGTCACGTGATTAGGCTCACTTGTCAGTACCGCTTAATTTGGTGTGGGTGGGATTAGGGATGCAAACGGTTACAGATATATCCGTATCCGATCCGTCACCTTATTCATTTTATACAGATTTAGACATCCGTATCCGTATCTGTTTAAAAATAGATACGTATATGGATATCATTTTGATATCCGCAAACATCCGTATCCGTATCCGTATATCCATTTTCGTATACAAATATAGTCATATATTTATTTTTAACCATATATATTATAATTCCATACCTTCTTTTACCATATTTGTATAATTTTTATGATACAAACACATTTAGTAAATTTATATCATGTGTTTCCCATCCAATTTGTATATATTTAAATCGATTCTATAGAGTATTTCTAACATTACTCGTATGCGATCAATATCCGTTTTAAATTCGTATCCGTTTTTTAAGGATATGGTAAGATAGTTTTAATATCCGTCAATATCCGTATCCGCATCTGTATTCATATTCAAAAATGGATAAGGATATGATAATACCTATATCCGTATCCGTATCCGTCCGTTTATCAGAGGCCACCTAAGAAGGACAAAGAGACAATCTAAATCTGAAGGAATACAAGGAAGGCATAATTAAACCAATCATCGTCATAATAATAATAATAATAATAATAATAATAGTCGAATGGATAATAATCCACCTACATTATTCGATCTGGTGCTTATTAATTGATTAGGCCCGGCTTGCTTAATGAACAAGATATTTAGATTCTTAAAGATGGAGCAATTATTGACCAATGATCGAGTGTTTGGTTGGACGTGAATATGAGTGAAAAGAAGATGAAATTTTTGATAAAATATCAACTTTTCCCTAATGTTAAAATAGGTAATGTTTACATCATAACCCTGGAAATCTTCTCCAAAGATTGTAATATAACGTATTACGAATATTATAGGAGTGTTTATTGGGGTTTTTAGATATTTGTCAGTTCATATCCTACTAAGATTGCAGAGATCATGATGTAATTTACATTTAGAACTAGCTATTGAGTCACGGTTGGATGAGCTAGCGGTTCGCTCATTAAGCTATTGAGCTGTGCCCGAGTCAGATTTTTGGGCTCGATAGCTTAACGAGTCGAGGCCTGCTCGGCTCGATAACTTAATAAGGGAATCAATAAGGAATATATATATATATATTCTATTTGTGAAAGTGTAACGATGTTTGTTTTTATTTGTATTAGTTTTGCAACATTGTGAATGGTGAACTATGCATCTACGTGGTTTATATAACAATAATGTTGGGTGGACTGTGTTGTAGACTTGGACTTCCTACACTTTATCTATGTTATTCTAGGTTATAATTAGGTAATTAGTATTTTTTCTTTTTTATTAGAAAATAGAATGCTACAATATATATTATAATTTAACTTTTGTATATGATTCGAAAAGTGACCTACCGGTAAGGAAAACAGTCTTCGAGCTCAGGCATCAACACTTTTCCACCAAAAATGCCTATTTTCCTTAACGAGCTTGATTGAGCTCGAGTCCAGACCAAGCTCGATAAGGGGCTTGCGCTGAAGCCAGGTCGGTTGGGCTCGAACGAGCTCAAGCCCGAGCCAAGGCCTGGCTCGGCTCGTTGGGCTCGACAGCCAGCCCTATTTGCATTGCCATGCAATTGAAAAGATTATGGTTAGTTGTCATTTCCCAAGATTTTCAAAGATTGCTGTGAAAATTTCCCAAAAAAAGTTATCCATAATGACAAACAAACCCTCGTCTATCATCGTAATAAATCAAATAATCCCACAATACATTGCACAGGCAACTGCTCCTCTTGGCATCTCAGCCGTCCAAATTGGATCCAACGGTATAACTCAGTGCCGATTTTATATATATCGATCCTCTGCCGTTAAACCACGTCTGTTATTCGAGCCGTGGACTGTTCTGTTCCTCACGATATCGCTAGAAGCCGCGTCGCCGGCCGGAATCCCACAGCGCGGCATTCTGCCTCCCGCGCCGCCACGTGGAAGGACGCACACCCAGACGGCTGCGGCGCGACGGCGGTGGTCCTGTGGTGAGGCCCGAGCCACTTGGCCTTGAGGTACTTGCCCTTCCTCCAAGGCGGCACGTGCATCCCACGTGCCGCGAGCGACCTCTTTACGGCCTCCGCCATCACCCGCAGCGCCGCGCGGAGCTCCTCCGCCCTCCCGACGTAGACAGCCGGCAGCTCCGTCATCACGCCGCTGTACTCTGCCGTGGGCCGCGCCACCTCGAACTCCGCCTCGAAGTCCAGATCCACGACGTACCTAGCCGCGGACGGCCGCGATCGCAACACGTCGATATACTCGTGGCCGCCGCCGCCGGGGAGGGCGCGGCACAGGCCGGCGTCGTAGCCGGAGTCCCGGAGGGCGCGCACCACGGAACGGCGGAGGGCCGCGCGGTCGGGCCGGAGCGAGCCGAACCGATCCGCCAGAGCTGTCACGTCGGCGATCAGGGCGCGGCGGA
This sequence comes from Ottelia alismoides, assembly GCA_037367405.1. Classification (NCBI taxonomy): domain Eukaryota; kingdom Viridiplantae; phylum Streptophyta; class Magnoliopsida; order Alismatales; family Hydrocharitaceae; genus Ottelia; species Ottelia alismoides. The sequence continues at coordinate 56,432 of JAZKJV010008287.1, read as the reverse complement.
AGCGGTCCGAGGCGGGCGGATTCATGAGGTCGTGGATCATCGCGGCGGAGGGGACAGGAGCCGGAGCTGGATCCAGATCGGGATCTGGATCGTCGGAATCGGATCCAACGGTCCAATTACGATCGCAATCGTAATCGTCGAAATGGAAGAGGAGGGAGCCGTCGCCGCCACCGTCGTGGTCGCGGACCGCCCCGGTGACACGCTTCACTCTTGCAGCTGTGGACATTTCACGGGTCGGTTTTTCTGGACGAGGGTTCGGATTTGAAATCTCTTGTTGGAGTTTCAGGGCTGTGGTTTGGATGTGGTGGGGAGTATTTATAGAGAAGGGAGAGGGGGTCGTGGCATTGGGGTCCTCTGTTTTGGATGAGGGAGGAGAGAATGATCCCATGGAAAATGCCGTTTTTTAGGTTTTTTTTAAATAGGGCATGTCGGATAATTCTGAGAATTTGATGGGAATATTCCACTACGTACTCCACATTTTCAAAAACTCTGCCCCATGCTTTGGCTTTTTTGGGGATTTTTGCACTATAGCCTCTAAAATTTGGTGCAATTTTCTCTTAACACCTACAATCATTGCAATGACGTGCATGCCCCTGAAATCTTACCTACTCTTACACAACAATCTTTGTATATGGGCATATGTGTTAAGTAATATAATATTTAGGGATCATACTGTAAGTACTAAGAATTGTAGATGTTATTGTAACGTCCCGAGCTTAGGTTCCCGGTCCGTTATCGAGGAAAACTGGTCCTGACAACTTGTTGGGTTCGGGTCCAAATAGACCTGTTGACAACCACCCAAAATGCTTAAGCCCAAGTTGTTAAGTAGTAGTCCCCATCACTTATAAACGACACCCACACTTCGTGAGTTTTAGGCATGGCACTATGTTTGGGGTTGGGGTGTTACAACCTCCCACACTTATATTCGCAATGTCCTCGTTGCGACATGGCCCATCACATATACCTAGTGATAGTGGCGGCTGCACGCTCCAGTTAGCCATTTCCTCCAACCTTTTTGTAGAGGCGGCTCCACCTCTCAGGTAGCCATTTCCACTATCAGAGAGAATTTGGCTCTGATATCATTTGTAACGTCCCGGATCCGTGTGACCAGCGGAAACATGAATAAACAACATGCCACGTCGGATCCGAGTGTTACTCATGCATATCAAATCCACAATTAAGGAGACTGACAAAAAAGATAAGAATATATATATGTCACTGAGACACTTCAATAAAGTCGATATCATCACAGAGTTGCTTGACATATTCCAAGACAAAAGTTGCATCCCACAAGGACATCGATAATAAAGGGAAAGAACCACAATAGAACAACTCAAAATGTTTCTTGGGTACGTCTAATAGTAAGGCAACGAGAAGGAAACTAGCACTACCAAAGAAAATGATAATCTTCAGCTAGCCACCCAAAATGCTTAAGCCTAAGTTGTTAAGTAGTAGTCTCCATCACTTATAAACAACACCCACACTTTGTGAGTTTTAGGTATGACACTATGTTTGGGATTGTGGTGTTACAATTATGGAGCAGTTTGAAAAATTTTAGGGCCGTGATGTAAAATCTCCCTTTTTTTCCATTTCTTTGATGCTTATATTTTGTTAAGAAAATCCATATACATTGTCGACTTTAGATTATCATAAGAGTTGTGACGTAGAGTTAGTAATAATAATATAGAGATCATGGTTTAATTTAAGGGATCATGATTCAATTTATAGGCGTCCAAATTTAATTATAAAGATTATAGGGACGATATGGTAATTACAAAAAGTAGAGGGCTTTTATCCGTATATATGGCAACATGGCAATAGAATGTCGACATGAATAGAAACGGACAATTGCAGGACTAGTTTTAAAAATTGTCAGAACTGATCGAGAAATGGAGGATTGAACGTTCATTATTACGAGTGACGTGGCGAATATGCGGCGTGAACCGGAAGGTTCCGCCCTGAAGGCCCCACGCCGCGGCGCGTGGGTTCGGCTCGCGGCGGTCGAGCCGGTAGGGACCGGATCGCGAACCGCACGTGAACGGGCGTGCAGCTGCTTGGACCGGCTGGCATTCCTGCCGACGTGGTCGTCTCATCTCTTGATGTGGATAATCTTTTCTCCTCAGTCCTTGTTTTTTCGAGGGCCTTCAAATAAATTGTCCCGAAACAATTGTATTAGTTCAGGGCCTGTTTGGTTGAAGAATAAGTCCTGTAATAAGGGGCTAATTCTCATCGATACGGTTCTCAGTGGTACGACTATTCCTTATTATTCCACTTTATTTCATCCTTATTCTTATCTTTATTCCACCTTATCTACCTTTATTTCACTTTATTCTCCTTATTCTTATATTTCCAGCCGAACAGAGAATATACCCTTATTCTCCTTATTCCTGCTTATTCCCGAACCGAACGCATAGAGTGTTACATTGTATTAGAGTGTTACACTACACATACAATTTACGTTCTTGTATGGGTACTGCCAAGCTTATGTTCGGCTTACTGACATGCCAACCCACATACATGAAAGGGGTCGCTGCATGGTTTGACAAAGGGTTACGTGGAGCTATTGATGATATTGTGGTGTGTGGAGGTCCTTTCTTTGGTGACCTTCAATGGAGAGTGGCGTCGCTACCCATCCGACTCGGTGGTTTAGGTCTTTACTCAGCTATTGAGGCTTCTTCATATGCTTTTGTGGCCTCCAGAGCTCAATCCTGGATGCTCCAAGATCACATACTACGAGACAACAGGATACATGGTATGGATTCTGATTTCCTTGATGCTTTGGAAGGCCTACGTGTCGCATTCCCATCTATTGATATTACACATTTTGCTAGTAAGGATACCGTCCCCCTAAAGCCCAGAATGCTTTGGCGAGTTCTTTTTTTAGCAAAATCGTAAAAGATATATAAGCTGAGTTTGACATGTCTGCTAGGCAAAAAGCAATTTTTCATTGTTTACACGCTAAACATGCCCAAGATTTTCTACTTGCCATTCCTATTGAGGGGCTTGGATTGCATATGTCACCCATTGAATATCGCAATATTCTCAAGTACCGCCTCATGATTCCCCTTTTCCCACCAGATGAGGCTTGTCCAGTATGCCACAAATCCTGCTTGGATGCTTTTGGGGATCATGCCGTTCATTGCCGCGAGATTCCAGGTTTTAAATACAGGCATGATCTTGTCAGAGATGTTCTATTTGATATACTTAGACATGCATGTGTTGCTTCAAAAAAAGAAGCACCGGTGAATTTCTTAACTGATCCACAAGAGGGGAGATCGACACTTAGACCGGCAGATGTTTTGATATTTGGATGGGTTGGAGGAAAGCATGCATGTGTTGATTTGACTGGAGTGTCTCCTTTGGTGGGGCCGATAAAGAGTGATTTTGTTGCGGGATGCGCTGCACAAAAAGCTGCCTTAGCTAAAGTGGCTAAGCATGAGAAGGCCTGCATTGACAATCAACACGTATTCATCCCCTTTGATTTTGATACATTTGGGTTCTTGGCAAGTGAAGCAGTGGAGCTGCTTAAGAGGATTCAAAAAATCATGCATAGCAATGTTATGGTTCCTAAGTCTATGAATGTTGTATTTCGAAGAATTGGATTTGCCATTGAAAAGGGATTGGCGGCGCAGTTTGTTGCCCGTCTCCCATCAATTTCTATGTAATCTAAATTAACTTGAGGGAAATTTGAGTTCCAAAACAAGAGAAACTAGTCATTTAAATTGCATTAGAGTCTCATCTCTTAGCATTATGATCATGTTACAAATAGTATACATGATTATGATTAATAAAACCTGATGATATTTCAGAGATATATTCAAAAACGAGTACGAGATTTTAATATTGGCAGGTGATTTCTAGATGTAGATAATAGAGCAGTAGGAAATAATATCCCCAGATCTTGGTGGTGGCTTCCACATAAGGTAAGGAGGAAAAATTAATAAATTGGTGACTGGCAGTTGCAGCTGTAAAGATTGATATGAATGAATTATTCCAATTAGGGTCAGACCTTATCCACATTGGCTGTGTTTGTCCAGGCGAATAATGGATAGCATAATCCACAGAAATGTCTAGACCACACCCTCCCTTCAGCTGGTTTCTCTTTGCTTTGGATTTTCCCTCCCCTTCTTTTCCTATGTAAATATTAATTTTGATTCTAAACAGGTAATGTAAATATTACATGCTTTCAGATCTCCATATCATGAAATAGATGCTCAGTTCTTATTGAATAATTTGGGATTCAAAGTTTATTAGAGGAATTAGATCGACTTGTAAAAGTAGTATAAAATGCAATAGCATTGCAACATTTCTATCTATGGATTTAATTTTACATTTTTTGAATACTGAGAATATGAGTTTTATATGATGCAGTACATCTTGATTAGATTTCTTATTCCCTTCGCCATTCTTCTTAGCTACCACATATGCTTCACCTTTTGTCGGTGTCCCCTTCGCATGTTGTTGAACCTTCCATCCCCGCTATCAAATACGTGGCGGTCTTTCCGCTGTTATTGCACTAGGTGATATCTGACCATTGTTGGCTTAGACCTCGATTGTAGCTTGAATATATAAACATATTGCGTTTTAATTAATCTTTTGTAGCTGCTTTCTAATCAAATCAGGTTTCACTTAACTTAAACATGAAAATTGAGTTAAATCTCATGACAAATATATGCATTCATGCACCAACATGACATTCTTATAATTACACACATCTTAAAACTCAAAATATCTTAAATTACGTAAAAGAAAAAGGTAAAAATAATTAACAAAAAAAGACTGCATGTATGCATGCATATTTGTGTAGATTGACCAAAGATAATCACTTAAATGGACATGCAAGACTAATTCACAACCTTCCCCTAGAGATCCGGATCATAGACATCGATCGACTCACTAAGAAGTAGGAAATAAGAAACCTTTGAAAACATGCTATATTGTAAATGAAATCTAGAGAAACATATATACACAAACTTTAAAAATATTATCTCTTTTTATACAACTCAGAATGATCTAATTTCTTTTGCATTAATTCAATAAAAATATACATAAAAACAAAAAAAAATATTACAAAAAAATCACTTGCAAATTGATAATTGAAATAAGTTCATTTTTACAATATGCATGCATTCCTGATTATATAGAGAGCATATAGACTCCAACTCCACATCAACGACTTTTGAAGTTCATCATTTAAAATGCTTTAGATCATAAAAAGACTTAAAATTGAGCGACACTCATCTACGAAAAGTGACCATGTGACTAGTAGTATAATTGCACACACAATCTGAATATTTTATAATGAGTGAAGTTCAAAATTTTCACTTAATTTTAAAATATATATATATTCCTACTCTATATTCTACTTTATCCTAACAAAAAACAACCTAAAAAGAATCAAAATAAAAATTACATGAAAAATGGAAGAACGCAAGCTATAGGTTTTTATGACCTAGAAACTATCTACCTTATGTTCTATCTCATGTATTTCACTAAATCAAAAGTTCACAAAAATATCAGTAGCTACTAGCTGGATTAATATATATATATATATATATATTATTGAATATAATATTGTATCGTTATTAATAGGAAAAAAGATAAAAATATAAAACCCAATAATCAGGTTTTTATTACCTGTTTTTATTACCTATAGAAATAGATTTTCAAGTGTCTTCTATTTTAATGTTTCTGGGAAAACTTTCTTCTATAACATTTTAGAGTAAATTATTTTGAGAAAGTTTTATTTGATTTTTTTAATTTTAAGGACATCTACTATTTAACTCACGTATATTTTCTCTTTTGCATTTTTGTCATTAGGCCACACGACCCACTTAGTCTTCACAGCTTGGTCAAATCATTTGCGCCTCCTCTAATTGGCTCCAGTCCCCAAGTCAACAATCAACTTTCTCCTCTAACTGGTTGCTCTCACACCCTTTCTTGGGTGGTGATTTGGGCCAGCTTTCCCTTCCTCATGCAGTTCCCATACCTATTTTAACAAACACCCCACCAATTGATGCCTCCCACCACTGCCACCTTTTACCTTGGTCTTCATCGATAGAGATGACAACCTCTGTCGACCACGCCATCAGCCACCAACTCACTCCTTGTGCAGGGCTCCCTTGATGACCATTAATGCACAATATCCTGCCATCTCGAAACCCAAATCCCATATAACCCAACTCCAATATCCATTTAAGCATCATTGCTAGTTGCTCCCCACTCTCACAGCTCTAAAAGCAGGTGGGAAACAACCACCTTACATTCATCGAGCCACAATGAAGATCAGCCCATCTAGCATGATCCTTAAGAGTGCCTCTAACAGCTCGAAGCTGCCCCAAAAGCCAATGAATCAAGAATGGACCGCGACTCTTCTTTATGGATGTTCTTCATCGTAGTTCCCATATATCATCGTTACCTCATGATTCTCCATCGTCTCCTCCTCCTCCTCCTTCTTGAACTTTCGTCACACACCTAGGACTGCATCATACTCATGGGTGTGATATTATGTATCATCATCGATATTTTTAGAATTCACACTATCTCCAAAAAAGACCAAAAACTTTCCGTAGTTTTCCTCCACCTAGGATTACATCATACTCAAGGATTGAGAAAATTATTTTTTATAGCTCCAAAAATTCTAAAAACATATAAAAAACTTGTGAAAATCACTAAAAATCATAAAAAACAAGATATAAAAAAGAAGCGTGTTTTAGGTACCTTATGAGACATATTTTAAGAGAAAATAGTTTAGGAATTTTATCTCTATTTTTTGAGACCAAAACTTTTGTTTTACAAACACTACATATTTCCTTTATTTTTGAATTTCAAACTTATAATCGATTTATTTTATCTTCTAGTTTTCATTGTATAAAAAATATCTAAAAATTTGAAAAATCTAAAGAAAAAAAGTCCAAAAAGTATATTTTACTATTTTTTAATTTTTTATTCCAATTTTCTTGCTTTTAAGAACCATTTTCACTCTCTTTTCATTTATATTCTATTTCCCCCCTTTTTCTTCATATTTTTATTTGTTATTTTTCATCTAAATTAACTTTAAATTTTAAAATTTATATTTAATTAAATATTATAAACTAAAAATAAACTAGAGATTATGAATTAGAAACTAAAAAAATACATATAGAAATATTATACATATATAACTCTACTTATATATGTGTAAGATAAAAAAACCAAAAACAATTCAAAAACCAAAACCACATAATTGGTAAAAGCCAATATAACATTCCAAAACAAACACACAATAGAGTTTTGGGACTACATATAGTGGCTAGGACATGGATAGCGTGGTCTCCTTACGATCGACCTAGGTGCACTTGCCTAGTAAATCCGAATGCTGAGAAATTATTAGTTGATTCACAACCTTCAGGGTACTACAATTGACCTATTTTAGAATACTTATAGGTTGTCCTATTACTTTCTTAATCGGATAAGTCCTAGAAATACATCCAATTTTAGCCCATTCCCATGGAGCCTTCCTACTTCAAGGTGGAGAGTGGAGCGTCGAAAAAAGAATGTCGGGAGAGATTGAAAAGAAGAAGCAAGCTTGCGGTTCCGAGGATGGAAAAATGGACTCACATTTCCCTTTCCTTGAAAGTAAGTAAATATATTCCAAATATAATCAGTAAAGCCTACTGTAAAAGTTACTATTATTGCAAAAATCAATGAACATAACCAACTATAGTTAATAATTTATCTTTGGACCAAAAAAACTCAAGACGTAGAATACCACGAAGTCCTCACTTCCACCATGTTAGCAACTACCCCAAAAAGATCTACACTGGTCCTTTTGGCTATATATATTTTAGTCAGCCTGGCTCACTAACACTAGAATGTGATTACTAATAACATTAAATGAGGAAGTGGGCTCTGACATATAGAGAGGACTTCACTGCTTAAGAAGTAACCATAGAAATGATGGAACCAACTATTTATTTTATTTCATTTTTGGCCTTACTAATTATATATTAAAGAAGGGTCGAGAGAACGTGAGAGAAAAGATGCACAATATATATATATATATATATATATATATATATCTAATAAAAGCTGCTAGTGCGATACTATAATAAAAGCAAATATATGCAAGCGAGAAGCAATGCACGTTCACCCCTCCTCTCGGTTACATACGATTCCTTAAGCCTCACCACCTTGATGTCCTCTCATTGAACTACACATTTTTTTGAGGGATCTATGATGAATTAGTCATTCCTTCTGTGTAAGCAACAATTACCCATCCATGCTTGCCCAGCGTATATGTTATTTTCAATCCCATTCTGTCCTTACTTGAATGGCTTCCCCTAGCCAAGGAGTGTTAGTTAATCACATGCACCTCCCATGCATTTCTCGTTTTCCATAGGAGCAATTATGAGCCTCACTCAACATATTCTTCCAAAAGGTCTAAGAGAAGGCATCTTATGCCAAGGGTTTTTAGCTTGCAATGTATTATTTAATCTTCTAGTTCAAATTCAAGTTACCCATAATATTCAAGATTATGCATGATTATACACAAAAGATCCTTTTTTGGCTCTCTCTTTAGCCATATGTCTATTTTCCCTAGGAGATCTTCCTTAGTGCTTGTTTGTGACCGATTAGTGTTGGTTCATTTGGTTTGGTTCGTGTTTTACCTAGCCATGGGGATAAATATTGCTACAACACACCATCTAATTATGAAAAATGAAACACGCCTCGTCATAGCAAAATAGTGCAAACAACTATTCACCTTTGAAGAGTTCGACGAGTTAGGATAGGGGAAGACAACAGTCGATCCTCAAGCGAAGCTATAGGTCGCTTTAGTGCCAAATTGATATCATAAGAGATAGTATCTGGAACTACATAATTGTAGCGAAAGAACAAGAGGTAGAGAACGAATGAGATCGATGTAATTGAGAGAGAACATGAGATGCCTTGAATCCTATACAGATTTTCTTTTCTTAGAGGATGATTAGGGAATCATAGAAGTTACCATTTCTTGATGGTAAGATGAAAGAAAAGAGAATAAATAAGGGTCAAAGGCACTATGGTCTTATCAAAAAAGATAAGTGAGGAAAAAAGAAGCAATCGACTTAGTGGGCGCTGAAGGAGATAATAAACTTTTTGAATATGATTCTCCTTTACCATGCATAATAAAAGTTTCAAGGACCATATTTTACTCACAAGTGGTTGGCTCAACCGATTTCAAACAAGAAGTTAGGAAAGTGAGTAGACTTGACTTATTGATCAATGATGGAAGATTGAGGGAGTTGTTGTGGATTGGTGAAAAAAGCATTTTAAGCCATGTTTTTGAAAGCAAGTCAAATAAGATGCTTTGGGAGATGCTTTTCTCAAGCCACTTAAAGCATATAAGCAGGCGGGCATTAGATAGGGATGGGGCACTAACAGTCCGTCGAACACTCTTAGTTAATTTGTTATTTTTAGTCGTAGCACATAAATCTAACGATCTATCAAAAATGACCACACCGAGAGAATAATATGGAAAATTATATCTCAATACAGTCGATTATTTATTTTATTTGTGTAAGTCCCAAGATCGAACACAAGGAGGTAATATGAGGGTTCAAGATTAATTCTCAAATAACTCAAAAATTAGGGTTTCAGAAGAAGAATTTTTATTAGAGATTTTATATTTTTATGGGTTTTGAATTTAAAAGATGTAATTAATTAACTACACATGATGCATGATTTTCTGCAAATAATCTTATGCAAGGAAAATTCTATGTTATGTGAACAATAAATAAAATAAAGCAATATTTTTATGTGTTTTAAATGATGAATAAAATGATGCAATGATATTGACAAATCTAGTGAGATATATATATATGCAGGTACAAGCCGGGGTCTAAGAAAATAAATTAATGAGAGCCTCCCCTTATGATTAATTAATGATCAATTAATTGCAAAGTTAACTACCAAAAATCTCCCAAAGTTTTGCAATTTATTGAGCAATACAAATCCTTATCAGGAAATAAATGCGCTCAATATATCTAAATAAACCACTCAAATAAATTGATGTCCAATAGTATCTCAGAATGAATAATTAATTGTCCTATAGAATAGAGAATGAAATACGATTTAAAATAGCACCAAGAACATCAAAATCCGATGAATGGTTCACACGACATGCCCAATAGAAGTTCATGAGCATAAATACAATAAAAATAAATAAGAATGTTGCATTTTGGATAAGGGGTATGCTTTTCTAGGAACCTCTGGGATACGTCTGCAAATAGTCCAAGGGCACACATGTTGGGATCGTGATAGGCCTTCTTTGCAAATCTTGACATGCGCAAGGGCTCTGCTATAAAATTTCCAAATCACATGTGCAACGCACGTGACTCAAGGAAGCTCGAGCGGTGCCCCTCCACGTGTCTATTTTTTTCTTGCTTTGGGGCCATCCGAAGCACAAGGCTTGGTGGCGAGGATGAAGACGATGGAGATGAGATCTGGTACGTCAGATGTAGCTAGATCCGATGGCAGATATTTAGGCATGAATGGACGGTCGATACGGTCGATATAGCTAGATCTGAATTTTCCTTTGATTTCCTGTTTTTCATTTTAATTTTTATTAATTATTTAAAATATGAAATGAAATTAATAAGTGAAAAATGAATAAATAAAAAAGAGTCAAATATGAATATGAAATAATTATAGGCCAAAATCAGTACGTATATATAAAACACAGTTAGGTCCCAAAACATAATTTTCACAAACGAACTCTGATTCTTTTGAATTTGATCTTAATTTGTAGATAATTAAATGTACATTAATTCAAAAGCAAGTAGAGTTGAATTTAGACATTGCATGCGAGAGATATCAGCTTTTACGACTTTTTATCCTGAAATTAAGGTTTGGGTTTATTTCAAATATATACAAGTTAGTATTTTTTTTTGTATTTTCATTGATTAAATGTTAGTGATCTCTTCACAACAGAATTAGTTTCATATCATCTGGAATTAGCATGATTAATTAAAAATGAGTGAAGTTAGGTAAAAATTTACAAATGAATGTGAATGCAAAATGAAATGTTAATTTTGTGATTTAAATAAGTTAATGCACCTAGTTACTTGGGATTAAGCTCTATTTTTAGCCAATTAGAGTGATGAATCACATATTCATCAGGCGCGAAGCACATAATATGGATTGAGGGCCACGTGTTCATTAGTCGGAATGAATTCAACTAATGAACACGTGTTGTAATCTTGAATTCCAGGTCCTCTAATTACAGGTCCAACAGATTAGGGTTGATCAATCATCTATTTCATATTATCAATCATCCTTGATCAATCAATCAAATAGTCTGATTGATCAATATGATTGACCAATCAACTGACCTGATCGATCAACTGAGCTGATCGATCAGCCTAATCTATCATGCAATTTACACGATCAATCGTTTTTGGGCACTGCCACAAAAAAGTTCCAAATTTCAAAAATAGCTACATGCATGTGTTCTCCTTCTCGTGCTCGTCACAGTGATATAAAAATTATATTTTTTTCGATAAGTGACTCTTTTATAATGATAACTTTTGCAAAACCATCCTACGTTTGTCAAAATCTCATTAATTTGACTCCAAAAATCTTGCATGTGATGTAGAAGGATCATGTGACCCAATAGCAAGAGGAGGGGTTAAAAATCCGTACATTTATGATATTTCCCCCATGATTCTCCTCCTGCTCGGAAATCGCATTTCCAAGGTACTTCACACAAAATGTGCAGGGACACGACGATGACCTCATCTTCCTCTCTATGATGGTGCCTTCAGATTCTTGGTCGGAGATCGAAAGTCATCTCCGGCGACGGAACTCCATCGAGCTTAATCTCAAGTGGTCTATTTAGCCCGAATGGCTGACCACTTGACCTTATAAAGGGCTTAATCGGATTCGGTTCAGATTCATAAGCTGGTCCACAAACTTCAAACATCCATAAACCTGAGTTTCTGAACTCAAATTTCGATGTTCTTAAACTCAATGGAAAGGTCTAGACGAGTACTACATGATAGAGTGACCATTTATAAAAACATGAGATTTCACACAAATCATTGACCTTGTTAGCATCATGGTAAGATCTAGTGCATTTGTAATTTTCTACCGTGACAAACATCATTTTTCCTATAAGTTTTTTTAAAAGAATGCTTCAATGATGATTTTTTGTGTCATCTACTATAGTTTTTTTCACAATTTTAGCGTACATTTCTCGTTTTCATGTTAATGTGATTTATACCTGCAATTTGAAAAAAAAATTACATTGAAATTTATGTTCATATGATTGATTTTTATTCAAAAGTGTTCCTGTACTTTATTCTTTATTTACACAGTATGCATAGCATGATACATGAATCTTCTTGTTATAAGGAAAAAAATGGTTCTCGAAATCTCACAAATCAACACTCATATTGGACCACCATTGTTAATTTGATGATTGATGCATTAAACCGTGTTCCATCTCCATGCATGCTAATTGACACTATTTGACAACCATAATAAAATACTTCAAATTTTGAATTCTATAGATATTTTCGTCTATAATCATAACTAGAAGGAACCCCGTGCTTTGCACGGGATAACCATCCATATGCTGCTATTTAATAATGTGATACAAATTTCCTACCATTAAGTTTTATCAGTGTTTATCAATAGAGAACTTTATAAATACAGTTAATCAATTGAATACATGCATATATCCAACATTGTGAGAATATCTTTTCTATATAAAAATAAGAAATCATAATAATTCAAATATGTTTGAGCAATGGTATTACATCATAACTCAATGATTGTTCCATTTCATATAGTAAACAATAAGATATCTTGCAATTTACTCACCAGTTGTGCTCAAGGTTTTTAAAAAAATGAATCGAACCGGCTGGTTGAACCAGTTAAATCAAAAACCGGAGGAAAAATGGTTCAACCATCCGGTTTTTATTCAGAAAATAAAAATCAGTCAAAACTGATCAAAACCCGATTGGATCACTTAAACCCGGTTGAACTAATTGAACCAAACTATCGGTTCGATCATCTATTTTTTTGATAAAAAATAATTTCCAACAAATTAATAGAAGACAAGCTTTTTCAGAAATATTCACAATCTAGTCTCATTCCAACCCATAGTATAGTACCCATTTATCTCTTCTCCTTCACATGTGTCAATGACTCATTATCGCTTGTCTCTTCCTACCATATGAGCATTGCCTCTCTCTTCACACATTGTGTATGAAGTTATCCACTTATAACAATTTTCAAATGAAGAAAACGTTGCGATAGTCATACTATGAGAATCAATAAATTAACAATACTTATTGTTAATTAGAGTTTAAATATTTTTAAAATTATTACTTTTTTACATCTCATATATATTTATATAAATTTTACAAAATATGATCATTATGTCCTTTCGAGTTTTTTAAGAACATTTATACCCCTAACTTTTAAGCAATTTCATTTGTACTCCTATATTTAAAAAAATCAAAATATCATCCTTATGTTGGTATAAAATGGGAGCACAAGTGTAATAATAAATTGTCATTACTATTGATTTTGTAAAAATATAGGGGACACATGCAATTGTATTAAAAATTAGAGTATAAATGTTATGGGAAAACTTGGAAGGACAAGAGTAAACAAATCCTCGAAAGATATGATGTAGCATTTTTCATATTTATTTGTATGATATACCGGTCTAACTCAGTTCGTCCCGTTGAACCATACGAACCAAACCAACAATGCAACGGTTCGATCTTTTTCAAATTTTTCAAAAATACTGATGTCATCACCGGTCCGACCGGTTGGTCTCATTGGTCCGGCCATAAAAATAAAAAACCGATAATGCTCGATTTGATGACCGGTTCGAATTTTAAAACCTTTGTTGTACTACCTATTTGAATATTTTGTCAAGCATGTTTTCGCGGTCCATTAAGAGAATACTTTTATATCACATGCACAACACTAATATTTTATGAGATGAATCTTATACGAAAATGGCAAATTTCCAAGAAAAGCAATACTTTTTTAATGGATGAACGAACACCATGATAGGAATTGTAAGCATGTTTTGGTAAACAATGCAGTACGATATATTGTATAGCTTGTTCTTAAGCCTATTCTTCGAAGGAGATAAGTAAATGTTTGACGCATGAAATAAATTAAGAAGCTTGATGTGTTTCCTATTTCCATACGAATGTGTTCCTTTGAAAAAGCTGCATCATATACATTTGTGAAGGTTTCACTTCATATTTTATCCTCATTTTGTTCAAACTGATTTAATTTACATTGTTCTATAGATGCAAAGACAAACAATAAGATGATAATATAGAGGAAAATTCCTCCGGGAGGTATGTTTGTAAACATATTGGCTCTATACGGTGGGCAACATTTTTTTTGTTATGTACCGTATGTAAGCCGCCTCTTGAAGAGGCAGCTTTGATTTTAGCCAAAGCCGTCTCTTCAAGAAGCGGCTCTCACTGGTATGTGCCACAAAAATTCTAAGGGTAAAGCCGCCTCTTCAAGAGGCGGAAGAGGTGGCTTTGGTTTTAGTCAAAGCCGCATCTTCAAGAGGCGGCTTTCACTTGTATGTAACACATAAAAACTTTAAGGATAAAGCTGCCTTTTGAAGAGGCGGCTTACCTACGGTACATAACAAAAAAAATATTGGCGACCGTATATGGTCAATAAGTTTGGAAATGTACCTCCCGGACGAATTTTTCTCTGATAATATATGTATCCAAATCTAGCAAAAATTAAAATAAGTATTCTTATCTGTATCCATACAGGAAAGAAAGTAAACACAAATATGCTAAATATATAACGATGATATTACTTACTGCGAAATGATTTTTTCTACTTGAAATTAACGACAAATCTCATATACATTGCTACATCATTAGCGATGTAGATATAATGATGCTTATCCTTTTTTATTTTTCAAAGTCTTAATTAATCACCACTAAATTGCATTACGTATCCGTAGGAAAAATGAAAATGTTTATCTTTATAAATATCTCACTACATTTTGTATCCTTGATACCTTTCTTTTCGAGAGCTTATTTTATTAACCCCAGATTCAATGGTAGACGTCTAAGAAGAATCTATAATATGTAAAACATAATATGTGCTGTGCATAGAATTGGTGGAAAAGGAGATGACCGACATTAAAGATAAATTGTAAGGGCAAAATTGGAATATTTGGTTGTAAATTAATAGATGTGGTCCAAGCCCCCCTCTTTAATATATAGTACTAGTTGCATACCCGTGCATTGCACGGGCGGGGGAGTGCGCTTCTGATAAGATAGACAATGAAAAAATTATTTTTATATCTGATATTTACACTGTTATTATCGGCTGAATTTATTGTTTTTACCATGGAAAAACATAGATCAATTATCCAACGATTTATACATGTCAAATACTCTAACTCAGACGCTTTATGGAGTTTTGAAGCAGCAGGGCATGCATTGTAATGTAGCAGTTAATCGGCGGAACTTTTCAGAGGATATTTGATAGTTATATATTGTAATAGTAAAAGCAATGTGGACATGACAATAAGCATTGAATCATCTCCTTCGCGTGTAAGAAGATTTATTGAAGGCATATTGACCAAGTGTTTTTTGATTCATTTCAGCAAAGAAATCTATATGTAGATAGGGAGGAGGTCAAATGTGCCATGATGTAGCAAAGATTGAAAGTTGTAACACCGAGGTTGAGATTGAATTGAGTAGAGTGCACCTGAATCTCTGTATTCATTGCTCTAGATAACCTCACTCTTAGTATATTCATTTCATTCTAGCGTAAGATATATTTATATGGATTTCCATGTAACAATTGAAAATCAAATAATAGAAGAAAAAAAATGAAGTTACAGATACCGGACTGGTTTTGGAATGGAAGTACATGTAATCTAACTACAGTGGAATGAGAAGGCAACAACAAAGATATTAGAAGTGAGTAATAGAAGAAGAAATAAATACCAAGAAAAAAATATTATTAGAGGGTATCATAAAATTTATAGCGTATAGTCAATACCAAACATTAGAATCTGATTAAGAATCTATACCATCAACAATAGGTAGGTATATAATGGAGGAGCCAAACTAATAATCTAAACATGATTGTAAGACTCGAAGCATGGAGACGATATAAATTAGTACATATTGTTAGCATCAAGTAAATATTCGAAAGCAATATGAAATCCCTGCTTTCAATATAGACATAATAATCTTCGTCTTTCTTCCTAAGGATCATTTCAGACCGAACCTTATATTGGGGGCATTAGGATCCCCCTACAACCACCCATCATACGACCTCTACTGATCCAAACAGAAGCATACATGCTGCAAAGACCCATCTTCTGAAATGACACCCACATCAGATTACGACGGTTCCTCTATCAATATGTGTGGATACCTAGAGAACCAATAGCTGTCTTTTGTCAAACTCAATAAGAATCATAAGCAGATGGATAAAAGGATCTCCATGTGATCATATACTCATAATCGATTGCTGGAAGTATGGCCATGCAGCCTCATTCAGCCTCGTTTGATAACGCTTTTTACCTGCAAGTCACCACCAATCTTGGAAGCGAGATAGCAGATATTGGGTCGGATTTACTAATTTCGTCCTCCACTCTGGAGTGGCAAGAACAATGAGCTCCACTCTCTGGATAGTCTTCCCATCTAAATGGTCATGACATTCCTCTAACGTGGTTATAATCATCAAACATGTTGCTGATAACAACTTCACCATCCAGATTTATCAGGCCTACATCCAAACTTGTCTTAAGAACAACTGACAAGAACGAACATAAAGTCAAAGAGCAAGCAAGGAACGGACACCAATCTCTACTTGGAAGAAATTATTGTGAAAACAACATCTAATGGAGGAGTGACCAAGATATTACTGGAAAGTATAAAGAACCATTTTCGAGAGCATGGATTCATCAAACACTAAAATCAACATCTCCTTTAGGAAGTTGCTTCAATTTTGTTATCTTGAGTCATACCTTTTATCAACCTCAGATTCCAAGGAATTTATAGCGGTAGTAGAGAATGGACCTAGAAGACGTCCCTCGAGACACGAATACTATTTGATGCAACAAAAAACTCCACAAGGCGGCTTCCATTCAACAATATCTCATCAGAAGTCATAAGCATGAACACCACCGTGCAGCTTCTATTCACCACTATCACGTCGATGAGAGCAGCGGAGGAGGCACAGAGGCGATGTCCTATCTAGCGAGGAGGAAGAGGGAGTCCAGGCTCCAGTTAAAGGTGGTGATGGTAGCAATCGAGGACGCAGAGAGTGGGAGGCCATGGAAGGGGAGGCAGAGGGGTATGATGGAGAGGGATGGATGGGAGGAGGTGGCGAGGCGATTATGGGAGAGGCGGTGGGTGCTAAGATAGATGAAATCATCTGAAGGCAAAATTGGAGTGCAAAGGCCAAAAACTAATGGGATGACGGTGGAGCCTGCGACGTGACGCCGGATGCGAGGCCGCATCTCCACCACTACAGGTGGTCTGAGCCACTTATAACCTGCATAGACGGCAACAACCAACTGCGACATTCTCTGCACCGGTCCCAACAGCTTCAGGAACTCGAACTCTGTTACCTTCGCGGTCACGCCGCCACCTCCTCCATGGAAGGACGGTAGTGGTGAAGCCATACATCTGTGTCGCCCTCCTTGGTGATGTGGGCTGCTGTCATCTGGGTTACGGCAAGCAGGGGAGGAGCCGGAAAGGCAGAACCCCAAAAGGTGAAGGGGGCGGGAGCGATAGGCGGGTGGAACTACTGCGGAAATGAAGGGCATAAACGGAAAGAAGTGTGGGCCATTAGGGCAAAATTGGAATGGACAATGCATGAGAAGGGTAAAATCGGAATCTATCGAACAAAAATTAATGGGTGGGGGGCAAAACCCCCTGCTTAATATATAGTAATAGATAATAGATTGGAACAAGTCTTCGAGTCAACATGCTTTAACCTCATAGACCAATCCTATATTTAGCTCGACCTCATGAAAATCCTCCATTCGCCTTGCCAGAAACTCAAGAATCTATCATATATTTAATTAGTTCATCATAAAGACTAAGTCTTAGGATTAACTTGTCATAAGTTCAGAGACTGTAGGGGCCGTTTGGATTCGGGTTATCCAACAAAATTTGGATTATCCCGCTCTTTTAAGGAGGGTTTCCCCCCGATCCGTCGTGATCTCAAATGGGAGAGACAAATCGAGTGGCTGTAGAACAGGAGCCTGCGTGACTAGATCTTTCAATTGACAAAAAGATTGGAGAACCTGCTGGTCAACAATGAAATCGATATCCTTGCATAAAAGCTCAGTGAGAGGTCGGGCAATCTTGCTGAAGTTCTTAATGAATCTTCTGTAAAAACCGATATGTCCAAGGGATGACATCACATTCTTGACATTTCGAGGTGGCTCGAGTTTGGCAATCGACATTCGACAGGTCGACTTCCATGCCACTCTTGGAAATGACATGGCCCATCATAATCCTTTCAGTGACCATGGAGTGATTTTTTTCCCATGACAATTAATACATCAAATTACCCATTTCTTTTTCATCCATTCCAACAAAAAAATATTATAATGTACAATCTTATTATTTAAAATTTATAAAATACTCAACTTCTAATCATTTTCCAAACTTCAATACATTCACATCATAACAAACACCCTCAACAATAAAACCTTCCATCTAAACACTAAAATACAAAAACGTGTTATACACCAGATAACCCACTTTTGAAGTGGATTATCTTATGCCAGAAAACCTCTGAACAAAACACACCCTAATATTTTCTTCGGATGAATCTGTCTTGTAAACTCTCCTTCCTTAGATGGAGAGTAACTAGGGATGAAAACAGTCAGATACAGATACGAATATAAATGCTACCATATCCTTATCATTTTTAAAATCCAGATACAGATACGAATATCACACGAATGTGTAATATGTAAAATCATATCCTCAAAATACGAATACGAATGATAAACGAATGTTCATATTTTGGATACGAGTATTTGACAAACGAATACGAATTAACATACGGATATTATACATGCCTATACTTACTTAAAAGCTATAAGCACTCTCGGTTCATAACAATTTCCAATATATTAAAAGTATTTTATATATTTTAATACTAAATATGTACTTACAAAATAACTAAATAATAAAAGGAAACGTAAAGATATAACTAAATAATAAAAGAAAGCTTACCAAACTTACTTCTTTCTGTACCGTGTAAGTATTGGTATCATCCAGAATTTGAATATTCGTATCCATATTCATATTTGTCCTTAAAAAATAAACATTCATTTTCGTATCTTAAAAATCTGAACATTCATATTCACATTCGTATTCGTCAAAATTGAAGATATTATATTCATATTCGTATTCGATGAATATTGAACACTTATATTCGTATTCGCATTCATCTTCATCAGATAAGAGAAAATGATATTTCATATCTTCTATTTAGCGAATGCACTTACAAATAGATATAGATATATTTGTATTCGTTTTAATCCATACGAGCAATCCCATGCTTTTGAATCATTAGATATCCTCATGTCAAATCGAATCATGGTGGCAATTCTTAAGGAAAAGGGACGCGGGGAATGGAGAGGGAGGATGGGCATGAGAGGTCTCATCAAAGATCACATATATATCTCCATCTCCTCTTTCGTGCCGTTTGTTTTTGGATCGCTATCTTATCCCCTTCCATTATTTGGCATTTTCCTTCCTGTGGATATGGATATGCCACCCTCAAACAACCCCCTCTCTATTATTATTATTATTATTATTATTATTATTATTATTATTATTATAAAATTATAACTAAATTATTATAAACAAGCTGTCGGCCCTGCAGTATCAGGGAGGGACCATTACATTTGGAATCTATACGGCTATCGGAGCACGTCAAGGCCCCCTGTGGGTCCTGAATGTACATCCAAGGCAATGCTGGACTGCCACTGCCAATCAGATAAAGATATATACTTGGCATGGTATGCTCCTAGAGACCACAAGAATTTTTCATTTTTTTAAATATTCTTTATTTAAAAAAATTCCCCGAAGTGTAGAGAAAGAGAAACACACATCCATTATATATATATATTATATATATATATATTAAAGGACATCATGCCCATTAATTTTTCACACGAAAATTCCTGTTTTACCCATCGATCTCCGCGTTTCCTACCATCATACCGAAAATGCCCTCGGCTCCATTCCATTTTACTATATTACAAGCAGGGCGTCCGCCGACATCTCATTAGTTTTCGGCCCGTTAATTCTCCTTTTACCCTTCGCAATTTTATCTACCGCTCATCCCGCGGCTCATCCCCGACTGCTTTCCACTTTTGACCCCGACCTGTCTAGCGAATTACACAAATCACCTCCACCCTACGCCCTTTCCCCTCTGTTATAGCTGTTGCATGGCTCACGCCGCCGCCTCTCCTCATCTCCTAGTCCCGCCTGTCCACCCCTCCGGCGCCATCGGTGACAACCTCTTCCTCCTCAAGCTTTGGATCCAGCAGCATCTCCTCCTCCGTTGCCACCAGGATGGAGGAGTTGCGGCAGGGCTTGCATGATGTTGAACTCTGGATTCGGTAATAACCCCGCCAGAAAATCTCCGCCGTCGTTGCATTCGTCCTCGTCACGATCACGCTTCAGATTATGTAATCCATCTTCAATCCAACCGAGAAATTACACCATCTCCAAAAGAGAAGTCGGCCTAAAGACTACGTTATATTTATGTTCTTCATGTGGATAAATTAAGGGACAAGACTTTCACCCAGCGGCAGAAAACTAAAATGGTTGATTAAGGGCTGGACAGAAAATCGAACTATTCAGACTAACAACCCTTCACCAAGTGCAGAGCAACTTAGTGAGGCTGGACTGCTAACAGACCACCTTGACAAAGTGTAATGTTTGTTTTCATATGCATGCACTATTGCTCATAGAGGCTCACATCCAAGCACGACTCGAATTATTTCGTTTATTGTAGTACAACTTAGAACAACATAACATACCCATTAATCAAGTATTTGCTTTTTCTTCATTTGGCAATTTAGAAAAGAGGGTTCTGTTTCATTTCCCAAAAATAGGGGATTGTTTACATGAGCAAACAAATCCATCTAAGGTCGATGCTTGACAACTGAGCTACCCAAGTTGCGGCTGACCCAGTTCAACCACAGATCCAGTCCAGTAACACTTTGCAAACTTAGGGAATGACCATGTTCCATCAACGTCCACGAGGAAATCCACAACCATCTCCCGTGTGATGACTAATCAAGGATCACCATGTCTACGTTCTTTAGCATTGAGGTTTTGAATGTTAACATTGCAACCATCCTCCGGAGACAATCATATCAACCAAATATTATAGAGAACTGCTTGGTAGTGGCCCGTTTGATAACGAGGGGGTTGGACTGTTAGAGTAAGCACCTTTCAAAGGTTTAGTAAGATGGGCAATCTGTTTGCGAATACCAGGTGCTTGGATTACCAGGATGATTCCTAATAAGAAATCAAAACTTGATTATTGTTGTCATGTAATGTAGCCCGCATGAAATACAATTGCCCGTGCTTTGGCTTCCTACTAGTGGATAAGAATTAAAAGATTCAACTGTAACTGTGCTTTGATGATGCTGATAGATCTGTCCCAGTAGGGTGGATGGAAGAACATGTAAAAAGATGATGATCAAAAAATATTAATCTATGCAGTACCACGTACAAACAAATTTTCATAAACGGACAAATTCTCAAATCATCCTAAACTGGTAATGCCATCGTAAAAAAAGAGCCGACTTTTGGATATTTCTCATAATCTGAAAGAAATTATGCGTGATCTGATACAACTAAATATGCAAAATGGACGGGAAAAGATTAATTGCACGGAAAGATATATACAAGGAAATCCTTTTCATTTTTCTACTAATGATCATTTCGTATTGATCATTGTTTACTTTTTGTGAAGAATATGATTAATAGTAAGAATATGATATAACATTGATATAACATTAATCGTATGAATTGTTGGTGTCCTGCAGTGAGGAGAGGAACCCATGCACCATGCCCCTCACGTTGCCCTCGTGCGATGAGGACGACGACAAACGACTATGCACCATCGTTGCGGATCTTGACATGTTGGTGGAGCCACCTCCTCCTGCGACAAACGATCGATGGTGTGGATCTCGCCGATGGGGGTCATCGAAGGCATGGAGAAGAGAGATATTTTGAGAATAATTTAGCTATGTAGCATAATTTCATTCTATATTTAAAATGCATTTGGATGATCAAAAGGGTTTGATCAAAAATAAAAAGACGAGATGGAATACTTTTTCCTCTACAACATAAAGAGTCCATGTCATTTGAAAATTTTCCTCCCCGCACACATGCACGCGCGCGCGAACACACACAAATGCACGTGCACAGACCTGCATCTCTTTTATCTTTGGCTATTCAAAGTGTGTTGAAGCAGATATTCGTAAACCATTAAAAAGACTAGGGGTTTTATCGCTTATGCCCTTCTTAACTTCTGCAATATCAGTTATACCTCTTCCTTTTTTTTCATATCAGTTGTGCCCTATATTCTTATGAAATACACAGTTCTGCCCTTCCGTTAAAGTAAATTAGGAATATAACTGATGTTACAAAAGGATACAACTGTGAATTTTTAAGAATATAAGAGCACAAGGGATATTAAAAAAAAGGAGGAACATAACTGATATTGCAGAATTTAAGAGGGGGCACAAGTAATAAAAAACCAAAAAACTACGTTCAATTTTCAGGATTATACAATTTTAAGGTATTAATTTATATATTTATATTAAATACTATTTTAAAAAATTATCTTACTAAACAATTTGTCTCAATTGGTTATTATAATAAATAGACTAGAAAAGAAACGCGGGATCGAGACGTGCCTAACAATAATCCACAGATCTTTTTAAATCCTCTGACCTTCTTCCTCCGGAAATTTATTTCTTATTATTGTTTTCGACATTTTCCTAACCATCATTGTCGTAGAAGATAGATATCAGATATGATCAATAAAACTTTAATAAATCAAAGGTTGCAATCGTCATTATCCGACCTCATCTCAGATAGTACATTTGTAATAATTTATAGACTGACATTTAAGAATGGATATGCCATCGACCATGTGTTGATATGCTACTTTTCTGATTAAAAGCTTATCTAGTAGGGATGATACAATTTGATATGAACATGGATATGGATACGAATACCTATATTTTCCTATTTTCACCATTTTAAAATACGAATGCCGATCAAGATATGAATGAATATGAAAACTACTGATATAATATCATAAAAAATGGACAAGAATAGAAAACAAATATAAATAAGATATGAATAATAATAGAATTATTTTATAAATTAATTTAAATACACATATTTACAATGGTCTACACATAATACATATATTTTTAATATATCCATTTCTCAGAACTACGATCAACAATGGTGAATGAAGTCAGGAAAATTTGGTACACATGAAAATTTGGTACACAGTTATAAATCAATCCACAACCATATTTATATATTAAATGGATATATGGATACTGATATTTCCAAATGTGAAAATAGTATCCATAGTCATATTCATTCTAAAATGGATGCAAATATGAATATCATATTTTATACAATAAATATACGACCGGATCCAATATATATATCTATATATATATATATTCATTTTTTTTTCATATTAGCTAGCTACACATGACTAGTCTCCTGCTGATATAATAAAATTACGTAAAATAATCCTATAAAATATTTTTTATTTATTAAATTTTGTATTAAAGCATTCACCCTTAGATATAGTAATTCTTTTTTGATATTTTCTTATCTTATATTTCAACCATTATTTCAATCAGTTTAACGTATAGATTTGAGTCATTTGGCTCGTCGGAGTGGCATTGTTTTATAAGAATCATAGGATAAATTTGAAACAGATAGAACCACACTTAATACTGAAAATACGAGATAGTGGGATACATGATATGGATTCTTATTTTCTATATGCTTTGGGGGGTCTTACATGTCACACTCCCCTCTCTCGATCTTACATGTTTTGCTAACAAGGATACCGCCGCCCTCAAGATCAGAATGCTTTAGCAAAATTGTTAAAGAAATGGAAGTTGAATTTGACATGACTGTTAGACAAAATGTAATTTTTCGCTATTTACAATCTGGCCATGCTCAAGATTTCCTTCTTCCTATTCCTATTGATGGCCTTGAAATGCATATGTCACCTATCGAGTATCATACTATCCTCAAATATCGCCTTATGATTCCTCTATTCCCACCTGATGAGGCATGCTCACTATACCACAAATCCTGTATAGACACTTTTGGGCAGCATGCAGTTCATTGCCGTGAACTAACATATTTTGAATACAGACACGATCTTGTTAGAGATGTCCTTTATGATGTACTCAGGAATGCTGTGGTTGCTTCTAAGAAAGAAGCAACTATGAATTTTTTGACCGATTCACAAGAATGAGATCGACATTCAGACCAGCGGATGTTTTAATATTTGAATGGACTGGAGGGAAACATGCATGCGTTGATTTGACTGGAGGTTCTTCATTGGTGGGTCTGATAAAGGGTGATTTTATAGCGGGATATGCTGCACAAAAAAAACTGCATCAGCTAAGGTTGCTAAGCATGAGAATGCTTATATTGACAATCGCCACAGTTTCATCTCTTTCAATTTTGATACCTTTGGGTTCTTGGCAACCAAAGTGTTAGAGCTCCTTAAAAGGGTCCAAAAAATTATGCATAGCAATGTTTTGGTTCACAGGTCTCTGGATGTTATTTTTCGAAGAATTTAATTTGCCGTCCAAAAGAGATTTGAGGCGCAACTTGTTGCCCATCTCCCATCAATCTCTCCGAAAACCTTTTAGTTTGATCTTCCCATATAAAATAAAATCACATGCATAATAATAATAATGGATAGATGAATCATGCAACTTAAACCACGATTAAGCTCTCTTAATTATAAACAAGTATAGTAAGCCAATGGCCTTATCCCCACCTTCCTTTTACGACCTCATCAAACCTTACTTTGAGGATAAATAAATAAGAGCCCTGCACAAATAAACTGAGATTAAAGTGTATATTTAGATCCACGATTTTGATAGAAGAAACATTGTTATCTTCTAGATGTTGATTTATTAAAAGGGATTTTTACCCGGCAGACCCTATAAACTTTGCCAATCACCTCCACAACTTTTGAAACAACCTAATTTCTCCCTCGACCTCGTAAACTTGTCAATTCTTACCTCATGAACCCTCTGGGTAATATGTTTTAAGCTCGTGAGGGTAGGGTGGAGCATGGGTCCGGGCCGACCCGACCTAGCCCGCTGCCTGGCCTGCACAAGCCCGACTCAAGCCCGAGCCCACTATCTAAATGGACGGGTTGGGCCGCCATTTTAGCCTATTTATCAAATCGGGTCGGGCTCGGACTTGAGCGTGCCTGAACCCAAAGCCAATGGGCCGGCCCGGTTTAGTGCCCGAACCCAAAGCCCTCTCCAACCCTCGCGCCATTGTACCTCTCCTACCTCTCGCTCAATGCCTCCGGCCTACCTCCCGCCCATCACCACCTCGTCCTCCCTCTCCCTCACTCCCTCCCTCACCAACCAGGGGCCAGCGCCACCGCACCACCTCCGCTGCTCCTCGTGCTCCCTCACCATCTAGGATTCGCGGGCCGGCCCGACCCAGGCCCGACCCATCATGAATTAGGCTGGGCTCGGGCTTGGGCCCAGTTATTGAAAAATGAGCGGGCCTGGGCCCGACCCGTGGGCCCGGTTTCCTAAATGGGCCTGGGCTGAGCTAGGTTGGGCCCGGCTCGAGCCCGACCCATGCTCCACCCTACATGGAAGTTCTTGGGGTAATTTACAGGGTCGATGGGGTAATTACGTTGTGCAAAGATTGTATAGGCATTTTAAAACATTTATAGGATCTGTTGGGTAAAAATCTCTTATTAAAAACTAGACTCGGATATGTATATTTGTGAAGCCAATAATCCACGTGGTGGAGCACAAATCGTATTTTTAATGTATGTCGTCACAATCAGCCTCGTCGATTCCACGTGAGACGGCTGCATGATTAGAGGTCAACCGATTTTTGTTCGAAAAATCACGTGATCCTTTGGAAGCTATTTTTTATTTTTATATCACAATGGTTGGAAACGAATCTGATCAACAATACACAACCTTGCAAACATAAGTATTTATAATAGAGTTCGCAATGTACCGCTTCACTTGCTCACACCTTACTCTCGTTATATTATCACGAATATGTTTGTAGTACTGGATGTTTTATGTGTTTAGTTATGTTCTAAGATTAGTGTTGTAGTTATCTTTACAGAAATCCACATGTGAATTTAACGATATATCCATAATCGATGCATGAGATCGACGAGGTTGAGGGATGCATGCACAACGCCCAATCAAGCTTCACAACTCAAACCCCAATGGTGCCCAATCAAGCTTCACAACTCAAACCCCAATGGTAGCTTGTAATACTTATATCTCTCAGAATCGCCCCAAACATGTCATATAGATTTCATCGCGAAGAATCATCGAAGATCTAGATCTATACAGAGGGGATATGATTCTTCTCAAACATTCTTTACTTGCTTGGTCACGTAATTGAGCTCACTTCCAGATAATTTTGTTGTCAAGCTATCGATCGATCGATGCTGCGTGCGGATTCGGTAGCGGGCGCGCATTAGGCTGGGATAAGTTGTGATGTCATTCCGTGCCAACTTAAGTTGGTCTCAACTAATGGGTTGGTTTGACACATCAGAGGCCACCTAAAAGAGGCAAGGAGACGAAGGCAAATCTAAAGGAATATAAGGGCCACATGATTAAAACAATCATCTTCCTAATAATGGAGTGGATTATCACCAACCTCCATTATTATTTTTATCTGGTGCCCATCAATTGTATAGGCACTGCTTGATTGATGATCCGTTCATTTAAAAATCAAAAATAAAATCGAGCAATTATTGTCAGATGCTCGAGTGTTTGGTTGGATGCGAATACACGTGAAAAACAGATGAAATTTTGAAAAAAAAAGAGCAAAAACTGGTGATTTTTACATCATGGCCCTCGAAATTTACATCTTCTCCGATTAACTAACAATTATAATATTTATAATTTTATCATGGCTCCTGTAGATTACAACACAGCCGTTGTGCTCGCACTGATCCTTTCACCATAACCTTGACAGGGCGATGCCTTAAATTGAGTATGTAACGTCCCGTGCACGTGACTTGGGGATTTTTGCGGAGATATCCTTGGAACTTTGACTATTTGTGATTGGTCCAGAGAGTTGTTAATTCAGTTATATAGTTTTTGGAAAATTTGCACTGTGGCCCTTTAACTTTTGCTTATTTACATTTATACCCTTGTCAGGCCTTGTGTTTTTGTATGCTTTTCCTATTTATTGCATGCATCTATAAATTGCTAAAAATCACCAAAAAATTAGGTTAAGCTCCTGTTTACCTGCTCTTTCTCGCCATATTTTTGTTTTGCATTTTTATTGTATTTTCATATTTATAAAAAAATTCAAAAACATGTATTTTTGCTACTGTTTGCATTAGAAAATACCAAAAAATATTAAAACTCTTTTAAAAATTCTATAAAAATTACCTTTAGTCTATTTTAGTGTCTTTTAACTCTTATCCAAAAATCATTAAAAATTTCAAAACAAAAACCTTAAAAATTAGAAAACTCCAAAAATCTTCCTAAAAATCTAAAAAAATTCAAGAAAAATGTTAAAAATACAATCTTAGTTTCTGTAGTTTCCTTATTTTATTGCTTTATTCTAAAATTAATTTGAGGAATTTTGGATACGGTTTGATACTTTTAATCCTCATTTTAATTTTGGCCAGTAGCTTAGTTCACTGTTTTCTAGTATTTTTTTATGTTAAAATACCAAACTAATTCAGAAAAATCTATAAAAATCACAAAAAATATTATAAAATTATAAAAAGACCAAAAACATTTTATTTTCTGTTTTTGAGCATTTTTCCTTATTTTTATAAATCCTTAATCTTCCCTTTTTCTTATTGTGTATATATTCTATTCATAGAAAAAGAACATAAAAAATATAAAAATATATATAAAAATAAAAAACCCACAAAAATTTGTATATTGGTAGGCACTTGATCCCATCACATTTTGCACATTTTGCTTGATCTATCTTGCTTGCTCCCTGTGTTCGACACTCTACACACTTGCATACTATACACATTTTTGTAGAGTTATAATAAATTTTGACTCCACCTCTATTTCTTTGCTTGATTTGATTGTCGTGGGTTAATTGTTGACTTAATCGGGATTTATTGAGGGTCGCCGCAGCGACTTCTGTGTCCGCCTTGTGTGAGACATTTAGACCCTCGCGATTCTTGATTAATCACATATCAAGCTCTCCGCATCGAGAGGGAGATTCTTAGTTGGGTAAACGAGGTCCGAGACTAATCATTGCCCTACCTATGGCTTTAATATTGATTTCACCTCTACAACAAGAGCGGTTACCACATAGAATCGAGGTGCTGAGGATTTCAGAAAGTTAAAATTTTAAGAAATCTATAAAGCATGAATATATGACTATAAAAATAACAAAATATTATTATCTAAAAGCAATATTTTTATTAACATTTATATGAGATTTTGTTCATCTTTGCATGTTTTTATATATAAATTTTGAGAAATGATTCAACTAGTTAATATATATAAATATTTTTTAATATTTATATTTTAATATAATCTAACTTTAATTGAAAGTTTAGTTCTAAAAACTCAAAGAATATGGTAGATATTTATATTAAAAATACTAAAATGATAATTTTAAAATAAATTATAATGTTAACTTACATGCGAGATTTCATCAATAATAGTGTTCTAGTATACACTGATTTTGAGAAAAAAGATTCAACCCCAAAAAATCTCAAGATAATTTCATGTATATTAAAGTAAAATTATAATAAAGTTTTATTTAAAATTAATTTTTTATATTAACATACATACATGATTTCATCAATATTTGATGTGATAATATACATCATATTTAATTAACCGTTCAACTAAAAAAATCTGGAGAGCATGATAGATATATTATTATAAAAGTAATAAAGTTTTAATATATAAAATTTTTTTTATTAACATTCACATGATATTTTGTTAATCTTTATGTGCTTTTATACACTAATGTTTAGAAATTTTCAACTGGTTAATATATACATGTGCTATTTTATCCATAATTATGCTCTAAAATAATATATATTCAACCAAAATTTTAATTTCTAAAAAACTCAACAAATACATAATATATTATATTATAAAGTATAAAAATGATAATTTTAAAATAATTTATAGTGTGCTAACATACATGTGAGATTTCATCAATTTGATTGTACTAGTATACTCGAATTTTGAGCAAAAGGTTTAACCCCTCAAATACTTATGAGAATGTTATGTATATAGGAATAAAAGTATAACGATGTTTTATTTAAAATTATTTTTTTATTATTAACATACATATGTGATTTCATCTATATTTGTCATGATAATGTATGACATATTTAACTAATAGTTCGCATACAAAAAATTAGAAAGCATGATATATACTATTACAAACATAATAAAGTATTATTTTTTATTAACATTCTATGATATTTTGTTAACAGTTGTGTGCTTTTGTGCACCTATTTTGAGAAATTGTTCAACTAGTTAATATATATATATATGAGATTTTAGCCATATTTATTTTCGAACACAATCTAATTTCAACTGAAAGTTTAATTCCTAAAAAAACTCAAAGAATATATATATATATATTGTGATGAGTATACTAAAATGATAATTTTACAATAAACTATCGTGCACTAACTTAAATGTGAAATTTCATAGAGTGTGCTAGTCTAGTATACACCGATTTCATAAAAAGTCCAAACCTAAAAATCTCAAGAAAAATGCCATATATTGCAATAAAATACAATATATTTTCACTTAAAATTATTTTTTATTAACATAGATATGATATTTCAATCATATTTGACATGCTAACATACATTAATTTTAACCAACATTTCAAATATTAATAATAAAATGATAGATATATTACGATAAAATTGATAATGTGGTATTTTCTACTTTTTTTTGTTAATATTCATATGAGGTTTTGTTAATCTTTGTGCACTTTTATACACTAACTTCAAGAAATTGTCCGACTAGTTAATATATATGAGATCACCAAAACAAAATTGAGCTATAGTGACATTTTTTCCAAAATCTGTCACTAAATTAACTGTTGTTAAATATATAACCCATTCTTATGACCAGCCTGACAACTCGGGTTAAGTATGCGTATAAACAAGGCTTGTTGTGACCCAAATCACCAAGCATAATCAACGAGGGAAAAAATGTATTAAACCACTTAAGAGAAAAATCAATCAATGAAAAGCAATGTAAGCAGTCTTCGCTATTTTAATTTACCTGATATAGCGATTAGGGTCGAACACAAGGAGCATGATTGTAAAACTCAGCAGTCAAATTTCGAAAATAAATGATTTTTAGTGGTTTTTGATTTTTCAAATTGTTAATTTTCAAGTAGACACACACTACACAATATGCACACACACACACACACTCTCTTTTTGTATTTTTCAATTATATCAAACTACTCAGAAAAATCCAAAGAAAATGTTTTTGTGTTTATGGTTTTAAAATATTTTTGGTATTTTTTTTAAATTTTCTGATGTTTTTGTATTTTTCTAAAAATAAATCAATGCTAAAAAGAGCAAACAGTGAACATCATGGAGTAATTTGCAGCTTAAAATTAACTTAATTCCCAAAACTCTTGGGAATGATTTTTATATAAAAATATACATAAATATCTACATACAAGAAGTGGAATCACTATTTTCGATTTGTTAGAATTTTCTACAATTTTTCTAAGAATTTTAGTCTTTTACAATTTTTGTCGGTTTTGAAAATGACTAATGCGTAAAATTTGGATAGAAAGCAAAAGATAATAAAATACACCTAATTTATTTTTTTTAGAATTTTTCAGATAATATTTGAATTTTATGATTTTTCGATTTTCAAATAGAGAAAATGACACTATTTTTGATTTTTTTTAATACCAAATGGAAATAAAATACAATGAGAAGTTTAGATAATGAAAATACATAGCAAGAGTCTACACAATTTTTTGTACAATTTTCAGAGCCATGAAAACATTTATTTTAAGGAAAAGATTATGCAAATTTAAAGTCTAGATCTCAAGGACTAAAATGCAAATGTTCAAAGTTTTTACATTAATAATTAAAAGGAGTAAAATAAATGAGATATATATTGCAATTTACCCAATGGGTGCACGCAATGCACATGATGCTCTGGATGCGGGGTTGATTCTACAATATTGAAAACTTTCGGGGCCCTTTTCGCAATTTCGCCAAAGAAATTTTTAAAGGGCCTCTAGGGTTACTGTTTTCATTCCTCTTCTTAAGAAAAGAGAGCGATGGGGGCACGTCTCCACGGCTGGAGGTCAGGTGGCGGTCAGTGGCGACGGGCGCAGCAGGGGCACGCCGCACAAGCGGCCGCGCGGGCTCGCACTGGCAGTGGCGAGCGCAGCGACGGCTGGTCTAGACATGTGGGCATGACAGAGGGACGACACACGCTAGGAGGAGATGACGTCGGGTATGTCGATGGCGACGCCGCTGAAGGTGAGGTCGGTGGCGGCGGTTGGATCGACGGGAGGCGCGGGCTAGCACTGGTAGTGGCGAGCGCGGTAGGGCGACACACGTCTGGTGACGGAGGACTGGCGGAGCATGGGCGTGCCACTGGAGGGTGCAAGTACCGCCTAGTGGGCTCGCACGAACGTCGGTCGGCTGGCGGGGCTGGCGCTGCTCTTGAGGGAGGCGGGTGGCGCGGGCTGTGGACGGTGGAGGCATCATCGAGCGGGCAGAGGCGGTAGCCGTGTGGGTGGTGGTGGGGGTGGCGGCCCTACCTCTTGCTGCATTTTTTCTATATGTATATATTTTCTTGTAAATAGAATCGAAAAGATTTTTTATTTTTTTATTTTTATTTTTTCCTACAAAACAAATGTTAAAAAATATAATAAATATTTTATTATTTTTAAGTTTTTTATTTATAAACAAAATACGGTGCATGAATGGTGCGGATCTGGCGAGGCGGAAGATGGACCCGGATATCTGGTCATCGTGCGTGACCGGAGGTGGAAGATTACGTGAGATAGAATTTGAATCCATGAGATCGGAGAAATGAATGTGAAATCGAATCAGGGACGGATCAAATCGGAATGGAAGATTTGGGAATTTAAGATCTGGATTTTAATCAAGAAATCGAAGCACAAATTAAGTCTAATATTTATCTAAGAAAAAACGACGGAAAATAAAATTGGATCTCACCTCGGGATCGGATACATCGTGATGGCCTCGACAAGGACCGACTCGCTATCATTGGACGGCTCGGAGGCTGGGCACCCTTCTACGACAAGAAGCTCTTGGAGATCGGGCTCCTCTCCACCAAAGATTGATCAAGAGCAAATGAGGGAGGAGGAGCCCAATAAAAAGAGAAGGGAAATCAAAAAAGGGAAACACATACAAATAAGGAATGTGTTTAGTAGTTAAATAAAAATAAATAAATTAAAAATGAAATTTGGAATTAAAATAATTAATTTACAAAGATTATTTAGCCACCTTAATGGTGGTTATTTAAGGCAAAAAATCAAATCTTTATATACAAGGTAGGTTTTCAAATCAAATAAATTAATAAAATAAATAAATCCAATTTTCATAATTATATTAATTTAATTAATTAATATTAGATATTAAAATTTTTGGTGATTTTTATTTAAGGAAATTAATTATATACAAGTATTATGTACATATTGTACATTATACACATGCACAAATAAGGAAATTAATTTTAAACATATTTTTCAAAATTTTATTATTTTATTTTATTTTTAATAAGATAATATTTAAAATTATGTGTATTATTTATAAAAAATAAATATGAATAAATATATAAAAATAAGTAAGTGGTAAAATTACACAAACCACCCCAGAAAACTGACTTTTCAACCGTAACTCTAAAAATTATGAACCCACAACCATTTTAAAGATAATTTAATTTAGAGTACAATGGAGGTGAGTTTGATTCAATCCGAGTTCATATGAAACTGGAATTGGTCTTTCAATTATCACTTTACGGCTTTTTCTGAGTGTGGATACTTTTAGTCTGTACATGATTTTACATTGCAATTATTTTTATTATTTACAAAATATTTTTATTTACAACTTTTGTTTAGAAAAATATTTAATGTGAGGTCAATTTATATACAAATAAAATAGTGTAAGTTTTATACAAATATATACAGAGAAAAATATTTACAAATGATTTTTTTAATTTTTAGATTAAAGACCCTATCTCTCCTACTTTATTCCTGGTCGATCAGGTCAAGTCTTGACCTTCTCTCGAGGTTTGGGTCAGTCTGCATTTATTTCATAAATACATCCTTTATTTTCTTTTCTTTTCTTTTCTTCTTTATTCTTTTATTTTGAATATAAAGAGTGTTAAAAATGCATATTTAATAAATGTATGCAAAATGTTGATTTCATGGAATTAATGGACATTTACAAGTATTTGACTAAGGAAATAACACTAAAATGAAAGAATAAAGGCGATGAATGGTTGATTTATCATTCCCCTATACTTTACCTTTGCTAGTCCCTTAGCAAACACTTATTTGGAAAATAAGTGAAAACAAAAATAAAGAAAAGAAAAAGGACATGCGTTAGAACAATGTTGACTTTTAAACTTATCTTCATATAATTGTAGTATGGAGATCTGTTGAACCTTTGGATTATTAGTGTGGAGGAACCTTAATAGGAAATGGATTTAAAACCTAACAGCCTCTAAGTTCCACAAGACTCCTATTCAGGTCTCCTCAACAGTCAAGTCAGAATAAGTCTACATACACAAATTCTTATGACTATGAATCTTTACTTGTATGGTGTAAGTGAAGTATAGCTCATCATTTCGAAAGTAGCAAAGAAACAACCTCTCTCAACAAGGTAACTCTAGTCCTCCGGTATAGCAACTCTTTCCTCGAGGAGCAGGGATATTCCCTTCTAAGTTCAAGTACAACCAGCTCAAGAAGAGGGAATGGAGAAGAGAATGGACGGTAACCAGTGTAGCTACCTATCCTTGGATGCATGACTAGTGTAGCCAAGTCATCCGCTGCAAGCTTACAAACATTTGACTTTGAAGCTCTTATTCTTTTTTTCCACTTGTATATATACTCCGACATGCATTTTACTTTTCAACCAGGCCTGTCCACTTTTGGAGATTTTGTATTTTTTTCTTTTTTTGACAATATATACAAGGTGTAGCATGTACATAAAGAGTTTTTCCTCTTGAGCTAGTAAACTATCCCTCTTTTGAAGCATTATTGCAACCCCGCAACATCTTGTCTTTAGACCTCAACATCGTCAGATCAGGTTGAGATGCACTTCCCTCCCTAGAAGAGGATGAGAGGTTCCGCCTAGATGTACTACCCTAGTATGCTACCCCAAGCCAAAAGATTCTGCCCCCTCACTACCTCCTCCATGAAGAGCTACGTGTAGAGTGCTTGTCCAAGGTAAGCCACAGTCTAAAAGAATTATACGTGCGTTAAATATTCTACTTAGACTAATCAAGATGACATGTGAACATAGTCTTATAGACTCAAAGAATTAAGTCACTAGGACCTGAAAAGTCTTAACTCCAGTTTTTATAAGGTTCCTATGAAATTAAGTGGATTAAGGTCCAACTAAGCTCCATTCTTCAATTTTATTCCAGACTTAGTTTAAATGTCAATATTATCCTGAAAAATGCACATGCTAATGCAAGAAATAAATAAAATGCAAAGAAAAGAAAGCAAAATCTTTTTGTGAGACAATTTTCTAATTTTGAACTTTTTATGGATTTTTGAAAAATGATGCACATGTAAAAAGAGTTTTTATGCAAAATTTCATAGAATTTTGGGTTTTTGTAGTTTTCCTTTATAAACAAATGGTTAGTAATATATACAAGTATATACATTTTTTTAAAAAAGGGTTAGGGATGAGATACACGTATTTACACAGGAATGAGTCAATTATTTATAAAAATCAGGTGAAACGATTTACAACTTGAGTAATTTATAAAGGTATATACATACAGTTGGATTTTTTGTATGATGCATATATTCCTCAAACTTATTTGAGAATAATTTTACAAATAATTTTAAAAACTATAGTATAAAATAATTTTCAAACAATTTTACAAATATTTATAAACATTTGAAAACTATTTTGCAAACATTATTCAAACAGTATATATAGATTTTCAAAATAAATTTTCAACCATTTTCAAAATATTTGCAAATAGTTTACAAAATAATTTTATTTCACACAAAGAAAAGAAAAATTTTTACAAGCCAAAGTATTTTTACAAAGGTTGAAAATATTTTTCAAAAAAAATTTCAAATAGGTTTTCAAACTACTTTCAAAATATTTTTCAAAATATTTTAACCTGACTTATTAATCAGTATATACAAAAAGAATTTTGAGGAAATATCTGCATCTTTTTATTAGTTGTTTTTACTGAATTTTACAAGTATTTATACAGTATGTTAGCCATATTAAAAATACGAAAGCACGAGTTATGGTTAAAGTATATATGCAATATATACGGCACCCCCATACTTAGCTCGAACTATGTCATCATAGTGATCAGAGAGCTGCAAAGGAAGACATAACTCGTGCTACGTATTGGGAAGTGAAAAGAATATTATACTACAACGACGAATAAAAGAATAAAATCAAAAGAAGTCGGTGATCCCCCTATAATTAGGATCAAGTAATCCTGAGTATAGAAGACTGTACACAAGGGGAAAACCGAGGGTTAGAATGTACATGGTCTATCTTCCCTATACTTAGGGTAAAATATCCCTAAGTATAGGCAACAAAATAGAGGTAAAAAGAATCAAAAGAATAATCAGAAGTCCGACACCCCTCTATACTTAGGGTAAAGTGCACCTAAGTATAACATAATTATAAGATGGAGATGGGGTGTTTAGACAGACATAATGAATGATATGGACAGAATGATCTATACAACTGCGAGTAGGACAATGTTGAGGTGCCTCTCAACAAGTGTTAGAGTTTATGCCCCAAGATGGGCGTAAAGGCTAGGATAACGATGTATCAAGGTTCAGGACGGTATCTGTGAGGCGAATACCGTATTATCATTGTAGTCTCGTTAGGGGAACAACGACGAGGTCAAAAGTGTAAACTATGACACCCAAGTAAACAATCAGGCGGGTATCTGCTACCGGGTAAAGATATGGGAGAATGAAATCGGGCTCCGGTAGCACAACATAACTCATCGGTTCAAGATCTGAATGGAGTGGAAGGGTAGAGACAAAGAAGACAGACGTGGAGAAAGAAGGATCAGTCATGGAATCCTCCACGTCAATCACCATCTCAAATAGATAAGAAAGATCAAGATCAGGAGGCTCTCTATAAAAATCAATATCCGATGTATATAGGGTAGAGAAATCAGAATCAACATCGAATAACTCGAAAATTGGGTCATTCTCGTGAGGGTCGTCGAGGAGACAAAAATCGAACTCAGCAAGATCAGAAGTAACCGACGGCTCGGTCTCGTGATCCGACAGATCGAGATCACATCCAGGCAGCGAAATCGAGTACAAGGGGCATAATGCATCATCCCGCAGATAACCCTCAGGGAGTGATGAAGGCTCGTCGGTAAAAGACGTGGAATCAGATCGTGATTGGGGATCTACGCCGTTGTCAAACACCATGTTCCTGCACCAAAGTAACTCATCAGCTGTAAACGACATCTGAACCATCTCGAGGCATAGCATGCTGCTAGTCAACCATGCAGAAGTAGTAGACATCTCAAGATATGATCCTCGAACTACGACAATGCTGTCAATCATCAGGTCCTCCATAAATGTATCGACCTCATCAAATGGGAGGACATACGGCTCAAAGACGAGACTATCTATGTTTGTCAAATCAAAATGATGTCCCTTATCAAGCTCTTTATGCTGAGATGGATCCAAATGTGTATCTGAATCGGAGAGGATCTTCTGAAGAATGGACACTGAATTAGCTAGACATGGATACTGAAACGACTGAAAGGATGGTTGAGATGTGGGCTCCTCATCCATTTCTTGGGATTCTAGTAGATCTAGAATCCAAGAATCTTCAACGTGAAAGTACGGGACTGGCTCAAACTCTGGTTGTAAAACCAACGGGAACTCGACCAATGTCCGGCTCTGGAAACTCACAGTGGTGGTCAACATGTCCGTCATATGAAATGTAGAATCCATGTCCTTTGAATGGTGCATGCTGTCTGAATCAGCATGAAATGCCACACACTCAACTGCTCTCATATCTCCCTCGTGTGTTATCCCGAATAAATTATCTAATGAATATGGACTTTCTGAAAGTGCTCCCAAGATGGTCTCAAATAAATCCATGTCAGGAATGTGGTGTGAACCACCACACGAGGTAATGACTAATGCAATCTACTCTGTGGTCATCCCCCTCATGGAGATCTAAACAAGGCCAGACCTCGAGATTCCGTGATCTGGAAATCTCCTCAATGGGTCAACAAACCTAAGCCATGAATGTCTCAATGGCTCCTGGGGGTCAACTGAAAAATCTCGAATATAAGACCACATCAACTCTGCTCTATGATGGGGTAAAATCTCTGTAAGAACAATGATCGTAAATCTCCCCATGTAGCAATCTTCCTCCCCAACTCTTTATGTCATATCAAAGCTCTAGTCTGAAGTGAGAAAGGGAAGGTCATCAGCATCGGCTCCTCAGAAGTGATATCTAGGTATGCCCGTGATCCACAAAAATCCTCAAACTCAGATATATGAATATATGGCTCCTCATGCACTCCCCCTGAAAACTTCAGCAGTAGATTAATGAACCCTAAATCCAGAATGAAGGGACTCAATATAGAAGCCGACTGCGCTTCCTGATCTGGGTACTCATCCATCATCCCAGGATAGACGTCATCTAAAACTCGTAACTGCTTCATGTGGTCTCTTATGGAATGCACTCTCATCTCAAGAAGATGATCACCCATGTCTCATATCTGATCAATCTAAACCCTTCGGGTGTCTTCTCTTAGGATAACATGCCCAGTGTAAAGAGGGAATGGGGAGGGGGAAGAAAGATAAGGAGACGAGAGGTCGATCGAGGTCCCGATCTCCCAAGAGAGTAGGCGAGAATAATGGGAATGAAAAGAATAAGCCGTAAAATCTGACCGGAATGGAGTATGACCCATCATGAAGAAAGGGAAATGAAGGGAGTGAGGGAGGGAAAAGAAAACAGATAGAAAAAGAAGAGAAGGCGACTGCTAATGATCTAGATATGATCGCAACCAACTCACACCAATTACACTCAAACACAAAGCAAACCGCAGATTCACCTACGCAATACAGTGATGACCGTGAATCTCGGTCGTTTATCTTGTCAAATTTTAGTTAGGTGATTATTCCATATATCAGAGAGATTAGAGCGAGTTGTTGGGAACTCGATGCTCCCAAGAGACTGGCCCAATCCTAAAGTTAGATCTTTCCCAGCCAATATGAATTGCGGACCGTTTACCGGCTACCCTATCAATTCATTCTGTTAAGGAAGTTGCGGGCTGCTTTACCGGCTACCGGAGAGATCCTCACTGGAGAACGACTAACCCCAAGACCAGAAGTCTGAAGAGAGATCAAGTATGGCTCTATCCTAGTGTGCGGGTCACTCTCTCACTGTAGATAAATCAAACAAGGAGGGGGTTGCTCCCCCCAAAACAATGGTATGAATCAATTACGTTTGATTTTAAGGTCAAGTTCAATTAGCAGCCCTAATTTTTAATTTTTGATTTATTATTATTATTTTCAATGAAACGTTTAATGAATTTTCTGATTTCCTTTATTCCTATATCTAATAGAGGGGGGAAATGGAAAAACCAATGCACGAGAAAATATAGATGCAAATGCTAGAGATAGAGGTGTGTACCACTCCAGTGCTCTACATGCAATATGATCCGTGCATAAAATTTAAAACTAACTATATGCAAAATGCAAGCGGGAACCGTCCTAAACAATAACTTCTACTTGAGAAGAACCGATTAATTATTTGACTAAGTCCAATGTTCTATAGGAACATATATTCTTTTAGGGTGTTTGGACCTAATAAATACCTGGCTCAACCAAATAAAACTTAAGTCTAAGGGTTCCACTCACATAAAATCCGTGTGAAACAAATAAAAAATAAAAGCAAGAAAATAAATCACAGAAAACAACGGTGAGGTCCCCCAAGTGCACCGGCATTGGGCGAAAAAGACCCCGAAATGTCCAAGTGCAACAAGAGTCCAAGGTCTAATTATTACAACATAGACCAAATGTTCTCTAAAATAAAATTACGGTCTTCAGTCCTGCTCTACTCTTCCTCCTGTACGGGTCCTTCAAAAAGACTCCAAGTCGTCCTCCAAGCAGTTCCTCGCACAAAAATCAAAGCAAACGATGGTTAGAAAACAATTATAATATATAGAGATGAATAAAATAAAACTGAAAAATGACTACAAAGCCATGCTCCACAGCAATGACGCCATTCTGATGACCCGCCTGACAACTCGAGTTAAGTATGCAAATAATCAAGGGTCATTGTGACACGAATCACCAAGCGTAATCAACGAGAGAAAAAATGTATTAAACCACTTAAGAGAAAAAATTAATCAATGAAAAGCAATGTAAGCGGTCTTCGCTATTTTAATTTACCTGATATAGCGACCAGGGTCGAACATAAGGAGCACGATTGAAAAACTCAGCAGTCAAATTTCAAAAATAAAGGATTTTTAATGGTTTTTGATTTTTCAATTTTTAATTTTCAAATAGATCACACTACACAATATGCACACACTCTCATTTTTTATTTTTCAAATATATCAAAAAATACTCAGAAAAATCCAGAGAAAATGTTTTTGTGTTTTATATGTTTTAAAATATTTTTGGTAACTGTTATAAATTTTTCTGATGTTTTTATATTTTTCTAAAAATCAATCAGTGCGAAAAAGAGTAAACAATGAACATCATGGAGTAATTTGCAGCTTAAAATTA
The DNA here is from genome assembly GCA_037367405.1 of Ottelia alismoides. Lineage (NCBI taxonomy): Eukaryota > Viridiplantae > Streptophyta > Magnoliopsida > Alismatales > Hydrocharitaceae > Ottelia > Ottelia alismoides. The sequence continues at coordinate 16,158 of JAZKJV010008287.1, read as the reverse complement.
ATTTAATGCCCAAAACTCCTGGAAATGATTTTTATAAAAAAATATACATAAATATCTACATACAGGAACTAGAATCACTATTTTTTGATTTTTTGTAGAATTTTCTACAATTTTTCTAAGATTTTTAGTCTTTGCATTTTTTTGGGTTTTGAAAATAACTAATGTGTGAAATTTGGAAAGAAGGCAAAAGATAATAAAATACACCTAATCTAATTTTTTTAGAGTTTTTCATACAATATTTGAATTTTTATGATTTTTCATTATTCAAACAGAGAAAATGATGTTTTTTTTATTTTTTTAAAATAACAAATGGAAATAAAATGCAATGAGAATTTTATACAATGAAAAGACACATAGCAGGAGTCTACACAAATGTGTACACAATTTTCAAAGCCATAAAACATTTATTTTAATGAAAAGATTATGCAAATTTAAGTCTGGATCTCAAGGACTAAAATGCAAATGTTCAAAGTTTTTACATTAAGGATTAACAAAAATAAAATAAATGAGACGAGTATTGCAATTTACCCAATGGGTGCAAGCAACACACGTGATGCTCCGGAGGAGGGGTTGATTCTGCAATATTGAATAGTTCCAGGGCCCTTTTCGCATTTTTGCCAAAGAACTTTTTTTAAAGAGCCTCTGGGTTACTATTTTCGTTCCTCTTCTTAAGAGAAGGGAGCGATGGGGGCATGTCGTCGCGGTTGGAGGTCGGGTGGCGGTCAGCGGCGACGGGCGTGACGAGGACACGCCGAACAAGCAGCTGCATGGGCTCACGCTGGTAGTGGCGAGCGCGATGACGACTGGGCTAGACACGTGATCGTGACTGAGGGATGACACATGCCAGGAGGAGATGACGTCGGGCCTGGCGGTGGTGACGCCACTAAAGGTGAAGTCAGTGGTGGCGGTTGGGTCGACGGGCGGTGCGGGCTCGCGCTGGCAGCGGCGAGCGAAGTGGGGCGACACATGCCCCGCGACGGAGGACTAGAGGAGCACAGGTGCTCTATTGGAGGGCACAGGCGCTGCTTGGTGGGCTCGTGCGTAGGTCAGCCGGCTGGCGGGGCTGGCGTTGCTCCTGAGAGAGGCGGGTGGCGCGGGATGCGGACAGCAGAGGCGGCAGCCGCGTGGGTGACGGTGGGGGTGGCGTCCTTGCCGCCTGCTGTAATTTTCTTTTTTTTTTATTTTTTTATATGTATATATTTTCTTGTAAACACAATCGAAAAGAATTTTTTTTTCTATTTGTTTTAAATTTTTAGTTTTTCTTGCAAAACAAATGTTAAGAAAATATAATAATTTTTTATTGTTTTTAAATTTTTTATTTATAAATAAAATACAATGCATGAACGGGTGCAGATTTGGCGAGGCAGAAGATGGACTTAGATCTCCGGTCACCGTGCTTGATTGGAGGTGGAAGATTGCGCGAGATAGAATTTGAATCGATGAGATCAGAGAAATAAATGTGAAATCGAATCGGGGGCGGATCAAATCGGGATGGAAGATTTGGGAATTTAAGATCTAAATTTTAATCAAGAAATCGAAGCACAAATTAAGTCTAATATTTATCTAGAAAAGACGACGGAAAATAAAATTGGATCTCACCTCAGGATCGGATACGTCGTGATGACCTCGACGACGACCGACTCGTTGTCACCAGACGTCTCGGAGGCTAGGCACCCTTCTAAAATAAGAAGCTCTGGGAGATCGGGCTCCTCTCCACCAAAGATTGATCAAGAGAAAATGAGGGAGGATGGGCCCAATAAAAAGAGAAGGGAAATCATAAAGGGAAAATATGGACAAATAAGAAATGTTTTTAGTGATTAAATAAATAAATAAATAATGAAATTATTAATTAAAATAATTAATGTACAAAAATTAATTAGCCACTTTAATGGTGGTTAATTAAGGTAAAAAATCAAATCTGTATATACAAGGCAGGTTTTCAAATCAAATAAATAAACAAATAAAATAAATAAATCTAATTTTCATAATTATAATAATTTAATTAATTAATGTTAAATATTATTTTTTGGTGATTTTTATTAAGGAAATTAATTATATACAAGTATTATATACATATAGTACATTATACACATGTATAATTAAGGAAATTAATTTTATTTTTTTAAAACTTTATTTTTTATTTTTTTCTTTTTATTTAATGAAGAGAATATTTACAATTATGTACATTATGTATAAAAAATAAATACGAATAAATATATACAATAAGTGGTAAAATTACACAAACCACCCCAGAAAACCTACTTTCAACCGTAAATCCAAAAATTATGAAACCACAACAATTTTGAAGATAATTTAATTTAGAGTACAATGGAGGTGAGTATGCTTCAATTTGAGTTCGTACGGAGCCAGAATTGGTCTTCCAATTATCGCTTTATGCTTTTTCTCAGTGTGGATACTTTTAGCCTGTACATGGTTTTACTTTGCAATTATTTTTATTATTTACAAAACATTTTTATTTACAAATTTTGTTTAGAAAAATATTTAATGTGAGATCCATTTATATACAAATAAAATAGTGTAAATTTTGTACAAATATATAGGGAAAAATATTTACAAATAATTTTTTTATTTTTGGATTAAAGATCCTATCTTCCCTTACTTTATTCCTGATCGATCAGGTCAAGTCTTGACCTTCTCTCAAGGTTTGGGTCTGTCTGCATTTATTTTATAAATACATCTTTATTTTCTTTTATTTTTTTCCTTTTTCTTTTCTTCTTTATTCTTTTATTTGAATATAAAGAGTGTTAAAAATTCATATTTAACAAATGTATGCAAAATGCTAATTTCATGAAATTAGTGGATATTTACAGGTATTTGACTAAGGAAATAAACCTAAAATAAAATAATAAAGGCGATGAATCGTGGATTCATCAATAACGACGATATTATTCATTGCGAAATAAGTTTTCATACTTGAAATTAGCGACGAATAGTATATTTGTTGATATATCATTAGCAATAGTCCATATAACAACACTTATCTGTTGCTATTTTTCAAATATAACTAATCATCCCTATTTTCAGTTCAAAATTTAGCGATGGTAATTAGAAGTTTGAAAAATAACAATGGATAAGCATCGCTTTGTGGTTCATTGCTAATGATATAACAACAAATATGATATTTGTCATTAATTTCAAGTATGAAAAATCATTTTGCGAGCAAATAATAATGTCGTTATATATTTAATAATGGGTAATTTAGTGACAGATTTTTAAAAAGTGTCACTATAGCTAAATTTTGTTGTAGTAGATTTTATCCATATTTATGCTCTAAAATACTATATATTCAAGTGAAAGTTTAATTCCTAAAAAATCTCAAAGAATATGAAAATACATTACGATAAAAAATACAAAATTGACCATTTATCATGTACTAACTTACATGTGAGATTTCATTAATATTAATGTGCTGGTATATACTGATTTTGTGCAAAAAATCCAACCACCAAAAAAAACTCAAGAAAATGTTATATATTGCAATAAAGTTATAATAAATATTCATTTAGAATTTATTTTTCTACTAACATACATACGAGATTTCATCCATATTTAACGTACTAGCGTACATCAAATTGAACTAAAAGTTACAATAATAAATAAATCAAGAAATATTGATAACTATATTATAATAAAAATAATAATGTTATGATGAATCCACGTTTCATCATCTTTATTCTATCATTTTGGCCTTAAAAACCCTAGTAAATGTGTGTAAATAAGCTTAATATAGGCATTTTAGCATTCATGCATATGTGTGTAAATATTGTATAAAATGCGGTTTTTAAAGCTAAAATTATAGAATAAAGAAAAGAAAAGAAAAAGAATAAAATATTGTAAATATTTTATGACCCGAAACCCCAAGACCTAGGCATCTTGATGAATAGGTCGACAAGGAATAAAGTAGGGGGAGATAAGGGCCAAATACCTATAATTATTAATTCATTCTTTATTCATTTTGGGACCTATTTTTGGTTCCACTTTTTATACATCAAATAAAGAAACTTTGTTTATGAAAGTTGTAGATAATTTTATAAAGAAAAATACAAAATTTATTTCACAGAAAAATAATGTACAGATAAAAAGTTATGGTCTGAATAAAAATCCAGAAGCTCAACTTCCCAGACCCGTATCTCACAAATAAAAACTCCAAATGCAGCGTACTCACCTTTAATTGTATATAGAAGAAAATAATCTATCCAATGGTGGTGGTTTCGCATTTGGCGGAGCTACGGTTTGAAAGTTGACTTTTGGACCCACATTGTATACTTGTACATATTAAAATATTCAATTTATTATTTATTTATTATTTTTATAATTTTATATTTTTATAATGTTGTAAATATTACTTGTAATAATTATGTGCATTAAAATTAGAATAAAAACATCAATAAGACTCAAATAAAAATACTTGTATACTCAAAACATAGGTATTATACTTATACACATACCTGTATAAACTATACTTATATTTTATTAATTATACAAAACACATCAATAAAATAAAATAAAAATAGATTTACATGTATAAAAGTGTGTTATAATTATATAAAATAATAAACAAAAATAATAATATTAAAAATACCTAAATAATAATAGAATACTTAAATACAAAGATATAGATACCTATAAGGGCATAAATGCAAACTTGTAAAAATATACTTCATAAAAATAAATAAAAATCATAATAAAATAATTTATAAAAAATAAACATTTTTCATTTTATAATTAAAAATCAATAAAATCGTTATCTAATTTTTATATATTTTAGAAGTCTTTTTCTCCAGGTTTTTCCTGGTTGGTCCACGTGGACCAACCAGGGGGCTAGGAGAGTTGACCTCGGTCAACTCTCTGCCCAACACCTGGGCTGTTGTCAGACTGCATTTTTTCTTGGATTTCGCAAATTTATGGAGACCACGCCTTGCATTATTTCGAGTCGCTTCCTTCACGACTTTTGATCCCAGTCCCTAGATCTTACACGCCTATATCTTTTCTTGGGCATCGGATCATCATGCAACCCGTGACGCCTCCTCGAAGACCGCCCCTCGGCCATGTTTCAAAGGAGACTGATGAACGTAAAATTCGCCTCTATAATAATGATGAATTACGCTGTAGCACAGGAGGCGAATTTTGTTCAGCAAAAACCACAGTCTTTGAATGCTGTGGAATATTTATACTTGGTAAGTGTACCAAGGTCGAACACAGGGATACAGCTGCTTAATTATAGCTTTTGAATTTTGATTCATGAAGGTATAATATCAATTAATTTCAATTTCAGGTCCATATGCAATTTACAATGCACTATGCTATTTACAAGGCAATGCCATGATGCATGTATATTTTTTTTGTTTTTATGCAAGTTAAAATGGTACATGAGCGAATAATGCAAAGGAATATGCATGATGATAAAAGACTACAATTATACCCTAAAATTATGAGCATCAGAATGTATAATGAAATTAGAGTCAATTTTAACATATCATTAGAAAGCGGTCATCACATCACAGCAAGGCAAGAAGAGCGGGTCTCAATTAACACATAAAAATTTACTTCAATTAAAAGAATGTCAAATGAGACAAATAAAGATGCTAAGATGTAGAGGACAAGACAAGGATCAAAACGACACTAAAATCATGCAATTTGGACCTATGATGCTCAAGTTATGATAAAAACAGTGCAAGGGCATAAATGTAATAAAAATGCGATGAAAGTAAAGGATAAATATTACATTTAGGTCCCTGGAAGGACCTAAATGTAAATACCAAAAACCGCCTGGGCCCAATTGTAATTTGTCCATTTACGCGCAGGGGTGTATTTGCAATTCTTCAAAAGCTCGAGGGCGTCCCTGTAAAATACCCAGGCACGCACGTGAGGCACGTGCCTGGGGACCAATATGCAAATTCCCGCTCTCCCAGGGTCTTTCATGTAATTTACCCAAGCCCTCACGTGCGGGGCACGTGAGGACTCAGGCTCGGGACGACTCCTTTGGCTCGGGCCACGTGGCAGCTGTCTGGAGGTCTGTCAGGAGGCTCGGATGACCCAAGCCTGTAGCTTCGTTTGGAGGTCTGGACCGCCACGTGTCAGCATCAGAACCGTCCGATCCAGATGATCGGACGGTAACTGTTCTTCGTCCTCCGCCGCGGGCCACCGGAGAAGGCGGGGCTCCGGTGTGCCCCCTAGTGCTCCGCCAGGCTCCGCGAGTCCCTCCGAAGATCGGAGAAGAATGTTGAGGTTCTCGCGAAGGAGCTGGAGGTGCAGCGATGCTCCAGAGGTGATTGGCGTGGGCTGTCGATGGAGCTTCGCCGGAGGATCGAGGCTTGAAGTAGCCCCGACGTGAACTTCGGCCATTGACGGGATTCCTGCACTTGTTAGTCAGGTTGAAGCTCGTGCGAGTGTCGTGAGTGGAATGGGGTCCTGGCGAGGTGATCGGAGTGAAGGACCAGGGTCTCATCCCCTGGCGGAGCAGAGGAGGAGGTGGCGGAAGGTCGACATGGTTGTGAAGAAGGGAAGGGGGAGTCGGAGGGTGTTGGCGAGGATCGGAGTGGTCGGGCGAAGGTCTGAAGGTGGTCAGATGGAGGGGGAGGTGACCTGAGGTGGCGGAATAATTCAACAAAATTATAAGAAAAAGTCTCCTCGCCGAAGCGAGGAGTTGGCGGAGGTTTTGGCTTGGGATGAGCACCCTGAGGATACTCCGGTCGTCGCCCAGCTGGTCAGCCATCTCCAGCGAGCTCGGAGGTGCTCAAGAACACCGCGACACGGCCACATCGGCCGTGGGTCGACACCGAGCTTTAGCCGTCTTTGCCTTGACGCCCCGCCCTCTCCGCTGTCACCGGAGGGGAGGGGGAGACTGGGCTAGAGCCCAAATTGGTGGACAAGGGGTGGTGGTTGCGGGGAGGGCGGTTTTATAGGTGGAGGAGTTTGGGAGTTACGGTGTTAGCGAGGCGGTTTCAAGTGGGGAATGATGGCGATGGGAGTGATGGTGGGTGGAGATGGAGGTTACGCGAGGGAGACGGGAGAAAGGGCTACGTGGAGGGGCGTTAGGAGCTCGAGGGAGTGGTCGGAGTGACGGCCAAAAAAAAGAAGGGGCGGAGGCGTTACAAGCCGAAACGCCTGGAGAGGAACTCGACCGGAGGAAGGAGACGACGGAGGACCGTTGGATCTGACGATCCAACGGCTGGGATAATGAAGCGAAGGAGGGTTAGGATCAGATCAAAAGATCTGATCCGATGGTGGAGGATTAGGCGCTAACGGGTGGTTTTGATGGAGAGTTGGAGAATATCTGACGGTGGTTGATTGAGATGTGACGTGGCAGATGGAGGTGCGTTAGATGAGGATGGGATCGAAGGGTTGTGGTGAGGGGAGACGTGGCCGGTGGTTGGTCATTGGATGGGAGATCGATCTAACGGCTGGAGACGCGGCGTAAGGAAGCGGTTGAGATCTGATCTGAAGGTCGGATCCAACGACTGAGGATTGGAGCGGAGTGAACGGCGAGGATGGAGGCTGGGCAGAGCAGATCCAACGGCCCAGGAGGGGCGCCAGGTGGCGGGAAGGAGAGCGGGCCACGTGGGCGGCCCAGAGGGCGCCACGTGGCCCAATCAGAGCAATACAAAGAAAAATATAAAAGAAATAGTTAGAGGCCGAATTAGGAGAAAGTCAAAACATGAAAGTTGCTCGTCTCGACGAGATCTACAACTTTCATGTTGGGCAAAAAGCCAAAAGAGGTCATCTGTACAAAAGCTATTTTTTGGGGGTATTTTTAAGGGGATAAAAACACCGATTTTGTGGTTTTTAGTTGTTTTTGTATTTTTTAGTGGTTTTAAGGGTCAGTGATTTATAGACAACTTATCTACCTAATTTTTAGGGGTTTTTGAGTGATAAAATAATTACAGAAAAATAAGGGAAATTAAATACACAATAATTAAGGTTAAATATAGACAGTATAGTACATGATAAAAATAGAGAATTAGAGGATAATTTTATTGGCTTGTTTAAGCAGGGATTTTAATAAGGAGTTTTTAGCATGATGAATACGAGATTCATCATACCCCTATACTTAAACCATGCTTGTCCTCGAGCATCTAAAGAATGAAGGAGTCGGATTGATTCCTGACAGTGCGCGTGAGAAATACAAGGCTTGATCTTTCGAAGACCCTTGACCTAAGTGATCCTAAAATTCTGGGTTTATCCACACCTTTGTCAGAAGGAATCCAACTTCTCTGATTATCAGACTCTCTTTTTGTACATATAATATAAGGATATGACATTTAGTGTACTGCATTTCATGAGAGCCGAGTCGATGCATCACCCAAAGTTCCAGTCCCAAAGATTCTCCTCTAGACCTAATCCTCAATACTAGGGAAGAAGTCTACTCTTGCTTCAGTCAACCATCTCTTTAGTTTGTCAGACTTTAAAATGTAGATGGACGGCCAGTTGATGGAGGTACATGGGATTGTGTATATTTTTCTCACCCTCACATTGGAACAAGGGGCCTCTCGAGTGCCTTTTACTCAACACTTGTAAATTATTATTTTGTTGATCAATGTGTCCGTCAAGAGAGTTGGAGTCGTCTGCACTTGTTTTTCTGGGAATACACCGGGGTGTGTCTTTTCTGAGTATCTAAGATACCTTCGACACCCAGACTTGTATCGCTTACGATGCAGGGCCCTTTTTGTGGTGTCAGCCCGACTCCTTAGTCCTAATTAGCACTTGGTCCAAGTGGACACTTGAAAATATTTGGGAGCGCTCGCCTTTGGTGGAAGCTCATTTGGAATTTTTGACTTTGGATTAGAGCTTTTCTTTGACATTTCATTTCTTTTGTTGGCTAGCTCCACTGCTTTTACCAAGAGATTGGCGCACACTGATCAACAAGTTTCTTTAAGTTTCATCACACCCTGGCACTTTTAGGTAAATATCAAGAGATAGCATATGAATCTTGTTCACATACTGGCTAGGGTTTTGCTGACACTCAGGTTTTCTGAAGCCTTCATTAACCTTATCCCATCCTCGAATATCCTTAGATCAGGTCTAAACTTAAATCCATGGTCCTAGTTCCTCAAGTGATATCTCATCTCAGCTCATCAATCATGCAGTTGTGGAAGTGACTGTGCTGATCATATTTTCTTGAAAGTAGAGATTAAGAGTGCAATATAGCACTCAAATCTTTCAAACCAGAGGAGTATGGATATTTAAGTCATAAAAAAACCTAATGACTAAGGTATGTTAACTCAGACTCTCTAGATCCCAGAGATCCAGTGTCCTCAAATTCCTCAAGCCTTGCGTGAGTGTGAATGTGTCAGGAAAACACCAACTCCATGGGTTAGTGAATTTTTGTGTGATTTTTGATTTTTGCAGATTTTTATGGGTTTTATAGTTTTTTTTTTGTCGGAGAGACAATGACTGACCCAGGCTCAAATAAATAAAAGTATCCACTCTCAGCCAGTATGGGTGTAAGTGCGGGTCGAGACCCGTGATCCTTAAGGACGGTGCCATATGCGGTGTCCTTTAAACCACCCACTCTGCTAAGGGAGACCGAGGTTCCCTCACTGAAAATGTTTACTAAGCCTAGTAGTCAGAGACAAATTCCGAAAAACATTTTTAATTTTTCATTTTTTTTTTGAAAAAGGGTTATTTACAAAGATTAATCCCTCAAAATTTTAATTTTTACAGGATTTTACTCAGTTCACTAGTTTACCAAAACCCAGCCCGAAAAATGAATTTTAAAAAGTTTTAAAAACGTGAGCTAAGGCTAAAGTAATAAACAATAATATACGGTATACCCCCCTATACTTAAAATTTGCTATGTCCTCATAGCACAAGTGCCATGAAGCCAAGGCTCGGTTCAAGTACAGGGTGATATAGCGGAACTGAGGAGGAGGGTCCCCCTATACTTAGGCCAAAATTGGCCTAAGTACAAGAAGACGGGACGAGGGAAGGAAGGGCAGGCAGGTCCCCCCTATACTTAGGCTACAAATAGCCTAAGTAAGGTCTGCATTAGGGGGGGTTCTATGATACAAGGGAGAGGGGGAGGGGGTTCGTGAAGAGTAGATATACCAGAGAGAGAGAGAGAGAGAGAGAGAAATATACAGGGGGTGGGTGGGGGTGAAGATGTGCAGTGTAGGTGTGTGTGTGTGTGTGTGCGGGGGGGAATTTTTTTTTTTTTACAAAATGCAATACTGGAAATAAATATGCAGATGCAGTATTTTTTTTTTTACAATATGCAATGCAAAATTTGACTGATAAAAGTCTTAGAAATCTTCACGGCTTCTTTTGCGGCCTCTTCAGCTGAAGCTCCCAACTTCGCGCCTCCATGACGATCAGGCGTCCCCGATTTTCATGGGCCCTGCCACAAAAGAGAAAAGTTAGAACTCTGAGAAATTAAATCAGCAAAATAATGCAAAGAAATGATGCATGAAATTAGGACCAAGAAATTACAAATCAAAATTCAAAAATTAAGCAAAGCCGTATCCCCGGCAACGGCGCCATTTGATGAACGTAAAATTCGCCTCTATAATAATGATGAATTACGCTGTAGCACAGGAGGCGAATTTTGTTCAGCAAAAACCACAGTCTTTGAATGCTGTGGAATATTTATACTTGGTAAGTGTACCAAGGTCGAATACAGGGATACAGCTGCTTAATTATAGCTTTTGAATTTTGATTCATGAAGGTATAATATCAATTAATTTCAATTTCAGGTCCATATGCAATTTACAATGCACTATGCTATTTACAAGGCAATGCCATGATGCATGTATATTTTTTTTTGTTTTTATGCAAGTTAAAATGGTACATGAGCGAATAATGCAAAGGAATATGCATGATGATAAAAGACTACAATTATACCCTAAAATTATGAGCATCAGAATGTATAATGAAATTAGAGTCAATTTTAACATATCATTAGAAAGCGGTCATCACATCACAGCAAGGCAAGAAGAGCGGGTCTCAATTAACACATAAAAATTTACTTCAATTAAAAGAATGTCAAATGAGACAAATAAAGATGCTAAGATGTAGAGGACAAGACAAGGATCAAAACGACACTAAAATCATGCAATTTGGACCTATGATGCTCAAGTTATGATAAAAACAGTGCAGGGGCATAAATGTAATAAAAATGCGATGAAAGTAAAGGATAAATATTACATTTAGGTCCCTGGAAGGACCTAAATGTAAATACCAAAAACCGCCTGGGCCCAATTGTAATTTGTCCATTTACGCGCAGGGGTGTATTTGCAATTCTTCAAAAGCTCGAGGGCGTCCCTGTAAAATACCCAGGCACGCACGTGAGGCACGTGCCTGGGGACCAATATGCAAATTCCCGCTCTCCCAGGGTCTTTCATGTAATTTACCCAAGCCCTCACGTGCGGGGCACGTGAGGACTCAGGCTCGGGACGACTCCTTTGGCTCGGGCCACGTGGCAGCTGTCTGGAGGTCTGTCAGGAGGCTCGGATGACCCAAGCCTGTAGCTTCGTTTGGAGGTCTGGACCGCCACGTGTCAGCATCAGAACCGTCCGATCCAGATGATCGGACGGTAACTGTTCTTCGTCCTCCGCCGCGGGCCACCGGAGAAGGCGGGGCTCCGGTGTGCCCCCTAGTGCTCCGCCAGGCTCCGCGAGTCCCTCCGAAGATCGGAGAAGAATGTTGAGGTTCTCGCGAAGGAGCTGGAGGTGCAGCGATGCTCCAGAGGTGATTGGCGTGGGCTGTCGATGGAGCTTCGCCGGAGGATCGAGGCTTGAAGTAGCCCCGACGTGAACTTCGGCCATTGACGGGATTCCTGCACTTGTTAGTCAGGCTGAAGCTCGTGCGAGTGTCGTGAGTGGAATGGGGTCCTGGCGAGGTGATCGGAGTGAAGGACCAGGGTCTCATCCCCTGGCGGAGCAGAGGAGGAGGTGGCGGAAGGTCGACATGGTTGTGAAGAAGGGAAGGGGGAGTCGGAGGGTGTTGGCGAGGATCGGAGTGGTCGGGCGAAGGTCTGAAGGTGGTCAGATGGAGGGGGAGGTGACCTGAGGTGGCGGAATAATTCAACAAAATTATAAGAAAAAGTCTCCTCGCCGAAGCGAGGAGTTGGCGGAGGTTTTGGCTTGGGATGAGCACCCTGAGGATACTCCGGTCGTCGCCCAGCTGGTCAGCCATCTCCAGCGAGCTCGGAGGTGCTCAAGAACACCGCGACACGGCCACATCGGCCGTGGGTCGACACCGAGCTTTAGCCGTCTTTGCCTCGACGCCCCGCCCTCTCCGCTGTCACCGGAGGGGAGGGGGAGACTGGGCTAGAGCCCAAATTGGTGGACAAGGGGTGGTGGTTGCGGGGAGGGCGGTTTTATAGGTGGAGGAGTTTGGGAGTTACGGTGTTAGCGAGGCGGTTTCAAGTGGGGAATGATGGCGATGGGAGTGATGGTGGGTGGAGATGGAGGTTACGCGAGGGAGACGGGAGAAAGGGCTACGTGGAGGGGCGTTAGGAGCTCGAGGGAGTGGTCGGAGTGACGGCCAAAAAAAGAAGGGGCGGAGGCGTTACAAGCCGAAACGCCTGGAGAGGAACTCGACCGGAGGAAGGAGACGACGGAGGACCGTTGGATCTGACGATCCAACGGCTGGGATAATGAAGCGAAGGGAGGGTTAGGATCAGATCAAAAGATCTGATCCGATGGTGGAGGATTAGGCGCTAACGGGTGGTTTTGATGGAGAGTTGGAGAATATCTGACGGTGGTTGATTGAGATGTGACGTGGCAGATGGAGGTGCGTTAGATGAGGATGGGATCGAAGGGTTGTGGTGAGGGGAGACGTGGCCGGTGGTTGGTCATTGGATGGGAGATCGATCTAACGGCTGGAGACGCGGCGCAAGGAAGCGGTTGAGATCTGATCTGAAGGTCGGATCCAACGACTGAGGATTGGAGCGGAGTGAACGGCGAGGATGGAGGCTGGGCAGAGCAGATCCAACGGCCCAGGAGGGGCGCCAGGTGGCGGGAAGGAGAGCGGGCCACGTGGGCGGCCCAGAGGGCGCCACGTGGCCCAATCAGAGCAATACAAAGAAAAATATAAAAGAAATAGTTAGAGGCCGAATTAGGAGAAAGTCAAAACATGAAAGTTGCTCGTCTCGACGAGATCTACAACTTTCATGTTGGGCAAAAAGCCAAAAGAGGTCATCTGTACAAAAGCTATTTTTTGGGGGTATTTTTAAGGGGATAAAAACACCGATTTTGTGGTTTTTAGTTGTTTTTGTATTTTTTAGTGGTTTTAAGGGTCAGTGATTTATAGACAACTTATCTACCTAATTTTTAGGGGTTTTTGAGTGATAAAATAATTACAGAAAAATAAGGGAAATTAAATACACAATAATTAAGGTTAAATATAGACAGTATAGTACATGATAAAAATAGAGAATTAGAGGATAATTTTATTGGCTTGTTTAAGCAGGGATTTTAATAAGGAGTTTTTAGCATGATGAATACGAGATTCATCATACCCCTATACTTAAACCATGCTTGTCCTCGAGCATCTAAAGAATGAAGGAGTCGGATTGATTCCTGACAGTGCGCGTGAGAAATACAAGGCTTGATCTTTCGAAGACCCTTGACCTAAGTGATCCTAAAATTCTGGGTTTATCCACACCTTTGTCAGAAGGAATCCAACTTCTCTGATTATCAGACTCTCTTTTTGTACATATAATATAAGGATATGACATTTAGTGTACTGCATTTCATGAGAGCCGAGTCGATGCATCACCCAAAGTTCCAGTCCCAAAGATTCTCCTCTAGACCTAATCCTCAATACTAGGGAAGAAGTCTACTCTTGCTTCAGTCAACCATCTCTTTAGTTTGTCAGACTTTAAAATGTAGATGGACGGCCAGTTGATGGAGGTACATGGGATTGTGTATATTTTTCTCACCCTCACATTGGAACAAGGGGCCTCTCGAGTGCCTTTTACTCAACACTTGTAAATTATTATTTTGTTGATCAATGTGTCCGTCAAGAGAGTTGGAGTCGTCTGCACTTGTTTTTCTGGGAATACACCGGGGTGTGTCTTTTCTGAGTATCTAAGATACCTTCGACACCCAGACTTGTATCGCTTACGATGCAGGGCCCTTTTTGTGGTGTCAGCCCGACTCCTTAGTCCTAATTAGCACTTGGTCCAAGTGGACACTTGAAAATATTTGGGAGCGCTCGCCTTTGGTGGAAGCTCATTTGGAATTTTTGACTTTGGATTAGAGCTTTTCTTTGACATTTCATTTCTTTTGTTGGCTAGCTCCACTGCTTTTACCAAGAGATTGGCGCACACTGATCAACAAGTTTCTTTAAGTTTCATCACACCCTGGCACTTTTAGGTAAATATCAAGAGATAGCATATGAATCTTGTTCACATACTGGCTAGGGTTTTGCTGACACTCAGGTTTTCTGAAGCCTTCATTAACCTTATCCCATCCTCGAATATCCTTAGATCAGGTCTAAACTTAAATCCATGGTCCTAGTTCCTCAAGTGATATCTCATCTCAGCTCATCAATCATGCAGTTGTGGAAGTGACTGTGCTGATCATATTTTCTTGAAAGTAGAGATTAAGAGTGCAATATAGCACTCAAATCTTTCAAACCAGAGGAGTATGGATATTTAAGTCATAAAAAAACCTAATGACTAAGGTATGTTAACTCAGACTCTCTAGATCCCAGAGATCCAGTGTCCTCAAATTCCTCAAGCCTTGCGTGAGTGTGAATGTGTCAGGAAAACACCAACTCCATGGGTTAGTGAATTTTTGTGTGATTTTTGATTTTTGCAGATTTTTATGGGTTTTATAGTTTTTTTTTTTGTCGGAGAGACAATGACTGACCCAGGCTCAAATAAATAAAAGTATCCACTCTCAGCCAGTATGGGTGTAAGTGCGGGTCGAGACCCGTGATCCTTAAGGACGGTGCCATATGCGGTGTCCTTTAAACCACCCACTCTGCTAAGGGAGACCGAGGTTCCCTCACTGAAAATGTTTACTAAGCCTAGTAGTCAGAGCCAAATTCCGAAAAACATTTTTAATTTTTCATTTTTTTTTGAAAAAGGGTTATTTACAAAGATTAATCCCTCAAAATTTTAATTTTTACAGGATTTTACTCAGTTCACTAGTTTACCAAAACCCAGCCCGAAAAATGAATTTTAAAAAGTTTTAAAAACGTGAGCTAAGGCTAAAGTAATAAACAATAATATACGGTATACCCCCCTATACTTAAAATTTGCTATGTCCTCATAGCACAAGTGCCATGAAGCCAAGGCTCGGTTCAAGTACAGGGTGATATAGCGGAACTGAGGAGGAGGGTCCCCCTATACTTAGGCCAAAATTGGCCTAAGTACAAGAAGACGGGACGAGGGAAGGAAGGGCAGGCAGGTCCCCCCTATACTTAGGCTACAAATAGCCTAAGTAAGGTCTGCATTAGGGGGGGTTCTATGATACAAGGGAGAGGGGGAGGGGGTTCGTGAAGAGTAGATATACCAGAGAGAGAGAGAGAGAGAGAGAGAGAGAGAGAGAGAAATATACAGGGGGTGGGTGGGGGTGAAGATGTGCAGTGTAGGTGTGTGTGTGTGTGTGTGCGGGGGGGGAATTTTTTTTTTTTTACAAAATGCAATACTGGAAATAAATATGCAGATGCAGTATTTTTTTTTTTACAATATGCAATGCAAAATTTGACTGATAAAAGTCTTAGAAATCTTCACGGCTTCTTTTGCGGCCTCTTCAGCTGAAGCTCCCAACTTCGCGCCTCCATGACGATCAGGCGTCCCCGATTTTCATGGGCCCTGCCACAAAAGAGAAAAGTTAGAACTCTGAGAAATTAAATCAGCAAAATAATGCAAAGAAATGATGCATGAAATTAGGACCAAGAAATTACAAATCAAAATTCAAAAATTAAGCAAAGCCGTATCCCCGGCAACGGCGCCATTTGATGAACGTAAAATTCGCCTCTATAATAATGATGAATTACGCTGTAGCACAGGAGGCGAATTTTGTTCAGCAAAAACCACAGTCTTTGAATGCTGTGGAATATTTATACTTGGTAAGTGTACCAAGGTCGAATACAGGGATACAGCTGCTTAATTATAGCTTTTGAATTTTGATTCATGAAGGTATAATATCAATTAATTTCAATTTCAGGTCCATATGCAATTTA
>JAZKJV010008286.1:0-233742 GCA_037367405.1 Ottelia alismoides | reverse complement strand
TATACAACAAATTTTACAAAAGTATGTTTTACAAGAATTTTACAACTTTTTATACAAGTATTATACATATAGTACATATTATACAAGTATACAAAATTTTAATTTATTTTTTATTTTTTTTTACAAAAGGTTTACAAGTATTATACAAGTATACAAATTTTTTTCAATTTTTACCCACCCATAATTATTGCAAAATATATACAACAATACGCGAAAATACGCGAAAGTACGAGCTATGGGTAAAGTATATAGTAATATATACACGCCCCCCTATACTTAGCGTGTGCTATGTCCTCAGAGCACGAAAGCGACTAAAAAGACATAGCTCGGGCTAAGCGTAGGAAGCTAAAATTACAAAAGTATAGAAGCCGTCTCGCCCCCCTATACTTAGGCTCTGGCAGCCTAAGTGTAGAAGAAGATCAAAAATGGGGTGGGCGAGGTTAAGAGGAGAAATGGAGGAGTATATACACAGCGGACATCGGTCCCCCCTATACTTATGCTCTGCTCAGCCTAAGTATAGGACAGGAGTGAGTATGAGAACCGATGTGATCTGGAGGATGTACAAAGAACCGACTTAGGTGACCCTTCCCCCCTATACTTAGGATCTGGTTATCCTAAGTATAGTCCGAGATAGTGATCTAATGATGCGGGGATGGGTTACTAAAGTCGCGTAAGAGAGAGGATGGAATGTACAGAAAGAGTGAGAATATACAAGGATTAAGAAGGTTTGTGACGAACCTTCTTGCGGACGCGAGTAGGTGGATAATATACATATGTGTCGCTGTCAGAATCGTCCTCAGATGAATAATAGTGAGGTGTAGGGATTGTCCAACGAGGGTCGACACACGGCTGCCTTGCTCAGATAAGGCTTGAGAACAGCCGAACTGAGCTCACTCATATAAATCACCTTATCCGGACCAAGATGAGGATTCCTCTGAAGCTTCCTTCTCCGGAGTTGTGAAGGAGACTTTCTTAGTCGATTTTCTAAAACCTGAATCATTGAGAGGGAGATGAGAGCGACGCGCCCTGAGAGGTTCGAGGGAACACCTCGAGGAATCAATTCTCAACTTCCTCTCACTAGATAACCGACTAGAAGAGGGAGCAACCGTGTTTTTATGTGGAGTCAATTTTATCTGGGTTGTTTCCTTAGAAGGTCCGGGTCGTGGTGTGGTGCTGACTATGGTTTCCTCATCCGATGAGTCACCATATAGATTGTAATACTCCTGAAGGGTCAGCACATGCCTCGGGAAGATTCTAGTGGTCTCAGCTGTCTTGGCATTATTAGGCTCTTGTGTCGGATCACTGAAATGATCAAGGCAATCTACAAATGTGTGTCCGACTCAATGATAGCTTTTGATCGTGAGTCCTCCTTAGAAGCTGTCACGGTGGTGGTGCAAGCAGTTGATGAAGTGGAGGTGTGGGGAGTCTCTGATCCAACGGTCGTTCGGACAGTTGGTTTCTCAGGTGTAGCAGAGAGGTGGGACTCATCTACTTCTCGATGGTCATGACTGTCAGCGGATGTGTAGGTCACCTTAGAGTAAAGTTTATCAAAGAATGGATGAGGTCGAAGCGCTCTCAATGCTGAAAAATCGATTTCCCGAGTCTCGCAATCTATAGTCACCTTAGCCAAGGCTAAGAACGGCTTCCCGAGAATAATCGGAGACTGGGAAAACTCTCCTCGGTGCTCGATATCAATGATCGTGAAGTCCACCTGGAGTAGAGCACCTTGGAAAGTAATGATGACTGAAATATTTCCTCTAGACCGTTTGATAGATCGATCAGCCAACTGAACGATCTCTCTTGACTTTCTGATTGGTCTGAGTTTGAGCTTGTCAAACACAGAGGTCGGAGGATATTTATCGGTGAGTCATCATCGATTCTCGTATGGGTAAAGATGGTATCTTTGATTTCACACTCAACCCGGGGCAACCGCTTCACTCTGCGGCTTTTGGTCTTTCTCCCCATCACCAAGGAGGTGGCCATAGACACTATGTGTCTTTTAGTCCTTGTCCTCTTATTACCCGACCTCTTGGGCATCAATTTACTTCTCACAAATCGTTTGAGGTCGGGAAAGTGATCTATGGCCTTTATTAAGGGAAGTTTGAAAATCAGTTCTTCATCGAGTGCTTCCCTTAGGGCAGGATCCAATTTTTTTAGGTCATTTTCATTTTCAATTTTTATGTGGTTTTTTGGTTTTTCAATTTTTTTGGTATTTTGGATAGATGAATGATCGGACTCTAGATTGGAGGGCAAGTGGTTAGTAGAAGAGGGAGATAAAATGGACTCCAGCTGTACAGACGGTGTGGGTTCCCTAATGTTTGCTTGGCTTTCAACCTCAAAATTACTCATATCCTTTTCCACTTTCATTCTCAAGCTGGCAGAAATTGAGTTCAATATTTCCATGACATTTCTCAACTCATTACCAAATGATTCATTTTTCTTAATAAGTTTAGAGATGTCATCCTCCACAAAATTCTCATGACAAATCATGGGAGAGTGCTGCTCAATTCGAGGATACTGCTGTGAGACATTGGGGTCTCATACTCAACATACCTAGACTCTGGCATGTAATGCTGGGTCGAGTATGGACCATCCGAATGGCAGACATTAGTCAGAGCCTCATATGATGGAGTCAATAAACAAAGGACTGGTAAGTCTATCTCATTAATCCACTCTTGTGAATGTATAGGCTCTTCGAATGAAGGCTGGTTAATGG
Organism: Ottelia alismoides; assembly: GCA_037367405.1. Lineage (NCBI taxonomy): Eukaryota > Viridiplantae > Streptophyta > Magnoliopsida > Alismatales > Hydrocharitaceae > Ottelia > Ottelia alismoides. The sequence goes on along the minus strand of JAZKJV010008286.1, from coordinate 231,026 downwards.
AGGCTTGATCACTAAAGTCAATCAAGTCTGGAAAAATCATTATGTGCAGTCCTCTCCATTCGGATTGTTCGATCAACCATGTTATGCCCTAAGGTCAAGTCGGGATGCATATATGTAAATTGTTGTATGGTCCCTACTTGAGGTGAGATATGAAGTATGTGGGGGCATATAATTTTGCCAATCATCTGTCTCAGCAGTGGCTTGCTCTACATTCGATTCTTTGATTCTAGCAAGCTCTCGAGAGTAAGGACAGTCAGCCCAAGAAGGAAGTGGATCCGGAATGTCAGAATATGGAGTAGGTGAGAAATGCGAAGAAATGGAGAAGTCAGTCGAAGTTCTGACTTCGTAATTCGGGTTGAGGTGGAGCCGACCACGGGTAAGGATCTCCCGTGGATGGCGGAGGATACATGGAAGAATGAGAAGGCGAAGATGAACGGTATATGGTCGAGCAGGATTGACCAGAGGTCACAGTGTATGGGGACCAATATCCCGACATCTTTGAAGAGGAAAGGATAATTGTAAGCAGATGGAGGTAGAAAATGTGCAGTTTGACGATATTTGAAGGGTAAGGATAATTGTGCAATTTGATGAGGCCGGAATCTACCCTTTATATGTCGTCCGATAGACTAAGTGCGTTGCAGTCGGATAGATCCGCGTCGATCAAAAATAACCGCACAAAATGGATGATTCGTCGAATGAGTTTAATGTGGTTTTATGTTTATTTAGCCTGGGCAAGCCCCAGGGTCGACTCAAGGAGGCAAAGGAACAACTCGGGATCGCTTTAAATGGATTAGATTACGGTTTTCCAAGTGATATTTTTTTGATATTTTTTTATGTGATAAAATGCCAAATGCAAGCTATGAATTAGATTAACTTAATACGAAAAGAACCGACTTAGCCAACTTTATTTTAATGTGAAATAAGACCAAATTAGTTAAGTGATATTTTTCCTAATAACCTAATCCAACAATGAGTGCGAAATGTATTTTTTTTGGAATTTTTGGCTTTAAAATGCACTAAGGAAAAATGCAAACTTTTTTAGGGTTTTTATGCAATTTTTGGTGCAAATGATATGCAAAAATTATGAAAAATTTAATGGAAGTTAAAAATGATGAAATGAAGCTAATCTAATTTTTTTATAATTTTCTGACACTTTTTGATTTTTTTATGAATATTTTACTGAAACAGAGCGACTGCACGTATTTAATTTCTAATTAATCCACGAAATCATATTATCCAGAGATTGATTTATCTCAAATAGATAGTTCAATAAGGAATGCAGGAAACTTGAAATTTCTCAAAAATGTTATTCGTGGAATTAATTAAAAATCATTTACAGAAATCACCCTAAAATTTATTTTATGCAAACGCACAACTCCAAATTTGACGAAATTTGGATTGTAATCAAAGCACATTTAAAGGCATCATTTACAAATTTTTCACAATTTTTGGAGAAAGATATAGGCCTGTGCGAATTTTAGAGCATAATTAGGCAAAGTATCTGTGATTTTCAGTTTCTGATTTTTAATAAATAATCAAAGGCTCACAAAATATAAATAAATAGCTGAAAGATAAGAATTAGTTGTGCTACAACATGCTATTTTTTTGGTTAAAAATGATGCAAAATGACTGTCCAAATTAATGTTCGAACGCAGGGGTGTCAATGCAATACAGAATCAAAATGAAATGAACTAAATGTGCTTGAGGGCACTTTTGCAAATTAACAAACTTGACGGGCGCAAATTTCACAAAAAAATAAAAACAAAAATGGACCTGAATCCAACCCCTTCCCCACGCTAGGGCACGACACAGGGGAAGGAGTCTCTTTGGGCGGCGGCGGCGCGGGACTGACACGGGAGGAACGGCGGGCGGCCGCGCGGACGGAGGTGGGGCGTCACGCGGGGCGGTCGGCTGAGTGCGACGGGGCTGGGAAGACGACGGGGTCGCGCGGCGCAAGGCGCGCACAGCAGCGCGCGGTGGGGTGAGGTCGACGGTGGGGTGGCGCGCTCGCGGAGCTGGTTGCGGGCATCGACATGGAGGAGCTGGGCCGAGCTTGGTGGCGACTGCGGCAGGCCCGACGATCGGGAGGTGGTGCGGCGTCACGGCAGTGAGTCGATGGCGTGAACGTGTGGGGCCGGCGGAGGAGGGCCGGCAGAGGCTGCAGCTCCTGTGTGGAGAAGAGGCTGGGCCGCGCGGCGTTGATGGCGACGGCGCGGCCTACGAGCAGGGGGGCGGCGGCGATGTGGTCGGTGAGGAGCACGGCCAGCCCCAGGTGGCTGCTTCGGGCGGAGCGGCGTCTGAGCTGAACGGCCGGCCGCGGTGAACGACGGTGGTGGCACAGGGACGACAACCTGCTGTTGTTTTTTTTCTTTTTGTTTTGTAATTTTTTTTATATATTTCTTTGTAAACAGCAAACAGTGTAAGAAAAAAAATGATGAATGTTGTTGTTTTGTGTGTGATGATTGTGATGGATAAAATGATGGTGAAAAATGGAATGAAGATAAAAAAATGATGTGAGATAAATAATATAATAAGGAGAATGAAGAAATACTCACCTGTGATGTACGCCTTAGGTGGGCCGCGTCTTGCGGTTTCCGTCGTGGCCTCGAGTCGTGGGCGCACACGACGAGACTCAACAGCTGCTCAGATGAGAGCTGAGACGCGGATGTCTCCACGGATCACGTCGAGATGAATTTCACCGCCGTCGCTCGACAAGAACCTGACCTCGCTGTCACCGAGATTGGGGAGGAGCTATAGTTACTTTTTCTTCCAAATGGCGGATGATCATGAATGGAGGAGGTGAGGTGAATATAAAGAGGAAGAAAGGGAAGTTGGAGAAGGATGGAGAGAGTGGAGAGAATGGTGGAAGAAGTGGGGAAGATGGTGGCTTGGAGTGGGGAGTAAGAAAAGAAGTGGTAAAAGAGAGATAAATAATAATATAATAATAATATAATATAAATAAAATAAGTAGGCTAATAAAATAATAATAATTAAAATAATAATAATTAAAATAATAAAATCCGAAAATAATAAGAAATAAATCCGAAAATAAAATAAATCCAAAAATAATAAAATAATGGGGTGACATGTGGCGGCTCCAGGAGCTGCCACATGTCGCTCTTAGAAAAATCAAAAATTAAATATAAACAAAAATAAAAAAGAAATATAAAAGGGATTAAATCAAAAAGTGGTCAACACAAAAGTTGCTCGTCTCGACGAGATCTACAACTTTCATGAAGGACCGAAAATCAAAGGAAATCATCTGTACAAAAATGTATTTTTGGGTGGTACCTTATAGATATAAAATACCGTATTTTATCTTTTGTAATTTTTTATCATTTTTAAAGAGAGAAAATCAAAATAAAAATAGAGAAAATATAAAAAGAATATTTACAACTTAATCTATTTTTTTGGATTTTTAATAATTAAGAAAATGAAATGGTAAAATACAGGGGCAAAACGGTCAATTTGTACAATATACAATAGGGGCCCAAAACCCAAGTTTTGCATACGAGCTCCGATTTTAATGAAATTGGTCTTGTTTCGAAGGTCTTGGAATGTATATTATTTAAAAGTGAGTAGACCTAATTCGGAGGCTGTATGAGAGAGATATGTGCATTTTAAGGTTCCTAGTCTCAAACTTGAATTGGGGTTTTATTGGTCAATTTTTCTAGTTAGTATTTTTTAGATATTTTCTTTTAATTAGTGTTAGTAATATATATACTTTAGAGTTGGTTTTATTGGCTTTGGAGTTAGTATAAAATATATACAAATAAGGTATTTTATCTAATATACAGGTGGATATTTACAAGTGAAATTGGCTTCTTATTTAATGCAAATATGAATGCTAAAATGCAGATATTATGCTTGCGTGCATGAATGCTATTTATGCAATATAAGTGGAAATATGCTGGTATTTACTCGGGAACAAGACTCTATTTTCAACTTTTAGAGTCATGAATCACAGATTCATCAGTGCGGTAAGGTCCAACCAAGCTCCAATCTTCGACTTTATTGGACTAGTTCAATCATCAAGCTCAATGAAAATATATGAATGCTATGCAAATGCTATTTACAAATATGATAGGAATAATGCAATTTTTCAAAGAATTTGAGAACAAAGAGAAAATTTTTACACAAAGAAATTTTGCAAATAAAATAATTTTGGCACTCAAAGTATAAATATATACAGCTATTTACACGGGCATGCCGCTTTAATAACAAAGAATGAGGGATTTATAGTTAGTTTTTTTTTATAGATATATATGTACAATTATTAAAGAATTTTGTGTTATTTATTTTTATTTATTATTACTTTGATGTATCTATTCCTCAAACTTATTTGAAAATCCTTTTACAAACAATTTGAAAAACTATAGTACAAAATAATTTTTGCAAATATTTTACAAACATGTACACACATTTGAAAATCATTTTGCAACGGTTTTCAAAATAGAATATATAGATTTTTCACATATTTTTGCAACCATTTTTCAACCGTTTGCAAACAATTTTTCAAACATTTTATTTCACACAAAGAAAATAAATTTTACAAACCAAAATATTTTTACAAAGGTTGAAAACATGTAACAAAACGTTTTCAAAATAGTTTTCAAAAGATTTTCACATAGATTTTAAAACTATTTTTCAAACATTTTGCAAAAAAAAAATTCACCCGATTTATTATTAGTACATATAAAAAGAATTTGAGGAATTTAACATCTTTTTATTAGGGTATTCTAATGAACGTTAAAAGAATTATTAGCCATATTATTAAGAGAATATGAAAGTACGAGCTATGGCTAAAGTATATACAGAGTATATACGACCCCCTATACTTAGCTTGAGCTATGTCCTCATAGATCGAAGAGAAAAGAGAAGACATAACTCGTACTGAGTATAGACAAGTCTAAAGAATATACGAATAAGAGATGGACGAATGAGAAGTTGACCATCCCCCCTATACTTAGGATCAAGTAATCCTAAGTATAGCAGACTGTACACAAAGCAGGGAGGGTCAAGTGTGGGAATAAACAGATCAATGAATGAACAAATCAGGGGTGCACCCCCCTATACTTAGGACAAAGTATGTCCTAAGTACAAGAAACCAACACAAAGGGGCGACACCTTTTATTTAGATAAAGAAATATGAAAAGGAAAAGAAGAAAAGAAGAAAAGATAGATATATATAGATTGATGAAAAGATCGTGGAGAATATATGCATCACTCCCCCTATACTTAGGGTGAGATATCCCTAAGTATAGGCAACAACAGGAGTGACGAAACTGAACAAGGAAAGAACAATGCGGTGCGTACCCCCTATACTTAGAACAAGGTACGTCCTAAGTATAGTCACAGAGATATGGCGATAGATCTGATGCGCACATAACATGCGGGAGAAAGAAGGAATAGACAATACACATATATACAACTGGTGAAGAAACTGGTGAAGTACAGGACGGTATCTGGTAAGCGACTACCGTGCTCTCGTCGTCGTCTCCCTGTGAGAACGAGGACGTAGTCAGAAGGTGAAAATACACTCAAATCTGCAATCAAGTGGGTGTCAGCTACCGGGGACAAACAGATCGGAAAGGAAAGCAGGGACCGGTAGCGTAAAGCTGATGATCGGCTCATAAGGAGTGAATGAGTGAGCAGAGCCGATACCGTAAGACTTGGAGGGAACAGAGAGCAGTACAGACCCCTCCAAGCCAAACATGGTCTCAGATAGGTTGAAAGTAAAGCATATGAGACTGTGTGATGTACGGTGGTGTTATAGTCTGAGAGTCACTAGAATACACCGAACAACACAATACAAGGCTCACTCCTGCGAGGGTCCTCAAGGTGAGCAGAATCAGAGAATAATCAGCAAACTCGGCTCCGTGTTCTAACAGAATGGAGACACAATCAGAAGGAGACCGAGTATACAACTCAGAAGACTGCTTCGTGCTCCAACAGACAGGAGACACCAGAAATGAAACCGAGTACCTAGAAAATGATGTACCCTCCCGCAGATAACCCTCGGAGAGTAGTACATGCTAGTCAATGAATAGTCAGAACAGAAGCTCACCCTTGCGAGGGTCGTCAAGGTGAGCGCGCTCAAAGGAGCTTGATCCATCAGACGGATCATAGAAACGGTCTCGGTAGGCGACAGATCGGCTACCAGCAGAGACCGACAAATCAAGAAAGTGTGGCAGCGTCCCGCAGATAACCCTCGGGGAACGTACTGCCAACTAAGCATCAAATAATCATAGAAGGATGGCTCCTCCTTGCGAGGACCGTCAAGGCGATCAGACTCAAATGATTCAAAGATCTGACTAAACACATGGGTCCCATGATCCGCCGATCGGATAGGCAACTCATGATGGGACCAAAATCATATATATCAAACGACTCGGTTCCATGCTCCAATAGAATGGAGACACAATCAGAAGGGGGAACCGAGCGTAAAGAGAGTGTTGCATGCTCCCGCAGATAGTCCTCGGGAGTAATGCAATCTAAGTAAAGAATAATCAGAATGTGTCTCTACCTTGCGAGGGTCGTCAAGGAGAGAGACGGGCTCGAAGGAGCTGGATCCATCAGACGGACCCACATAATGGTCTCAGTAGTCGACAAGTCGGCTACCAACAGAAGAGACCAATCATATCGGAAATATGACGTAGTCTCCCGTAGATAACCTCCGGGGAGCTACAGAGCTAGTCAAGGAATAATCAGAAAGATCTCATCCTTGTGAGGACCATCAAGGAGAGAGACTCAAAGGAGCCTGGTGATAATCTCGAAAATCGATGTGGTTGTATCGACTCACAAGGCGAGTCAACAGTCGGTGTTTTGACCACACAAAATCTCAAATTAATCAACAATTAACCCACACTAAAGATCAATAAATTAGAAATAATGTGGAGTTAAAATTTATTTTTAACTCTGCACAAACGGTGTATAGGGACAAGTATGCAGAGAGATCGAACACAGGGAGCAAATAGGGTAGTTCAAAAATTTGTGCACAAGTGAGTGTGTGTGTGTCAAGTGTCTACACTAAGCAAGCAAATAAATTTTTGTGGGTTTTTAATTTTAATTTTTTTATTTTATTTATTTTTAATTTTGTATTTTGATTTTTAATTTTCCGATTTTTATAATTTTATATTTTATATATTTTTTTAATTTTCAATATTAGAATTTAAAAATAATGGAATAAAAGACAAGGTAAAATATTTATAAAAATAAGCAAAAATAACCAAAAATTCAGAAATAAAATGTTTTTGATATTTTTAGGATTTTTTACTGTTTTTATGATTTTTGGGTATTTTTCAAGGTGTTTTTGGTATTTTTAAAATGTCAAAATAAAGGAAAACAGTGGAAAATGTGCTGGCTGTGAGTAAAATGGGAGTTAAAATATCAAACTGCAATCAAAATCTTTCACACTAATTTTCTAGTAAAGAGAATAAAATAGAGAACAAACAGGATCTGAGTTTGTATTTTTGGATTTTTCTTTGATTTTATATATTTTTTTTGAAGTTTTTGAGTGTTTTTTAATTTTTAGTGTTTTTCTTTTGAGATTTTTAGTGAATTTTGGACTGACACTAAAATATGATAAAATAGACACTAGGTAATTTTTTTGGAATTTTTAGAGTGATTTAATATTTTTTTGGCATTTTCTAAGCTAGACAGTGCATAAAAAGCATGTTTTTCGATTTTTTAATAAATGTAAAAATAAAAGAAAATCAAAAACTAAAATTGATAGCGTCAAAGTACAAGTTAACAGGAGCTAAACCCTATTTTTGTGGAATTTTTTGGACTTAAAAAGATAATTTAAATAATTACAACAAGCATCCAAATTTTAAACAGTCCTAACAGGGTATATATGCGATTTCTCAAACATCCAGGGGGGAACATGCAAATTTCCACAAAAGTTTGAACTGATTATTCAATTGATAGCACCAAAATTCAATTACAAAACTCGCTTGGGTGTCCTAGCAATTTCCCACCAAGGCGCGTGACTTGCACGCGCCTGGCGAGGACTGAAATGTAATTTCTCAAAAACCTGGGGGTTTACTTGCAATATTTCCAAAAATATAACAGGTGATGTCAAAGTTTTGGTACTATAACAAAATACAACCAAGGCCGAGGGTACCCTTGCAAAATGCCCACACCTCACGTGACTGGTCACGTGAGGCGACGTGGCAGGGGACCTATATGCAAATACAGAGAGCTTAGGGGTCTTTGCGCAAATATTACAAAAACTTTACACTACAGAAGAAAGTTTTAAAACTAAAATATAAATACAAAAGGGGCAAGGGTGTAGATGCAAAATACCATTGGCACGCGATCCAACGACGAGGAAGATGCCACTTGACACGTGGCGCAATCTGAACGGCCGGTGACGCTTCGCTGGTGGACGTCTGAGATTAGATCTCGGCTGAGATCGACGGTGGCTGGGTGCTGATGATCGAACGATCCACGTTAAATCTGGAGGGGCTCCCTTGATCAGACGGTGGCGAAGGCGGCTGGAAGAACAAGGCGGAGCTCCGGCTGGGTGAAGTTCCTCGAGCTCCTCCTGCCAGCTCCGGTGGCTTTTGAGCTTCAAAATCGGGCTGCTGCCTCCTCAGGTCCTCCTCTATCGTCTAGAGTCATCAAAAAGCCACGGTGGTGGCCGTGGTGCTTGCTGGTGGCTGGCGGAGCTGGGAGGCTTCGTTGGCTCCGGCGAGCTTCAAAACTCGCCTCCAGATGCTCTCAAATGCACGTTGACCTGCAAAACGAGTCAAGGGGTCCAGGGCAAACTGCCTGGACCCTTGGATGGACGTGGGGGAGCGTGGATCGACGGGGAGATGATCGGCCGGAGGTGCGCTCCGGCTAAGTGAATAGATCTAGCGATTAAAGCGACGAATCTCGGATTTTTTTGGTGATTTTTAATCCTAAGGGTAACAGGAGCTAAGTACATGAAAGGAATGAGAGGGGAAGGGCCCTCAATGGCAGGAGCCAGAGGGAGAAAGGTTACCTCAACCGCTGGGTTGCGGGAGGTGCTGGGAGCTTCTCCGACCTCGATCACCTAGGCTGAAGAGCGTGATCTGGAGCTGTCACCTCCAGGAAGGTCTTGAGCGCACGAAGGTGGAGAGGGGTGGTCCGAAGGAAGTCCAAAAATCAAATTCAAAGTGGGGGGTCGTTATATCTGGTTTGACCCCTGACCAAGGTGCTCCAAAGATCAAGGCACCTCGGGCGACACATTGATCCATTCCTCGAGATGATCATAGGGTGAGCAAGCTTGATAATCGAGGAGAAAAAGTTGTCAAGACTCCATCATGGAATGGTGCAAGATGTGATCAGGAAAAATCGACCAAAACGAGGTCAAACGCACTCTGACAGACGCACATGGGTGGAGGGCAGGTAGTTGACCCGAGTCAACTAAGACCGCCCCCTGGTTGGTCCACGTGGACCAACCAGGAAAAACCCCAAAAAATGATTTATAAAATCATTTAAAAATCTAAAATGAATTTATTAATTTTAGGTTATAAAATGAAAAATGTTTCTTATTTTCTAAATTATTTTATGGTGCTTTTTAATTATTTTTATGAGAGGTATTTTTACTAGTTGCTTTTATACCCTCATATAGGTATATTATTCAATATAGTGTATTCTCTTATTTTTATTTTGTATTTTTATTTTTATTATTTTTATTTAGTATTTTATAAAATTATAACATACTTTTATACACATAAATATATATTTTTTTTATTTTTATGATATGTTTTGTATATTTAATAAAATAGAAGTATGTTTTATATAGATATAAGTACAGGTATAATACCTATGTATCAAATATGTATGTATTTTATTTTAAGTTTTATTTAGGTTTTTATTTTGATTTTAATGCACATATATATTACAAGTAATATTTACAATATCATAAAAATATAAAAAAATGAATAAATAATAAATAAAGAATAAATTGAATATTTTAATCTGTACAATGTACAATGTGGGTCCAAAATTCAACTTTCAAACCGTAGCTCCGCCAAATGCGAAACCACCACCATTGGATAGATTATTTTATTATATATACAATTAAAGGTTAGTATGCTGCATTTGGAGTTGTCAGTTGTGAGATACGGGTCTGGGAAGTTGGGATTCTGGATTTTTATTCAGACCATAACTTTTTATCTGTACATTATTTTTCTGTGAAATCAATTTTCTATTTTTCTTTATAAAATTATCTACAACATGTACAAAGTTTCTTTATTTGATGTATAAAAAGTGGAACCAAAAATAGGTCCCAAAATGAATAAAGAATGAATAGAATGTATAGGTATTTTCTCTGTATTTCTGACCTTATCTCCCCCTACTTTATTCCTTGTCGACCTATTCATCAAGATGCCTAGGTCTCGAGGGTTTTGGGTCATAAAATATTTACAATATTTTATTCTTTTTCTTTTCTTTATTTATTCTATAATTTTGGCTTTAATTACAGTATTTTATACATTGTTTAGATGCACATGCATGAATGCTAAGATGATGATATTAATGCTATTTACAGGCATTTGCTAGAGTTTTTGGTGCCAAAATGATAGAATAAAGATGATGAAATGTGGATTCATCACCTGGCCAAGTCAGTCACGTGCCCCAATAGATCGGGCACACAATTAGAAAGGGAGACTGACTGCCCATATCAGACGAACCGACTTCGTGCCCCAACAAATGGAGGCACCAGATGTGAGTGAAGCCGATCGTAAAGAAAGTGTCACATCCTTACGCAGATAGTCCTCGGGAAGTGATGTGAGCTACATAGTGAATAATCAGAGTACATCTCATCCTTGCGAGGGTCGTCAAGGAGAGAGGATGGCTCAAAGGAGCCAGATCCATCAGACGGATCCACAGAGAATATGGTCTTGGTAGACGACAGACAGCCTACCAGCAGAAGAGACCATCATAGCTATAATGTGTCATAGCCTCTCGCAGATAACCCTCGGAGAGCTATGAACTAGGCATAGAATAAGTAGAATATCGAGGCTCGTCCTTGCGAGGACCGTCAAGGAGAGCAATCAGACAGTTGGTCTCATGTACCAACAGATCGGGCACACAATCACAAGGGGAGGCCAATCAAGCATATCATCTGACTCGGTTCCGGGTCCCATTAAAATGGTGACCCAAGCAGTGGGTGAAACTGTAGTCCTAGAAATTGTCGCATTCTCCCGCAGGTAGTCCTCGGGGGGGAATGCGAGCTAGATCAATGTAGATCATGGGAATGCTGGCATAAGATCTCAGATCCTCAAGAGCAGTCAATCATTCAATCATCTGGAGGGTATAAGACCAAGTAGAGGGACAAAAGATCAATATTCAATGCACTCCCTCGGAGTCAATCCAATCAGCTGAGATGGCACAATCTTATCTGGAATCCTCTAAGTGCCAGGGTGGATAATAGAATCAGGAGATCGGGGATGGATCAATCTTGAAGATGAGCGATCATGTGGGTTCCAATCGTCGTCACCAAGAAGCATATATCAAGATAGTCTATCCAGCCCAGAAATCAAAGACGGACGGAACCTCAAAATAGATTGATCAATAGAAACATCATGATATCATCCTCAAATCACTGAAGCACATCACATCCTCAATCCGGTGTGCAGGACCAAAAATTCCTCAATAATGCATCACACCTATGCTTGTGCCCAAAATCAAATAACTTTAAAACATGCACGTATCTGATCACAATCCCATGGCACACTCATCCCAACATCCTCAATCATTGGCCCGGCTTACACAAATAATCAAGGTAATCATAAAATCCTCGATGCGAGCCTCATCGATGTGCACAGCATTCCCGGGTAGTAGAAGAGTGATACAGAGGGGATGAGGAGGGCGGGCGAGAAGATCGAGACATAGATAAAATTGGGTGTTCCCCACAAGGCGGGAACACCGTCAAAATGGTGGTCCGAAGAGCATGCTCTCCTCGAACCTAAGAAGATGAGGATGGTACGGTGGAGACGAGGAAGGTGGTGAAGAAGAGGGAAACGAAGGACTTGGCGAAGAATGATTGATCTCAAGCGCCAATATCATGACTCGATGCAGATGAGGAGATATATATATATATAAGAGAGGTAGAGAGACTCAAAGATGCAAAAGATGACTCACACGATGGGACCGACTACTCTAATAACGAATGAAAAATGCAACGGACTCCAAGTCACATTCAATACACAAGGCAAACCCCTGATTTACCTACTCGACACAGTGAAGACCGTCAGGTGACGATCATTTATCTTTTCATTTTTAGAGTGAGGTGAGAATCACAAAGTTGTACAAACACTTAGGAGGCTTGATGGGATTTGGGCTCTACTCCTTAGTGTGTACGTGAGCAATTAAAACGCATACAATGAGGGGGTTTCACTCCCCAAGACAAGGAAGTCCATTACATTTTATTTTTAGGTCCAATAGAGTTAACAGTCCCAATTTTATTTAGGTTATCACTTTTTTTGGGTATTTTCAATGTACGTGCCTATCGAGGTTCCAATTTCCATTAAGCATCCTAGGTTGGCAAAAATAGAGGGAGAAGATCGGAACAGCCATGCAAGTCGGAAATCGATGATGCATGCTAAGTAATAAGACTTACAGTGCCTCCAGCTCTCTCCATGAAGGATGAAGAACAGAATTTGAAACCTATGCTATATGCAAATGCAAGCCGAAGAAATCGCCCTAGGATAGTAACTGCTATTATCGTGAAGCACCACAAGTCGGTCACCGATCGTCAATCCCGGAGTCCGGTCTAGGCTCACCCCTCCTCCTCTCGACACATCGACTTCAGGAGCAGCGCTTGGCAGAGTGGGTTGCGGCACGAAGGTTCGAAGACGATGAGGTCGACTGTTTCAAGTTTGAAATAGGTCCAAACGCACTATAGGTACATGCAAGATATTAAGGTGTTTGGACCTAATCTACGAGCAAGCAATTCCTAAGCTAGGGCTCATTCACACAAAATAATAAAAAAAGCATCAAAATCATCGAGGCCCCCAAGGGAACAATCCCTCGGGCACTAGACCTCGGGAAGTCGTGGCGAGAGAGACATGTATTATTACAAGTTTCTAAGACTCTCTCACACATAAATGTACATACTAAAATAAATAATGCAAATAGTAGACTGCCTTCCAAAATTCTCCTCCATCTGTCTTCGATGCTCTCTCCTGTTGGCTAGTGTAGAAGAGCCAACTTCGCCTCACTCGGGTGCATAGGATTTCCTAGGAATTCCTCCTTCGCTTGGCGGTCCCTCGCATCAAAGACAAATAAAGAGAGAGGGTCAGAACAATCACAACAATGTCAATTAATAATCAAATAAATAAATGAATGCTGGACATGAACAAAGAATTAAAAAAATGACTGAACAACCATGCAAAAATCCGTTGCCTCCCCGGAAACGGCGCCATTTGTTTAACCCAAGAATCGGTGATCTTAAGTTCCACACAAGGCGGGAACTCAGTCGTTGAATCGACCACACGAAATCCGGATTAAAACAACAATTAACCCACAATAAATATCAAGCAATGACTAGCAAAATTGTGGAGTTAAAATTTATTATAACTCTACATGTAAATGTGTATAGGTGTAAGCACAAGTAGAGGTCGAACACTGGGAGGCGAATGGTTGAGTGGTGGAGTTGAATGCACAATTATTCAATTCGATGATCGTGTCCAATTCTTTATTGTTCTTGTGGGTTTTTTAAGTTTATAACTTTTATTTTATTTTTGTTTTTATAATTTTCAATTTGTTTTATATTTTATATATTTTATATATTTTCTTTTTATATATTTTTTTAATTATATAATTTAGATATATATAAATATATATATAAGAAGAGAGAGATAATATATGGATACATGTATATGTATATAAATACTCAAAATATAATAGATATAATATATTTATTATTTTTTGGCTTTTTTATAATTTTCTAACTTTTTTGTTATTTTTATGGAATTTTTCTAATATATATTTTTAATTTAAAAAAATGTCCCTAATAAGGGATTAAATAAATAGGCTGAAAATAATTTGGGTTTTAAAAATATAAACTAGGTCCCAAAATTACCCAATTAATTATAATATGTAAATAATAAGATATAGATAATTATAAAAGAGAAAAAATATATTTTCGAGATTTTCTAGGGTTTTTCTATTTTTTGTTGGATTTGGAGCTTTCTAATTTTTTTTATTTTTCTTTTTCTTATTTTTTAGGGTTTTTCAATTTCTGGACTCAATATATATATAAATATACCATATATAATTTTTTTGTAATTTTTCAAAAAACTTTTATATTTTTTTGGTATTTTAAAATTTAAACAGTGCAAAAATGACTCCTTTTTCATTTCTAATAATTAGGTTAAATGCATAAAATGCAAAATGGACATGTGGCGTGAAAGTACACTACATGAGTCATCTAACCTAATTTTTGTGGAATTTTAGGAGCTACCTAGGTATTTTTAATAAATACATTAAAGACATAAAAATAATAAAGCCTAACAGGGTATAAATGCAATAAAAATAACTTGCAAGGGGCACAGTGCAAATATACCAACAGAATAAACATTTATTTAATTTTTAAGCACTATTTCACAATTACAAAAAGGCATCAGGGCTACAATGCAAAATTCGCGTGCCTCACGTGAGACTGCACGTGAGGTGCGGAAGGACCAAAATGCAATTCAAGAAAGATCAGGGGTCCTTTAGCAAAATTTACATTTTATTTACAACGTGATATTTAATTTACAGAATTAAAAATTAATTACAAAAATGCGGGGGTATGGATTTGCAATTTACCCCCTCAGGCGCGATCTGACGGTCGAGCTTCGTCCACTGGACACGTGTCACCTCCTCCTAGGACGATACCGGTTCGCCGACGAGCGCTGGAGATTAGATCTCCTGGGAGATCTGACGGTCATGGCTTCGCTCCATCGGACGGCTGGCACCCGATCTGGGACTCCATCTTCATCCGACGGCGGGGAGGACTTCAGGAAGAACAGGGAGGAAGGTTCGCCTGGGCGAACTTCCTCCGGCGATATCTCTCCCCTCCGACACTCTTTGCTGCTCCCAAGGATCCCAGAACCTTCCTGGCAGGTGGCTCTAGCTGCTGGAGGTCTCGGATCGGGCGGAGACACATTGGAGCACCACCACGTCCGCTCCGGCGAACTACGGGTAGGCGATTTTACGCTACACCTAAGGGCTAACGATTAATCTAATGACACAAATAAAAAGCTAAAATTAAAAGCTACTAAAAATAATCAAAAAGCGCAGCTCATACCTGGTGAAGCACCAAGGAGCAGAGGCCTCGCTAGTGCGGCGGCCTTGGGTGCAACCTCCGCCTCTCCGACCGATTCAAAGCGTCAGCGGGCTCCTCCTGTCACAAGGAACACCGCCGAGACCGAATGCGAGGAAGGGATTGGATAGAGGCTGACCAAAATTGCGAAGAAGGTGGAGGTTGGTTATTTATGAACAGGTGGTGCACCCTTATTGACCGGGCCGTAGGCGGCATTACAAGCTATGTACAAGGGGACAAACAGATGGGAGAGGATGTACAATGATCGGGGATCATTTTGTCAGATGACGGCGATGGCAGACGATGGACGAGTCGAGCGGGAATAAAGGGAGAAGACGGGCGGACAAGACAGGCACGTCACTTCAGCCGCCTGGAGGAGCAGTTGACCGAGCGGTCAACGGTCGCTGGAATTCTATTGGTCCACGTCAGCAAGATATTAACTCATTATTTTAACATAATAAATGACATTATTTAATTTTGCTTATAAAATAAAAAATGTTTATTAATTAATGTATTATTTATTTATGATTTTTATTTATTTTTTTATGAATTTTATTATGAAATTTTTTAATGATGTATTTATAAGTGTATTTACATGTATTTTATATACTTTATTTTTTATTTTGTATATTTAATTTATTATTTAATTTTCTTATTTTATATATTTATAAATTATTTTTATAAGTATAGGTATATTTTTATTTAGGTTTTAAGAGTTTATTTATATTTTAAATCAATAGGTATATATATATGTAGGTATACTTATAGGTATTTTACCTATATTTTATATATTTTTTATTTATTTAATGAATTTTATTGGGTTTTATTTTGGATTTTCATTTTTAATATAATATAGACAATATTTTTAATTTAATAAAAATATAGATGAATAGAGAATAAAATAATAAATCCCCCTTTTATTTTTATACATAGGTCACATAGGTATTTTTGTCTATGTATTTCATAGACTTATTTTATTTTACAAATTCTTTTTGATTTTATTCCAATTTCAATATGTACATGTATTATATATATTATTTAACTAATTCTAAAAATATAAATTTATAAAAATAATAAATAATGAATTTATTGAATATTTTAATTAGTAGACTGTACAATGAACGCCAAAAACCTAACTTCCACAGATGAACTCCAAAAATTATGGAACCAATTTTATTAAATAGTTCTTGAAAAGCTATATACAATTAAAGGTGATTTTGGTTGATTTTGAGTTTTTATTTGCAAGATATGGGTCTGTGAATTTGAGATTCTGGCTTTTTATTCTGTATATAAAATGTACATTGTATATTATTTTTATACAAACCAATTTTGTATTTTTATTCACATTACTGTCTACAACTTTCATGTACAAAATATTTTTATTTGATGAATGAATAATTAAATACAAAATAGGTGTCAAAAATGCATAAATGAATGAATAAATAAATGAGGAATTTATTGTATTATTGACCCTTATCTCCCCCTACTTTATTCCTTGTCGACCAATTTCATTCTGGGCTTGTTCTCGGGGTTAGGTTCATAAAATATTTGCAATATTTTATTCCTTTTTCTTTTCTTCTCTTTATTCTATAATTTTGGCATTAAAAACTTTATTTTATGTACACTTAATACAATAAATAATGAATGCTATTATGAACAAATTAATGCTATTTACATGCATTTGCTAGGGTTTTTAAGGCCAAAATGATAGAATAAAGATGATGAAATGGAGATTCATCAGCGACCAACATCAAACCAATTACACGTTAAAAGAACACATCGACAATACATCTGTCATCATTGCATCGGTTGGTCAATTCCTTACTTTCATCTTAAACATTTTCGATAGAATCTTTAATCGTGGCATTTCAATCTCGGGAGCGAACATAGATTCTGCATCTACCAGACTAGCTTCGAACCTATCAACAGAACCGGAATCTTGTGTTTTAGGTCTTCTTAGATCATACATCAATCAAACAACTCATAATCAATATTGTTCTCAGTTTGCGTAGAGGTTCCTACATCAACTTCTGTATCCTCATCCATTCTTGTCTTCTCTATACCTCTCCATGTTCAGTCCAAACAGAGTAATGTAACTAAAATCCATTAAGTATGAGATGATTATAAACTTACTCTCTATCATTACATTTGATATTCTTACATCTCACACATGGACAATAAATTTTTTTCACTGCCAAATCTTTTATTAAAATTCTCCAATTGAAATGTCCAATTCAAAAACGTTAGTACTCCTCTCTTATATTTTTGAAAATCATCATATCTCGTATCCATCCATGTCTTATCCATTTTGTTGTACTAAGAGAACACTAGATTTTAGTCTTAGAAAATGTTACATTAAACTTTAAGGTTACACCGTAATATCATATCATATCATATCAAAATGTACTAGATGGATATACTCTAAACTATCCATCGCACAATGTATTAGACACAATTCATAGCACAATCTATGGGTATGTACTAAACTATTATATCACAATGCATTGTACACAATCCATAACTATCTCAAATATACGCTAAGTTAATATATTATTACATAGTTTATAACAAAATGTACTACACTACACAAGGATTACAATGTATAAACAAGTAGTCAAAATATATACCTCATGGAGCAAAACAAACGAGAACGGAGATAAAGGAGTGTCAACAATCACCATGGAAACAAGAGGGAGGAGTCTGTCGACCATAAGAGGCTCGACGGCAGTGGACGGCAGTGGGTGACGGCGAGGGAAGAAGAAGGGGATTTGAGGAAGAATGAAAGGAAATGAGGCCCGTTGGGATTTTTTGACATGACCATCAAGGATGGTCGTTATGACCGTCCCTGAGGATGACTTTATGTGAAAATATCTCAGCTACACCTAGGTGATAACACGAATCTTGTAAGGGTCTAAAGTAGTCTACACAAGGCGAGAACTACAGTGTCGCTGAAGCGACCGCTCACGACGATCAATCAACAATTAACCCACAAATAAATATAAAGCAATGCAAAATAAATAATTTGGGTCAAGTGCTCAAGGGTGGATTCCATGAAAGGTGACTCCAATATATCAGTCTCGGGTGGATGACATGGAGGAAAATGTGAGGGTGGTGGTGGATAAAAATCCGAGTCATGATATTGTGGTTGAGGTGGATATGTACAAAAATCAGGAGCAAAATCCTCCTGAAAAAATGGAGAGGGATCAGCTGGAGGATACGAGGGATCCGTAAAGTTCGGATAAAATGCACTCCAGTAGGCCATCTCGAAATAAAAGAAAAATGATTGGGAGAGCACGATGGTCAAATCAAGAGGTGTGAGAAGAAAGGCACAAATGCACAGATATCGAGTATGCACATAAACAATTACAAACAAACTCACACAAAATAAACATAACCCCTCAATTCACCCTACTCAACTCGGTGAAAATTGTGAAGGTTCGGTCCTTTTATCTTGTATGTTTTAGAATTAGGTGAGAATCACAAAATTGTACAAACAGTTAGGTTGAATGAGATTTGGGCACTAACCTTAGTGTGTACGTGAGCAAGTAAATGCGAAGATAATGAGGGGATTACTCTCCCCATGACAGTGATTTTTCTTTTTGATTTATTTTAGGGTCAGGTAATTTTGCAGTCTTAATTTTATTTGTTATCACTTTTTTTGTATTTTTAATAAGAATGCACAACCTAATGAGGGATCAATTCCTTTTAGCTCCTAGGTGATGAAAATCAGAGGGAGAGAGTCAGAAAAGCAATGCAAGTGAAAATGATAATGAATGCTAAAGAGAAATGCTCACCTTGCATCCATCTCTTTACATGCAAGGATGCCAAGCAGAATTGAAACATATCTATATGCAAATGCAGCAGATGAAATCACCCTAAGTACATGAATTGCTATTAACGTGAAGCACAAAAATATCAACTACTCAGAATGAGACCAAGGTCCGATCTTCGTTGTCGATTGGTGCCCGTCATGATGGGTCTTGCAAGCGTTGTATATGACCTCTCGACACGCGGTCTCAAATCTAGATAATTAACAATTAAATTTGTAAGTTAAAATGATACTATAGGTACATGCAATGATATTAAGTGTTTGACCTTAAGACTATCGATAAGCAATCCTATGCTATGGCTCAGTCACATAAAATAAAGAAAATAAAATCGAAAAACAAATGAAAAAAAGACGGAAATACGACAAAATTGACGAGACCCCCAAGGGAACAATCCCTCCAACTCTGGACCTCGTGAGATGTGGTAGAGACCTGAGAGTTTAAGTTATTACAATAAATCTCTCTCTCTCTCTAAATTCCAAATGAAATAATAAATAAAATGCAATTGTCTTCGAAATGTCTCCAAGTCCTCCTTTGGTGCTAGGTCAGAAACTGGCTCGGCTTCACGTCGGTGCGTAGGCTCCTAGAAGAGCCTCCTTCGATCTATGGTACCCCACAACAAAGTCAAACAAGAATAGGTGATTAGACAATTCAACAATAATAACAAATAAATAAGAAAATAAATAAAGGAAAAAATATGGACAAAAGAGACAAAAAAGACACAATCGAACAAAACCAATCTATGCACAGTTGCTCCCCGGCAATGGTGTCATTTAAAATAACATTTTCCTAGAGGGTCTTTTCAATCCACAAGGCGAATCAACAATCGTCGACGCGACCACTCAAGAAAATCGTTAAGTTCAATAATTAATCCACAAATAAATCAAATAATGAAAATAATGTGTGGAGTTAAAATTTATTATAGTTTTACAATAAAGATGTCTATAGGTGCAAGTATATATGTGTAGAGGTCGAACACAGGGAGCAAAACTGGAAAGATCGGTCAAATGAATGCATACAAACGATAGTGTGATCTTTGTCTAATTTTTCTATGTGGGTTTCTAATATTGTATTTTTTATATTTATATTTTTAATATTTTAATATTTTGTTTTTTATTTTATATTTTTATATTTTCTTTTTTATATTTTTATATTTTTAGATTTTTTTCTTGTAAATATATATTATAGAATATCTAAGACTATATATACAATAATAGATAAAAGAAATATAAATATAACTAAAAATAACCAAAAATTACAGAATTAAATATTTTTGGATTTTGAATAATTTTTTACTATTTTTGTAAATTTTTGAGGAATTTTATAATTTTTATATATTTTAAAGTTGAAAAATACCCCAAAACAGAGATAAAATAAATAGTCAAAATTTAAAGGAAGATTAAAAATAGAAAAATAGGTCTAATATTCTTGAAATTAATTTTAATAGACAAAAAATTGTATAAAGAAAATTATAAAATAGAAAATTATATTTTTGGATTTCTTAGGAATTCTTAATCTTTTTAAACTAGATTTTGGAGTTTTTATTTTTATATATTTTCTTTTTTTATTTTAAGATTTATTTCTGGAGTTAGCAAATAAATGAATAGACAAAATAATATTTTTTTTGTAACTTTTCAAAATGATTTTATATTTTTAGGTATTTTATACTGTAGACGGGGCAAAAATGCACTCAAAAGGATTTTTAATAAATAATTGAAGGTCCTAAAACACACAAATAAAATTAGGGCCTGAAAATATAAGCAACCAAGAACCTACCCTTATTTTTTGAATTTTTTTAAGCACAAATGTATTTTAAATAAATGCAACAGTCACATAAAATTTCAATTGCTGATAGGGGCATATATGTAAATAAAATAAAAGTCAATGGCCTTACTGCAATTTTCATAAAAATATATAACAACAATAAATATTTTTCGGACCAAAATTAAATATCAAAAGCTTCGGGGGTCTGCCTGCAAAATCGCGACCTCCACATGAGGTGACGTGGACTAGAATGCAAATAAAGGAAGTTAGAGGGTCTTTATACAAATATTACAAAATTAATATAAAGCTAAATGGATGTTTAAAGATTAATTATTAAATACCAAAATGGCTGGTTCTAAGATGCAAAAAGCCCAAATAATGTACTTGATCAGACGGTGAGGGTGATCATCTTACCACGTATCGCAATCGCAGCGTGCAATACCACTTCATGCACCGACGTCCCGGATTAGATCTCAGATCTGATATCAACGGTCCAGGGCTCTGCAAATCCGACATCGTCTGTGCCTTGTGAAGAACACAACGAGATCCAACGGTAGAGGATGGTTGTGGAAGAACTGGGACGAAGCCACGCCGCATCGCACTTTGATCGGTCGTATCTCCAAGTCCAAAGCTCCTGCCTCACCGCTGATGGTCCAAAAATGTTCTTAGAGGATTTGTCTATCTGCTGGAAGCTCAAAATGGGCCCAATGACCAACAGAGACTGCCGGTGAGGTCGAGAGAACTTAGAGGTTCTAGGTACCTTCGATAGAGCTCAAAATAACCTTCAGCTGGATCATTGGAATCCAATCCTGCACCGGATGCAAAAAGGGGTCGAGGGCAAAATGCCTCGACCCAATCAGGCGGGAATTGGGCACGTAGTGGGGCGGAGCAGCGGATCTCCAACAAGGCGAGGGAGCGGAGATCCGATCGGCCAGATTGGTGGATCAATCTAGGTAAATGGTTGATGGAATATGATGGAGAAGTGTAGGGAAACAAGAGGTGGTGGCTGGTGTCGGCGGGAAACGAGCGAGGACAGGTGGACAGGTTTGCCGGAGCGGAGCTCCAACGAACTACGAGGGATGGTGTTTAACACTAATACAGATGATTAACTCATAAAATAATTGCTATAGATGAAACCTGGGATTGGAATTAACCTAAAAAATAAAATAAAAATACCTCCAACTGCCGTAGCCGCAAGACCAGACCTTGAGGCGACGATGGATAGAGATGGTGGAAGTCACCTGAGACCATGCTTCTCCTCGCTACAAATGGCTGGAGAGGAGGTTGTCACCCTCCTTGATCCAGAGCACGAGAGATGGAGGCGAAACAGGACCGGAAAGGGGTTCAAAATCAAGAGGGAACTCAGGAGGGGATTATGTACTAGCGAAGGAAGCGGTGGAAAGATCGAGGGAATCAGCCAAATCCGTGATGCATTCCTTAATGATTCACGCTGGCGTGCGTGAGGGAATATCGAGGAGAAAAAGGCCTGAAGGAATCCCCATCAATTGGTGAAAGGATCGGTGTAGGAAAAATCAAGAAGAAGGAATCCAACGTAGGCTCTGGCAGGCATAGCTGGATGTCAGAGGAGTTGAGTTTGGTTAACCATTGACGCGCTATAATTGGTCAAAGTAGACCAACCGGAAAAATCCAGCCAGGAATTATTTAGAAAATCGATAATAATTAATAAATGATTTTATTAAAATTAAGTTATAAAATAAAAAGATGTTTCTTATTTTATAGTATTATTTTATTTTATTTATTTATTTTTTAGACTTTTCATTTACAAGTTAATTTTTTAGGGTTTCTTTATAGTATATTTACGTTTATTTTTAAAGTATTTTATTTTTATTTTATATTTTTAATTTTATTAATTTATTATGTTATTTTATATATTTATAAATTATTTTTATATACTTAAATATATTTTAGATATAATATATACACTTAAATAAATAGGTATATATAATATATATATGTATGAGTATAGGTATTTCATCTATGTATTATATATACATATTTTATTTTAATGTTTTATTTATGGCTTTATTTTAATATGAGGAAAGGGAAGCTACATCATGATGTAGCTAACCTTAGCTACATCAGGGGCAATTTCGTCCTCTTTTTTTTAATTTTTTTGAAATTTCCACGATGAATTTTCATAACTATATCCCTCTAATATGTCATTCAAATTTCGTTGGAAACAGATACTCCTACGGCCTCCATCCAGAACAGGTAAAATACAGCAAATCTGGGACCGTTAAAAAATGACTGTCTGGATGGAGGTCGTAGGAGTCTCTGTTTCCGATGAAATTTGAATGACATATTAGAGTGATATAGGTATGAAAATCCATCGCGGAAATTTCAAAAAAAATAAAAAAAAGAGGACAAAATTGCCCCTGATGTAGCTAAGGTTAGCTACATCATGTTGTAGCTTTCCTTTCCTCTTTTAATATTAATATGTACATATATTATAAATAATATTTACAAAATTATAAAAATATCAAATTATAAAAAAGTAATAAAAAATAAATAAAATAAATATTTTATTGGGTATATTGTACAATAGGGGTCCAAAACCTAACTTCCACATACTAACTTCAAAAAATATGAAACCACCTTCATTAAATAGTTTATTAATATACAATTAAGTTATTTTGATATATTTTGAGTTTTTGTTTAGGAGATATGGGTTTGGGAAGTAGGGATTTTGGAATTTTATTCATAGTATAACTTTTATAATGTAAATTATTTTTGTATGAAATCAATTTTATAATTTTCTATATAATATTATCGATAATTTCATGTAAATTTTTTTATTTGAGGTATAAAAGTAGAAAATAAAATGGATCTCAAAAATAAATTAATGATGAATTAATAAAAGAGAATTTCATTGTATTTTGACCCTTATCTCCCCATACTTTATTCCTTGTCGACCTAGTCATCTTGATGCCTAGGTCTCGGGGTTTTGGGTCATAAAATATCTTTGGCGTTTTATTCTTTTTTTATTTTCTTTTCTTTACTCTATAATTTTGGCACTAAAAACATTATTTTATAAAGTATTTAGACATCAAAGAATGAATTGTAATTTGTACAAATTAGGGTTATTTACATGCATTAGCTAGGGTTTTTGAGGCCAAAATGATAGAATAAAGGTAATGAAACGTGTATTCATCACTAGGGTAGTGCACGGTACGGGTATCCGACCCATTCGTATGTGCCCCACCTTGACCCATTATTACTGGATTATAGATTGACCTAATCCATTCCAATATGTATCCGAATCTTGCGGATATCCGGAATATTTGGATGGATCCGGATATCTGCGGATACCCGTGGAATCTATTCCTACATGATTTGACCTCAACTCGTTGTTCTACATCAACCTTTTCACCCCTCATCATTGATGGCAGAGTTCCCCATTGGGTGCGATCGAGACTGTGCCATCGAAGCTACATATAAATTAAGGTCCATCAACCTCGATTCATCATCGTTTCATCTCAAATTTGACATTATTGTGTGTGGATTCATCTTGAGGTTCTATATTTGAATTTTTTTATTTTATTTTCATTCAAGTTTTTAGAATTAATATCAATGATTTGCATATTACAAAGATTTGCTGATTTCAATGATTTGCTATTCATTCGAGTTTTTATGATTGATTTCAATGATTTACCGATTTCAATGATTTGCATATTCGTAAGATTTTTCGATTTCAATTATTTGCTTATTCCAAAAATTTGTTGCTTTTCAAAGTTTTATTGATTTCAATGATTTGCCGATTCATTCAAGTTTTTAATATTGATTTTAATCATTTGCACATTCCAAAAATTACCGATTTCAATGATTTACATGATCCGAAATTTGTAAATTTCATCTATTTGCTGATTTTATACGAGTTTTTGAGATTGATTTCAATGATTTATTGATTTCAGTGATTTGTTATTGCAAAGATTTGCCGATGTGTCATTGAGTTGTTAATTTCAATGATTTGTGGAGTTCAATGATTTGTCGATAGAATTGATTTCATGATTTGTTGATTTCATACGAGATTTTAGCATTGATTTCAATTATTTACTAATTTCATTCGTGTATTTATGATCGACTGCAATGATCTGCGACTTCAATGATTTGAGCTCGTTCGATGCGGGGGAGAAGGATCTGTCTCGAAGTTCTTTATTACAAAGATTGGTTGATTTCAATGATTCACCGATCGAATTGATTTCTGGTCTTACATGGATTTCATTTTGATTTGTACTGATCTCAATCATCGGTAATTTTGATCAAGTCACGATAACCATCTTTCAGGTTGAATGAGCGATAAGATGGGTTGACCCATCAGATTGGAGAAACAATAAAATGGGTCGACCAATCGGTATCCATGGATAATAGGATCGGAGAGCCATATGTCTCGGATCTAAGCAAGTGGGGTACCCGATCCGAAATGATTTGTAGGGTAACCATGGATTTAGGATTGACCCATACCGATCGGATTGGATATCCATCAAACCCATGAACAGTGCATAGCCTTAGCTACACCATAGGCGACAGTCACGACCGTCCCCTATAGTTCTTGATGGAACAGTCGCGTGCGACCATCCCCCCAGGTCCTAGAACCCCTTGAGTGATACTTACAGAAGCGTATTGGGGACGGTCGGAACTGTCCCCTTATGCCTCCCTAGTGCTTGAAATTACCGGGGGGGGGGGGGGGGGGGCTGGAAACCGTCCCCTAAGATCCTACCCATAAGTGACGCTGACAGAAGTGTAGTGGGGATGGTCAGAACCATCCCCTTTAGCCTCCCTAGTGCTTGAAATTACGCCGGTGAGAGGGGTGAGGCTAAGGGGACGGTCGATGTCAACATGTGTACTCACTACATGTGTAGTCACTCCCCAGCCGTTTCACATTTATATGGCATCTTTATACCTGGTTAGGAACATATGTTACAACAGCACTTCGAAATGCCCTAACTATTTATATGCTATGCGAGTACTTATAAGTGGTCTGTAAACACGTGCTTGTACATCATCCAGGAACTTGATGAGAAGAACAAACTTCTTCGGCTCTCACAGACCAGCTGCGAAAACTGGTAGCAGATATGTCGACATGGCAGAGTCCTATCTCCATTTAAAAGCTACAAAAGGGAGATCGCGTGTCGAGAACGCATTGCTTGAAGATTTTTTTTAAAGAGTTCTGTGCATCAATCATGTCACAACTGGTGGTGCATAACGTTTTTTGTTTGTGACTTAATCATTCCACATCGCATCTGGTTTCTTCTTTTATGATCCTGAGTAGCTGATGTTTGTTCATAGAAAAACTTATTCCCTCGTTCTTGGGGAACTCTTAAAAATATTCTTACCTTCCTTTCTAGTCAAATTCATCTCTAATGTTTGTATCATCTTGTTCACTAGTTGTTAAATACATTGCAGATTCCCGCTAGAGTGCAAGTTAGAAAGAAAATGCTTGATTCCGCTTGTTATGTTTATAGATTGCTCGAACATGAGTTGCATGACCTAATGTTGAACATGTGAATTTGTGTCATAGTTGTATTGCTGGCAAGACTACTTTAACATAAGGACTATAGATGTCTTTTCATGAACATTTAATATGGAAAATGATTCTCACACCTAAAAAGCTACCAAAATCTTATCCATAATACGTGGCATGACTCTTCTAACCGTTATGTACAATTGTGGCTGCTTGGTAGATGGTTGATGTATGAGAACTTGGTCTATCTCTGTATATAAAAAGTGCCAACATTTGATAGTCATCATGTCCAATCTTACCAAATATCGAGTCAACCTGTGAGTTATATCTTCGAGAGAACTTTCCAAATACATATGCATAACGATATTCGTTCTTACTCAGATGTATTTTCATATTTTTATGGCTATGGATACAATGATTACCGTTTTCAATCTCTTTTCGAGGATATGGATAGGTATATGTTTGTATATTTTCCTCATGGATATAGATGTGGATACATATTTTGATTTGAAAATAGATGTAAGTTCATTACAAGGATGTAAATAAATATAGATTTATTTGTATTTGTTTCTTATTGCATTCATCTTCATCCGAAAGATAGACGAGCATTTTTTCCGCGGAACATGTTTTTTTTTGAAATATGATACATACATTTTTTTAATCAACCAATATATATTGGGATAATTTTATAGATTCTGATATTTCTTGACATATATAATATAATATGGTATTTGGATATTATTTTCTTAGATACAGCTAATATGGGCACGTGTCTTCAACCAAAAAAATGGATATGTATTTTTTTGTGTATACTGATACAATTAATTTTTTTTGCAACCAACCATAATAGAACACGGATCTAGATAATTATATATATATATAACTTTGAGAGATAACAAAACGTCAAAGGCCGGTAATAATGAGGATGGTCTAGTAAGAAGTAAAAAATTGAATCAAACGGGACCTGATTAGTACAAGTAAAAGTAGGAGGGCATGAACGTAAAGAAACCTATATATAGTTATAGTGGAGGCCCACAACCACGGGCGCGACTCCGGTCCTGCGTCCTATCTAAGCATTGCAACCTTTTTTTCCTCTCTCTCTCTCTCTCTCTCTCTATTAATTTAAATCCGCAGAAGAGAAACCGGAGAAGAACGCCGACGAGCAGCACCTCCGATCGAAGGTCTGGATCTCCGGAGAAGAGAGGGTATGGATCCGGACGCGGTGGCGAAGGCGTTCGTGGAGCACTACTACAGGACGTTCGACGGCAACAGGGCGGGGGTGGGGAACCTCTACCAGGACTCCTCCATGATGACCTTCGAGGGGGACAGGATCCAGGGATCGCAGGCTATCGTCGCCAAGCTCACCTCCCTCCCATTCCTCCAGTGCCACCACAACGTTTCCACCGTTGACTGCCAGCCCTCCGGCCCCCAGGGCGGCATGCTCGTCTTCGTCAGCGGCTCCCTCCAGCTCGCCGGCGAGCACCACCTCCTCAAGTTCAGCCAGGTTGCTTTTTCGTTCCCCATCTCCTTTTCCGCCCGGATTTTTAGCTTCTTAAAGCCGTCAATTGAAAATGCAACTTTGAAAAAAAAAATCTTTTGCTACCTCAAAGAACGTTTTTTTGGCCAAAACGGTATCTGAGAATTTTCCTCCACTCAAACAACTAAATTTGAAGTCGATAACAAAGTGGCATATATATGTTCACAATCTCTTGCTGGTTTATGCTTACTTTATTGTAATTATTATGTAATTGATTGGAATATTTCCTTGATTGCAGATGTTCCACTTGATGCCAACTCCTCAAGGCAGCTTCTACGTCTTCAACGATATCTTCCGCTTGAACTATGCTTGAGTCTCGCCTTGCTGTGAATGCGGAGCAAGTCCATGTTTGGGTGTACTGTTATTTTCTCTATGTTGCATTTGTCCCGTTGGACGAGCTGCATTGTGAATGTTCATGCTCTTCTATGTTAGAATTGATCGAAAAAAGACCCATTCTTCAATTTCATTCACATTTTGTGGTGTTCGTTTGGCCTTTCTATTTCTATAATGCAACATTGTCACTCATCAATTCCCACCCCCTGTGATTGTGCCTTGAAGTTTACTCAATTGCTGATTTTTTCTGTGTTGAAATAGCAGTTAGGAAAGGCATAAGAAACAAAATCAATGCCCACATAGTACCCAAAACTTGGTCCAGTTGCATCGTTTCGTCTAGCCAAAAATTGCGAGAATTTGGTTCCTCCACTTCTGATTTATCCCTGTCGAATTATTGATTGGGACTGCTCAATCCAGAATGTTTCTATCCACTGCAGTTCAAATTAGCTTGTGAACTTGAATTAAATCCGCCTAGGCCAGGTTTGGAATGCAATCACATGAGCCGCATATTCCTATGCAGTAGGTACATCAAATGACATTCTCCTTGTGGGGGATTATGTGGTCCTAGGCTGCATATCTGGTCCACATAACTGCATGTTTGGTCTGCATTCTACAGAGTTGATATAAAAGTATAAAACTTAGACTTCAACATTTACTTGTTTTGACAATTAATTTACTTATATAAGTAGTTGTTCTTTGTATTAAGGAGATTGGTGCTTTCATCTGCACCATGTTTACGTAGTTCTATCGCCAACAAATATGGTAACTGTTAGAGTATTTGGAGCATGCGTCACTTATGTAATAGGTGGGTAAATGGATCCCTCCAGGGTCCATTTACCACACCACTGAGTTTAGTCCCATACCGCCTCCTAGTGGTGGGACTTGGAGGCCCTGTAGAAGCTATATAAAGAACCCCAGGCCTCCTGTAACAAATGAGAAAGTCAATAGACAAACACACCCAGTTAAGGGGCTTCTCCCGTGGTTTCATCCCGCTCCTCACGGAGTAGGGTTCCACGTAAAATCCCGCGTTCTTATTTTGTTCTTATCATTTTTCCATGTTCGCTTCCGCATTTTATTTTCTAACATGGTATCAGAGCGGGTCGATTCTCGGAATTTTCATTATGTTCTTTATTTTGTATTTATTTTGAGAATCGAGATTTAGTTCAAGGGTCTTGATTCGAACCCTAGTTTTGAGAAGAATGAAGGAGTAGAATCATTGTTAGCTTTGAAGATTATTTGTCCTTCATTTCGAGAGTTTTTAGGGTTCCTGAAGGAACCCTAATTTTTGCGGCAATCGTGTTCATATCTACGCAGTCCAGGAGCATTATCTTCACGCAAGTCCTTGTTGTGCTCCATCCAGCAGCCCTACCCAATAGGCGCAAACTTCCAGGCGAAACCCCCATGTTCCAGCGCCTCCAGGGGGCGCAGTCTTAACCTCAGGCGATCTCGCATCCTCCTTCCAGCACCGATCGACGAAGACTCCGCGCCCGAAGCAACCCCAGGCACATTGGCGGCATCTCCCGCAGCATCGATGGCCCAGGCGCACCTCCAGGCGCACCCCCAGGCGCGCATCCACGAATCCGCCACTCATTCTCCTCCAGCACGCGCAGGCGGCGCCCTATCAACACGACAAGCCGCAACAGCGGCGCAGGAAGCGGTGCCGCCATCCTTCGCGAGCCCAGGTGGTGCCGCACTTCTCCCTCGGCACACCTCGACGAGCCCTCAGCCGCGCGGGCGGCGCAACCCAGGCCTATCGCGCGCACAGACCCAGGCGCACCCAACCGCCCAGGCCCGAAACCCGCTCAGATCTCCCAGGCGATGACATCTCGGGGAGATGAAGCCCCTGCGCGCGATCTCCTCCGGCCGCTATCAGGCGGCGATGCCCCTCTAGGGCTCCGTATCTATCAGGCGGCGATGCCCCCGTATCTCCTACCCTCGGCGGCGGCGATATAGGAGGAGCCCTCCATGGGCGGCCTCTGTTTCGATGGAACCCTAAAGGTTCACGGGTTCATTTAAACAAAAAAAAAATCTGTGGAGGGTGCAATGTGTTGGGCTTTATTTTGGGCCGACATTTAAAAGAGAGACAGAGATGTGAGGCCCCAGTATCAAAAAAAAAGGAGAAAGCAGATGTCTTATTCAAAAAAAAAATACAAAAAAAAGAGAGAAAAAAAGGCGCGTACATTTGAAAAAAGCCGTACGCGAAATATAAAAAAGAAAGAAAGAAAAGCCGAAGGAAAAAAATTGAAACGGCAAAAAAAAAAGGGGGGGGGGCGGCTGTTCTTCTTTGTTTATTCTTTTTCCATGTTTACGCTTCCGCTTCCGATTTTCCATGTTTACATAGTTCTATCGCCAACAAATATGGTAACATTTGCACACTTACCTTGAACTTTATAGTTCGTGGAAGTTGTACTATTAAAAAAGGGGGGATATAAATAATATTACTACCATTTATTTTAAATTAATGGACGTAAAACAACATAATTCTCTGCTTACTCCATATCTCTATGTAATCACATGCCACAATTAATATACGTAACATATTTCTAAACCTTGCAGTCTGATAACCTGGCTGAAATATGTTGCATCATATCCGGTTACCAACTTACCATATCACTAGCTTTTAGACTTCTAACAATGACGAGCGAAGAGCTTGGCATTCAATTAGAAAGAGTGTTGAAAGCGGTGCCTCTCGTAATAGATGGCAATGCAGTTCATCCTCCCTTCTCTCCCTTTCTCATTTATGGGCTGTTCATCCTATTTTGCTATAAGATTAGTTGAAGATATTTGCCATATAGATGTATAAATATTCATCTTGTTCACTTTTTTTTTTGCATGTAGCAGATAGATTTTGATCTAGTTTTTGGATGGAAGATGGAGTACTGTTGCTTGCTACTTGAATTATTCAAAATAACTTCTGAACCACTATGTTAAATCTTCACATAAGCATCAAGCTTGCATAGTTTAACCAAATCTTGTCAGAATAAAATAACTTTACATTGCAAAATTCATCATGTACAATTTAAAATGCAGACAATCAGCTTTAAAAAAAAAAGACAATCAAAGGTCATTTTATAAGAATTAACATGCATCGTGGACGCTAACATTTTCACATGCAAAATGGTCAGAGTGCATCCATGCCTTCACGGCGTACACGCTGAACAATTGCTAAACAACAGGGACTATTTTTGTTTACTTCCCATGCCAGCCTTTCCTGATAAGCTGTTGCCTCCTCTGTCAATTTCATCATAAGCTTTTAATTAGGAGCTGGATCTCCTCAGGTAGGCCATGACACCAAGCCTGCGACGAGTGCAGCTCCAGCTGCTACTGTACTGTAGCCTGTACCCCATGCTTCTCTTTGAGCATATTCTTGGCAAGCCAATTCCTCAAGCTTTTTGTGGCCGGATCCTGAGTACTCCAAGTGCAGTCTGAGCCCCTGTTAAATATTACATTATCAGTCATACTTAGAAGCTTCTATGTAGAATAGAATCACAATGCCCATGCTTCGATTGGCAATTTTAAGGATCTGTCCTACCTTCCAACCAGCTGACATAGCATGTTCGACAGCAGCTTGCAAGTCGCTGTCTGATGCAAGCATAACCTTGTCATGATCTTCATCCTCGTACTGCAGATATCAGATAGTAATTAGTAGCAAAACAGTCTCCTGCAATCAATTGGTCGAGAATACAACGTATCATACCAAGATCTGAGGCAGATGATTACGGTCGATATCACCCCCAACCCTCTGAACTATACAAGTTGTCAGCTCAGATAAGCTTCTTATGTCTGAAAAAAGAGATTTGTTGTCAAACTGATTAGTTACTCCTGAAAGGATCTGACCGGAACCACTAAAGGTGAACACAACTTACCACTGATGAATCT
The DNA here is from genome assembly GCA_037367405.1 of Ottelia alismoides. Classification (NCBI taxonomy): domain Eukaryota; kingdom Viridiplantae; phylum Streptophyta; class Magnoliopsida; order Alismatales; family Hydrocharitaceae; genus Ottelia; species Ottelia alismoides. The sequence goes on along the minus strand of JAZKJV010008286.1, from coordinate 198,921 downwards.
ATGCATCCGTCCCCTACGATCCTGAATCTTGAAGCCAAAAGTATTGGGAAGTCCAGAATAGGGATAAGGAGAAGATTTCCCCGTGTCCGCCCCTTCAGATGCCAGCTTAAGGGACACCTCACTTTTAATTTAGCATCAAAAAAGTAGAACATATTAGCGTAATTTCCAGGATAAACTGTGCCTGTTCATCCATTGTTGATAACTATACCTCCGGCCCTCATCTTCTTCAAGAGGTCCCAACTCCAAAGCAGAATCCCAGAAATTCTGCATCATGGTATTCGCTCCTTCATTTCCAGCTCCCCAGCTGTTCCCTACCTTTTATACGACATAAATGTGCTGACATACTTTAGTTGGGATCATTTGTAACAAACAAGAAGTGGTTCACATAATTCCAGAAAATTGAAACCAACGTGATTAAACTCTTGACGCTTCATGTTCTGAACCCAGATTCATGTAGTAAGGTTTTCTTAAAGAAGGGAAGAGAGTAAACAGCCTAGTAAAGTGGAGCTGGCTTACTGTGGTTATTGCTGCATGAACGATGTGGATCACATCGACTATAGTCACGATATTGCCATCTACCACAAAAGTACAACCCAAAAGTTTAGAGACTAGTTATCCGCAGCAACAGTAAATCCTCTTGGTTTCTTGTCCACATCACATACCTCTATCCACTACAGGAAGGTGCAAGAATTTCCCATCATGCATAGTGTGAAGAGCATCGACGATCGGTGTATCAACGGACCCACATCCAGGATTTGCAGTCATTACCTGGATAGCAAATCAAAACACATCCACGGCCAGCGAAATATTGTTAAGCAACTAGACGGGGATGCAGGTAGAAGCTCGATAAGGCTGAGAAGCTGCACCTGTTCCACAGGTACGCACTCAGGTGAAAGACCTTGTGCAATCACCCGCATCAGAATGTCCCTTGATCTATCCTCGGATATTTCAACAAGAAGGTAAGATTCTAACCATCGGTCTCTCATAGTTAAAATTAAGGTAGGCGGTCTTACGTTAGTATTCCTATAGGTTTGTTCCCAACAGTAACCACTGCTGAGCTTAGTCGAAGCTCCAGCATCTTCTTTGTCGCAGTCAGAACCGAGTCAGATGTAGAAACCATGACAACTCTACCGAAACCATTTAGAACATCAAATGAGGTCAAGCTATTGAAAATAAAAAAATCCAAACGAGAACTGAATGCTCGTCGAAATTTAAGTGAGAACATTACCTACTTTGGATTGTCTGCAATGATGGTCGACAAAGATGGCCTGAACATTCTCTCGCGGAGAGTCTCTATGAATGAATTAGGACCTGAAGAAAAGCCATACATGAGGTGAAGACGATGGCGTCCTATAGGATTCTTAATGGCTATGTTTGACTTCAATTGATCAAGAAAATATCATGTTCATGTTCATTATATGTTTGATTATCTATATGGACGTGTTGTTCGTTAATGATATAGAACATTTGAGTTTGGCTAATTATTGACACAGATTTAGAATATCTTCTCAAACATGATTCTTAAAATGATTTCGCAAAACGTGTTTGTTAGGAGAATATTCTATGTGCTGGAGAATATTCTATAAGTATATTCTTGTTAGGAGAATATTCTATGTATATTCTTGTGAACCCGTAAGGGGTATCTATGTACTTTATCCTTTGAGCTCTCTAGGGATTTGTCAAATATAAGGACCCCTAGACCTCTTGAATAAAATAAGCTCTTTCAATCTTTCGTTGTTCTTAACATGGTATCAGAGCGGCGGTCCTAGACCGGTGTTCTGACCCAACCCCACCGCCAGTCCCCCCTCCCGCAGCACTCTCGCCTTCCCCTACGGCCTCCTGCCGCCCCTGCGGCCCTCCGTGTGGCCTCCTGCCCCTCTGCGGCCCTCCGTGCGGCCTCCCGACCCCCCTCCCTGCGGCGACCTTCCCTGCGGGCTTCCGCCGCTCCCTCTCGATGCGGCCCGGCCTGCCCCCCCCTCCGGCCCCTCCCTATGACCCTGTAGCCCGTCGTTGCCCCTGCGGCCTCTCGCTATACACCAGCGGCCTATCTCCACCAACACCGCTAACTACGGCACTCCTACAGTCCCACGCACCACGCCTCTATTCAATGTTGTGTTTGGTCTATATGATTCCTAACACTACGAGGACTATATAGGTCACTTTTGCTTGACCTTTGCGGCCACCATGGCATCTGCAGAATCAAAGCCCCTGTATCTGACTTCTTCTATGATGATCCAGGGCACTTCTATCAAGCTCAAGGGTTCAGAGAAGTATGTACTGTGGTCTCGATCTTTCAAAGTTTTTATTGGTGGTCAGCGAAAGAATTATGCTCTTACAAAAGATCTGCCCAAGGAGATGGAAAAGGACTACGATACCTGGTATGTAGACAACTGCCAGGTGATTACTTGTATGACCAACAATGTCGAACCAAATATAGCCTCCAATCTTCTCTACAAGGAAACATCAAAGGCGATGTGGGAGAGTCTTGAGAACACATACTCACAGAAGACAACAAAGTCCAGACTCTCGGACATATATACACGGATCTGGTCTGCAAATCAAGGAGATACAACCTTGATCAAGTACTATCGACTCCTCACAAGCCTGTATGAAGAGCTTCTCATTTTTCAACCTGCCTATTGTGACAAACGGATAGGTGAATGGGCGGAATGGCAAGTATACCATTTTTTATCAGGACTACATCCACGGTACAAGTCGGTCAAGGATCAATTTCTGACTGCTGTAGCTCTACCCTCTCTTGAGACTATTTTCGGACATCTACAGGAACTTGAGTCTCCTTCACCTCCTCTGTCTACTGAGACTACAACACATTTCGCTAGAGGACGCCCGACCTACCAAGGGGGACGTGGACGTGATTTCGGCCGTGGTAGAGGTCGTAAGTTTGGACGGGGGCGTGACTCTAGTCGTGGCCGTGGACATGATACTACTACTTCTCGATATCCTCCATGCACACATTGTGGACGCCTTAATCATCCGTCAGAACGCTGCTGGGCGAAGTTTGGAATGCCCACCAATGCTAACAACGCCTATGAGACTGTCTCCAATGATGATACCTATGATACTGTAGATACCTCTCATGGTCAGCCTTCCACTGACAGTCAACCTTCCTTTACTGCATCTGAGTATGCTCGCCTTCGGCAACTATTACAGAACTCAGTTACTGATATTCCTACTTCTACCTCCACTGCTAGTTTGGCCACTACATCAGGTAATATTTCCAACTCTGCCTCTTCATCTGCTCCTGCATGGATCATTGACTCGGGAGCATCTACGCATCTCACGGGAGAAGGTAGTCTTCTCACCTTCTCACGGTCATCTTCCATTGTGAAGACTGTTCGAGTTGCAAATGGTGCTCATTCACCTATTACAAGTGTTGTACCATGGAGTTTTCCTCCAAACTCCGACTTACTGGTGTTTACTGTGCTCCTGACTTCCCTCTTAGCTTATTATCCGTTCACAAGCTGTGCACTGAGCTTAACTGTCGAGTTATATTTGATGAATTCTGTTGTTATTTTCAGGACATCCGGACGAGGCATATTTTTGGTGGGGGATATGAGAAGAATGGTCTTTATTATCTTGATATCCCGGCTGACTCTAGTTTTGCTGGCGCTTCGTCTCCGATCCGTACTCTGAGTGGACACAAGTATTTTGCTGTCTTCGTTGATGATTATAGTAGGTCATCATGGGTCTATCTTCTAAAAGAGCATTCGGAGATTAATAAAATTATCAAAAATTTCTTTCAGTATGTCAAGAATATCTTCTCTTGTGCTATACAACACTTTCGCTCAGATAATGCACTGGAGTTTACCCAACATGACCTAACAGATTTCTTTCCCTCCCAAGGAACCATACATCAAACCTCTTGTCCATATACGTCCCAACAAAATGGGATAGCAAAAAGAAAATTCAGACATCTCCTAAATATTGCCCGTTCCCTCCTTACACAGATGAAGGTTCCCAAAACCTACTGGGGTGATGCCATATTGATTGTCGTTCATCTTATCAATAGAATTCCATCTCCAAACCTTAATGGCTCATCCCCCTTCTCTCTACTTTACCCAAATGAGTCTCCCTTCCCTCTTCCCCTACGGATCTTTGGGTGTGTGTCTTTTGTTCATAACTTTCACACTACAGACAAGCTTTCTCCTCGTGCAATCAAGTGTGTCTTCCTCGGTTATTCTCGTACTCAAAAAGGTTACAGATGTTATGATCCTAATGGACATCGCTATTATATCTCTGCAGATGTAACCTTTTTTGAACAGACTAGTTTCTTCACTCAACCTGTTACAGATATCCCTCTGGATCTCCCACCTCCAACAATTGTCTACAAACGTAGATCTTCACCACCAGATGTCCCTTTACCCGTTTCTTTATTGCAGGATGATATGCCTTCTACAAGTGTCCCCTCCAATACTATCCCGGATGCTCCCTAAGATCTAGCAATTGCTCTTCACATAACTAAGAGGCAATGTACTTCTCATCCAATGACTTATTTCACTTCTACTGCTTGTTTATCTTGCGCTGACAGAAGTTATACAGATGCTCTCATGTCTATCTCTATTCCGAGAGACCACCACAGTGCTTTGCAGGATTCAGGATGGTGAAAGGCCATGGACGAAGAAGAGATGGATGCTCTTCTTTCCAGGGATACATGGGATCTAGTGAAATGTCCTAAAGGGGCCAGACCGGTGGCGTGCAAATGGGTCTTCACGACTAAGCAGTCACCCAATGGGTCGATTTACAGACTGAAAGCTCGTCTTTTAGCAAAGGGGTTCACACAAACATATAGAGTGGATTATTTTGAGACATTTTCACCGGTTGCACGCATGGGGTCAATAAGGACTATACTTTCTGTGGCAGCTAATAAGGCATGGCCTATCTTTCAGTTGGATGTGAAAAATGCTTTCCTATATGACGATCTTGACGAGGAAATGTACATGATGCAGCCTCCAGGTTATGAAGTCGAGGGGGAGTGTGTAAACTGACTTCGCAAGACCATATACGACCTAAAGCAGAGTCCAAGGGCATGGTTTAACAGACTTACTGCAGAAATCAACACCTTTCGCTTTCAGAGAACAACGTCTGACTACTATGTGTTTGTCAGAAGACGAGCAACTGGTATTGTTATACTTGCAATCTTTGTGGATGATATGGTTATCACAGGTAATGATGAAAAAGGAATACTAGAGACCAAGGTCTTCCTCCAGAAAGTATTTGTTACCAAGGACCTTGGTCCACTTCGTTACTTTCTGGGCATAGAAGTACTACACACTACGGAGGGTCTTCATCTCTCACAGAGGAAATACTGTCTGGATATTCTTACTGAAGCCGGAATACTTGGATGCAAGCCTCCAGGTATTCCTGCAGATCCTAAGAAACGCATCACATCCTCTGATCCTATCTTCGAAGATGTTACCAGATACGAGAGCCTGATTGGTAATCTTCTCTACCTTACTATCACCAGACCAAATATCGCTTATGCAGTAAGTAGAGCCAGCCAACACATGGAGAAGCCTTGTTACAGTCACTGGCAGGATGTTCTTCAGATTCTACGATATTTAAAAGAATCACCAGGATGCGGCCTCTTCTATAGGGCAAATGGGTACATCGATGTTATTGCATATGCCGATGCTGATTATGCAAGCTCAACAGAGGATCGACGCTCCACAACATGTTATGCCATGATGGTTGGAGGAAATCTTGTTACTTGGAGAAGCAAGAAGTAGACAGTTGTATCTAAATCCAGTGTTGAAGCAGAATACAGGGCGATGAGTCAAGCTACTTGTGAGATCACGTGGCTATTAACATTTCTACAAGAACTTGGTATTGTTGTCAATATTCCTATTCCACTATACTGCGACAACAAATCTGCCACTTATATTGCCACGAATCCCGTGTTTCATGAGCGAACCAAGCATATAGAAGTTGACTGTCATTTCGTTTGTGATGCTATCAAAACTGGAAGAATCATTACTCCTCACATCAGCACTGAGCTCTAGCAGAGGTCGTATCCCGATATATCGGCGATATATCGCCGATATAACGATATCGACATGGGACCGATATCGAAATCGATATATCGATATATCCGATTTCAGGCATTTTCTTCAGAAAGATTCCTAGATATAGCGATATATCGCCGATATATCGATATCGACATGATATCGAAACGATATCGATATGTCCTTCCATGACAGCTTGTAGATATATTTACGAAGGCACTACCCAAGAAGCGACTCTCCTGGATTGTTTCCAAGTAGGGCATGATTGATAAATATGCTCCAACTTGAGGAGGAGTGTTAGGAGAATTTTCTATGTGTTGGAGAATATTCTATGAGTATATTCTTGTTAGGAGAATATTCTATGTATATTCTTGTAGACCCGTAAGGGGTATTTATGTACTTTATCCTTTGAGCTCTCTAGGGTTTTATCCTATATAAGCACCCCTAGACCTCTTGAATAAAATAAGCTCTTTCATTCTTTCGTTGTTCTCAACAATGTTCTATAATAAATGATTTTGTGGAAATGACATTAATTGGGAGAGGAAAAAAGAAAAGCTGAAACATGTCTTGAAGAGGGTTGTTGGGAATTTTGTAACGTCCCGGGCTTAAGTCCCCGGTCCGTTATCGAGAAAAACTGGCCCGAACAACTTGTTGGGCACGGACCCAAATGGACCCGTTGACAACCACCCAAAATGCTTAAGCACAAGTTGTCAAGTAGTAATCCCGAACACTTATAAACCACACCCACACTTCATGAGTTTTAGATGTGGCACTATGTTTGGGGGTATAGGTGTTACAACCTCCCCCACTTATATTCGCAACGTCATCGTTGCGACATAGCCCATCACTTATTCTCAGTGATAGTGGCGACTGCACGCTCCGGGTAGCCATTTCCTCCTATCTCTTTGTAGGGGTGGCTCCACCTCTCGGGTAGCCCTTTCCACTATCAGAGGGAAATGTTACAAATAGTATCAGAGCCAATTTCCCTCTGATAGTGGAAAGAGCTACCCGAGAGATGGAGCCGCCCCTACAAAGAGATAGGAGGAAATGGCTACCCGGAGCGTGCAACCGCCATTATCACTGGGAATAAGTAATGGGTCATGTCGCAACGAGGATGTTGCGAATATAAGTGGGGAAGTTTGTAACACACATACCCCTAAATATAGTAACACATCTAAAACTCACGAAGTGTGGGTGTGGTTTATAAGTGGTGGAGATTACTACTTGATAACTTGGACTTAAGCATTTTGGGTGGTTGTCAACGGATCCAATTAGGTTCAAGCCCAACAAGTTGTCAGTGCCAGTTTTCCTCGATAACGGACCGGGGACCTAAGCCCGGAACATTACAACTTTGCCCACATCTAACGTAATCTAATAGTATGTATGAGTTTTATCGAACTTGGAAATTTATTGAACAAGTAAACCTTCTGTTTTATTGTTTGGTTCTTTAAGATATCGAACTTGAACATGACCTTCATGTTCGATTCATATAAATTGAACGATTATCGAATCGAACTGTTAATGAACAAATTTGAATCGAATATGAACATGTTTGACAGCTCTAATACCAAAGACCTGAATCACACAGTTCTTCCTTGTACAGGCACGACTCTGATTTTCCTACACAGGCAGGATTGATGGCTATCTACGTGTGCAAGCACATCAGAAGTGTGAGCTACTTTCAGAAAATCTGCTTAGGAAAGTGGGAACAATCGTTCTGTGAAAACCTGATATGGACGTGCCCCATTGCTTCTCTACGCCTTCGACAGCCGCAGCAATGGCTCTCCCTTTCTCAGCAGCCCTCTCCAGGCGAGTGATGGCATCATACAGGCACTTCGCGATGTCGAGTATGGCAATCACTTCTCCGTTCTCCACAACGGGCAGATGTCTAAACTTCCCTATGAATCAGCACCCAAACATGCATTCATATCCAAAATTACAAGCATACAATGGAGGTTGAAATTGAAAAGATTTATGCGAGAACAACCTTGGACCATCTTCTGCAATGCCTCAACAGCCAACGTATCACAAAGAACAAAGACTGGATTCCTCGTCATAACTTTAGAAACGGGAGTTTCCTCGAGCTTCAACTCGCGTGCGATCACCCTGGTTGCTATGTCCTACATTACACGAAACCATCACTTCCACACATTGTCGAAATGCGGGGTGGATGTTACCTTATCTGTGAGGATCCCGCAAAGCAAGGCATTGGAGTCCGTTAAAAGCGCTGCATCAACCCTTCTAGCTGCCATCCTGCGACAGGCCTCGTGGACGGTGGTGTTCTCAGGCATCGTCAACGCCTTGGACAACCGCAGTCGCTTCACCGTTCTCTCGCAGGTCAAGCTCCTGGTCAAACTTTCAAACCATTGCAAAATTACACAATTTGGAAAAGAATAGTACTCAGAACAAAGAACACATAGAAACATATACAAATCACGAAATGGGTGAAAGCCATATTTGTTATTTGTGTAATTTAGCTGCAGCTAAGTGGGAAACATATAGACAGATATATAGATAGACCTTCTGGCAATCTCGAGGGTGGTGGCGGACTCGGCGGCCTTCTTGCGACCAACGCTGCTGCTCATGGACAAGCTCCTCCTAGACGAGGACGGTCCAACGCTCCCTCCTCCACCTCCTACCGCTCTCTCGCCTTCCATGTTTGTTCTTAGACGAGAGCTATGGTAATGGTAATCCTGTGGAGGTAAGGAAGGTGGAGGGGGAGCGCTTTTCTTGTGCGTTCCGACCACGAGGCGTTCTCGTGGGATGGAATGGGAAGAGGAAGGTGCTGTTTTTGCCGCTAAGAATGGAATGCCCAAAGTTGAAGCCAACCAACGGTCGTTTGTCCAATTTGTGGATATGAGCTGCCCCTTTGCCGCTCACCGTTGCTCACGTCCACGTTTCCTTCTCCCTCCTCTTCTTTCCACAAGTAGCGAGAATCGGGATTTTTTTTTTAAATAATTATTAAAAAAATCGTAATTAATTAAATAAGCATCAAGGGAAAAAAATTAAAAAAATAGGTACCTTTATGTTCATTTGAGTACATTTGAGTACATTTGAGGGATTACATAAATAAATTTAAAAAATAAAATAAATTTAATAAGCTATCAATATTTTCCTTCATCACACTATTTTTGATCTATCAGTAGAGCTTCGTGCTCTCATCTTCTTCCCGATAACGTTATTGTAAAATGTTAAGTATATCTTTATTTTTTTAGTATATTCTTCATTATTGATACATACTTAGAATATTTATAATTGACATGTCAACAATATTGTAGCAAATATAAAGAAATTGAGAGTGTGAGCAACATCATTTACCATTGATATATGTGAACTCAACAAGGTACAACTTCACATGAATTAATTTAAAAAAATTACAAGTATTTTATTAAATTCATAAGAGAAGAAATATGAGTTTACAAATAATAAGAAAAAAATTTACAATAACTTAAACTTTCCATATCTTCAGAAATCCCTTCAGACCTCCTCCTCCACCTCCTGCACCACCTCCCTTGTCGTTTCCTTTCCCTCCATCTCCCAATTTTTTGTGAGTCTCCTCATGTGTTGTCTTCTTCTTCTTCTGTTTGGACATTTGTTCTGAATGCGTTGGAACGTGCCTTGGAGGATGCGGTCTAGCTGACGACTTCCGTGGCGGTTCGATTGTTTGTGATTCCTGATTCCTTGACGTTCGTACACTTGTTGAATGGCGAGGCGGCTCTGATGGAGGAGGCTCAGTGATCCTTACTCCAGGAGAAGGTCTTCGAGGCAGCTCCAGACGTTGTTGTGGTATCGTGGATATACCAAACAACTGTCTATCAAAATCAGTTACCTCCATTTGCCGAACACTATCAAATATCTGCGACTGCAAATCTCCTGAACTGTATTGAGTAGACGGTATGAGCTGAGAGGGTCCGGAGTCAAATTGACTCGAAGGTCCAACAAGCGATGGTCCTACAAGATTGAGACATTTTCATTGTTATAAGTATCACAAAATTTAAACATTACGTATTGAAATGAGTTCATATATTCTATAATATATTTATACCTGAACCTCTAAATCCGGCTTCACCGATTTGAGACCCTCTAAAGCCATACTCGATATAGCTCATACCTGAAATATGTTAATTATTGCTAATGTTGATTCATCATCGTCAATCGGTACTGCAAAGAAAGTTGATCCCTTATACAACCACTTACAAGTTAATGTAAGTATATACTTGTCGAGCGGGAGATCAGTGACTTCGGAAACTCGAGACAGTAAGCCAATGTAAGTTAATTGGCATGGTAATGTAACCATCCGTTTCTTACCCCCAATATATTCTACGTGGTCATCAGAGACATCAATCGATCCTCCCCAATATATTAATACATGAGCGGTGTTGGAGGCCATCTATACGAATAAAATAATGATTTAATTAGTTTAATTACACAAAATAATTACTTAATAATCGGATGTAACAATTACTTTAATTAACATTTCAGTCGGATGTTATCTTTAATAATTAATAATTCAATTGATATACTAATCACTCAGAAATGGAATCCAAAAGTCCGGTCTTGGGGGCTCATCGGTGCTCACCACAGTGAGTCCTGCCAGCGCTGTATAGAGACCCTCTCGGCGCTCGATTCCAAATCTAAATGACAGTAATTTTAACATGAATATGTGCACTTTTAAATCTAAATAAATGAAATGCTAATGTAATGTGTAATGTCCCCTATTTAATTAATTTCAAATTTTTTAATAATTATTACAAAAAAACTCATAATAAAATGTCTACTATCCTTAATTAATTTCAAATTTTTTAATTATTATTACAAAAATCTCCTAATAAAATGTCTACTGTCCCCTACTTAATTATTTCGATTTAAATAACTATTACAAAAATCTCTTCATAAAATGTCTAATGTGAGTGACATTAAAAAAATCATATTACTTGTTAAATTTAACTAAGCATCAATTTTGAAATATATTTTAACTAAGCATCAATTTTAAAATATATTTTAACTAAGCATCAATTTTGCACAACTAATTACTTGTTAAATTTAATAAAAAATCTTGTATAAAATTACCTGAAAGATGCGTGTCTTCTACAAGAAATATTATCCAAAAGTTAATAATATAGCGTCCTCACTGATATAGCGTCCTCACTAATAAAACCCTGCAAAAAACGTAGAACAAAATCTACAAACAAAAATATCTTATTCTTACTTGAATAAGATTACTCGATCGAGAGCAGCAATCGCACTTCAGAATACAGAATGAGTGAACCAGAGAGAATGAATGGGGAGATGATGAAGAAGGAGAAGGAGAGGGGGAAATTGTGAGGAGGATGGAATGAGGGGGGGGGGGGTTATATATAAGAAATGGGGAGGAGGGGACCGTTGGCAAATTTCCAACGGTGCCGATTTGGAAAGGCGGCCAACGGGTATCGCCCAAATCGGCACCTGAGGTGCCGATTTGGAGGGGGCGCCCCAAATCGGCACCTCAGGTGCCGATAGGTACCTATTTTTTTAATTTTTTTCCCTTGATGCTTATTTAATTAATTACGATTTTTTTAATAATTATTTAAAAAATAATCCCGCGAGAATCGGTTCAATCCACAATAGTATCAGCAGCAATCTTTTTTATAATCATTGATTTTTTTAATTTGCAATTAATCAAACAGGTAGAAAGTTACAATTATTTAAAATTTTAAGTATCAGCCGGAGAGCTAAGTTCAAATAGAGACTTTAGGTGCTGATTTGGATGTATTCTCTTGAGTTGATATTTAACACATGAATTAAAGTAACATACAACAATAAATATGTGTACAACACATACAACATTAAATATGTGTGATTAGAGTTATATGCAATATGTCTACATCATATGCAACATTAAATACATGTAAATTTAAAAAAAAACATGCATGAATTAAAGGTAGACATATGTACAACATATACAGCATTAAATATCATGCAATCATGATCAATATTATTGGAGAAAAATCACTATCCGAATTGGAACTTGAGGTGCCCATTTGGGGATGGCTTCCCAAATCGGTGCCTCAGGTGTCGATTTGGACTTGGTTCTCAAAGAGGTGTCGATTGATGCCTAAAATCTTAAATGATTCAACTTTTTATCCACTTAATTAATTATGAATTAATAAATTAATTTTTTTAAAAAAATCATCACTTCAAAAAGGATTATTTCGGGAAAAGAGATTGACCTAACTGATCAAATCCGATGAAATCAAAACACATGTAAAATACGTGTATAAATATGAGTAAAATGTTGGGCTGGGCTTTTTTTAAAAACACATAAACTTTAAATAATCCAAGCCTAGGCTGAAATATATGTTCATATGATTTTTGGATCGGGCTTGGGCCAAGGTTGGTATAAACCTGACCCGACCTGCTAACTCAATATGATATAGAGTAAATTAGAAAAAAACATTGAAGTATACACTCAATCCAATGTTGTACATGAACCTCGAAAAGTAACAATGTGGTATCCAATCTTTAATATTTGTCTTATTTGTGGTCATTGACTATTGAAATTTAGTTGATCGTTTTGTCTTTCTAGCCTTAAATCAGAATATCGCATTGAGAGAATATTAAAGATCGGGTACCGCACCGCACTATTATCTTTTAAAGTTCATGCATGACATTGAAATCGGGTGTATAGTTTAGCGACTTCTGTGTAATTTATTCTATAATATACAATGTTCATAAGTGATATAGAATAAACAATGAAAGATATATGTCTTATTACTCTCTTGAAAAAATCTTGTGAGGAATATGTTTTCATTCATTTTTTAAGTGCTTGGTCAGTGTGAACATACTATGTTATGATGAATAAACCTCTGCTTCATGATACCTTTTCCTATAAGAAACTACAAGTTCAACTCATGACCACCAATCTGAACTATGCACTCGGGGTATACTATAGATGCAAGACAAATCTGCCCTCCCGATCTTGTCATTACCAAGTCGTGTGGTTAGGTGACACAAATGAGTGGGAGGCTTCCGAATACACTCTAAGTGTCCCACATCGACAATGCATAAACTCAACATTTTCCTAAAATCCTTATAAGAGATTATATGAGAATATTAAAGCTTGACCCTTCCAAAGATGAATTAAAAAGAGTATGCGCTAATATAACAATTATTGAATGGGAAATTTAGGTGATCGACGGATGTTATTATTAGATATGTAGGAGGTTTCAGCTAGAGCTATGCACAACGCCTAATATGTTAAGCGTAATATGTTAAGGGACTTGGTCCCTGTATGATCTACAAGGGACCCGATCCAATGCTCATCATCCATAGTGGAAGATTAACAAAGGAGTACATTGTTACCTTTAACATAGTTTGGAACTCTAATCCTTATATTTATAAGTTTGAGGACTACAATGATATCAAATGGAAAATTTAGGAGCCTCTCTATAGATTTTTCTAATTACTTCATTGAGTATTTTTTTCGTGAATCAATGTTCTCATGATAAGGATGGGGCCTAGATCTTGGAGAAAAGCTTTCAATCATTTGCTGTTTTTTTGTATTTATGTAAAATATTAAACGACACAAAACAAATAATATCTCATACAAAGATATCAATAGATTAGAGCTCCGACAATCCCCTTTTTTGGGCAATGACATAATATTTATGCATTTTTTTGTAATAGCTCCTCTTTACGAGTTGCACTTATACACACACGGAGACAGAGAAATATAAGCTTTTTCACATACTTCTCTCTCTTCTAATTAGCAAAAACATTTAGAGCACAATATAATGCAAGATCAATAATAAGGCAAATCATAGAGTAGAACATATATATCATAGAGTCTTACTATACAACATCATAGTACAAGATCACAACATGACATAAATGTTTAACACTGCACAACATAACAAAGAGGTTTACATTATACGTCATACCATAGAGTTGCACATGGTACATGTGAATTGTGGAATCATAGTACACACAAACGATCAAGCAATCAAGCATGAAAAACACACGAATTTACATGGTTCACATGTAACTTGGTTGCGTACTTGGACGACGGCGATCAATTTTGACTATGTGAATGAAGAAAGTATAGAGGATGGTTCAAACACTAACCGTATGGAGGTTTATATAATACATCCTCTACAAAAATAAATCTTAAAACAAGTAGGACTTCAAATCATAAAGTAAACATGACTTTGAATCCCAAACCAAATAGGACTTTGAATCCCAAATCAAATAGAACATTGTCTGCGAGCTTAAATAGGATTCAAGGCATATACACAATCTCCACCTTGAATTGAATCCTATGAAAAGTTTTACCGAGCTTCACCATGCCGCCACCAACATTCCTTGGGGCTACTGCCAAATGTCGATATTGAGCAAGTTCAAACAATGGTTGAACTTAATCGCATGAATTGTAAACCTCTGCATGACATATACGGTCTTTAGCTTGTGTCCATTGATGCCAACCACCCTAACTTGGGCAACATGCATAACTCTACCTTTAGTGTTGTACATATATCCTTTAGAGTCCAGGACTCCAAAGGATATCGATTTCTTTCTCAGATCAAGAACGTGGAGAACTTCTATCAAAATCCCCACGATTCCATCATGCATCTATATTTTCACAAAGCCAATTGCTACAATCGTGCATACTGCATCATTCTCCATGATGACATCTCTACTATTTATCTTATCATAAGTGTGGAACCAATCTTCATTGGGAGTCATGTGACAACTTACAAGAATCCATGTGTTGTCGACCACCTTCTAATTAATGACAGTGATGACCAAATCATCTTTAGAATCTACATCTTCTTGAGCCATAACAATAATTATTGGTCTTCTTCAGCACTTTCTTTCAATGTTCTTGTGGTAATTGCAGATCTCCCTAGAATCATGATTCTTCGACTTGAACTCATGATTTATAGTTAGAACTAACATGACTCTTTTCATGAGTCATAACAAACCCAGCAGCATCAGAGTCTTGCTTCCCGATAATCATAAACTAAAGTTCACACGTGTACAGACTCGCACGAGCTTCCTCTAGGGTTATCTCTTCCCGTCCCACAATAAATGGTTTAACAAAATTATCATATGATAGAGGAAGAGAAATCAACAAAATCAAAGCGGCATCCTCATCTTCAGCTTTAACCTCTATATTTTTTAAATTCATCGACAATGTATTTAAGTGGTCTAGATTTTAAGAGATATATGCTCCTGCAGGATGAGAGTGAACATATGTTTCTTTAGTTCATCATGTACATCAAGGTTCAGGAAAGCGATATGCGTATGCGTTCGGACCGGTCACCGAATACTGAATAAGCGGTATGCGGGGGCATATGCGGGGTATATGCGGATCTACACGGTTTTCTAATTTTAATTTAAAAATAAATAAATAAATATGAATAACATTACCACTAATTTATGTATCTAAGTGAAGTTAAAGAAGATCTAAGAAAAACGATTCATGTTAGATGCGTGTGTATATATGCTTTTAATTGCCTCATATTTCATCATAAAAATTATTTACCATAAAAACTTCACACATTAGATGATCCGTAATAACAAAACTGCAATACACATACATGCACTGCATGAGCAAAACCTCAATCAGCATATAAAAAAATATTCGACAATACATTGCATATACTTGTGAAAACAATACATGAGAAAAACATAAAACATTGCATACACATAATGGTATAATGCATTGCAATTATATATAAATGCATGTCATATTCTTACAATTGCATGAAGGAAGAGGCAAAGCTATGGAATCAAGGACCTAAATGAGAAGATTGAAAAGTTGGGAGCTGATGGAGCAGTATGCGGGGCATATGCGGGATATGTAGGGCCTATGCGGGGCATATGCGGGCGGCATATGCGGGGACGACGCATAATGCACTGATTCATGAAATCGGTGCGGTAGGCATGCCGCACGGGCATATGCGGCCGCATACGCGGCTTGTGCGGCCGATTTCGTGAACATTGATGTACATACTTTCAAATCTCAACCATAGACCAACCGTGGAATCCTCGTCGATGACCCACATGATAATCTCATCCGTCAAACAAACTTTCTCTTCATACACCATCAACTCGAAGGCTTCAAGTACCTTCGCCCTTCCTTGGTCCAACAGTACCCAGATGTCATGTTGCTTCTAAAGGGCATGCATCTTAATCTATCATAGACAGAATATGTTCCTCCATGTGCACTTCTCGATCTTCCAATTGTAAGACATCATCTTGCTCAGTGATCCTGATGGAACCTTATGCTCTAATACCATTTTGTTACTAATCGGAAGCGAAATACACACAAATGATCAAACAAGTAAGCACGAAGGACACACATATTTAGAAGGTTCACTCATAATTGGGCTACGTTCTTAGGCGACAGTTATTGATTTTCATTGTGTGGAGAAGGAAAAGAAAAAAAGGTGCATATAATGACTCAAAACACTAACCATATGGAGGTTTATATAGTACCTCCTCCCACACAAATAAATCATAAAACAAATAAGATTTCAAATTTTAATGCAAACATGACTTTAAATCCCAAACCAAATAGGACTTTGACACCAAACCAAATAAGACTTCTTCTGCATGCTTAAATAGAATGCAAAGCATATCAATAATGTCGATCCCATTTTGCTTATCATTTTGCGAATCATAATACTAAAAATAGAGGTGTCTTCGGATGATGGCTTGAGCGTCTCTCTCTCTCTCTCTCTCTAATAAGTAAAAAATTCATACTTCATGAGTTGAAGCAATGCCTTGAGTGCGAAAAAGTTGGTTCTAGAGTGATAGAAAGAAATCGTACTTTCTCGTTTATCAGTTTCATCATCTGTTATTTAGCAAAAAAAAAATCATAGAAGCCAAACTTTCCACCACATGCCGTGTTTTAGTACATGTCATAGTGTTTTTTATACGGGGAATAATAATACCTTGTTGAGCAAGGTAGAAAAGTGTAATCGGAACAAGACAGGCGAATGAGTAGTAAGAGAAATGTACAATTATCATTAATTAGAGTACAACCTTATTCCAATTAAGATGTCATTGTGTGACCAAGACAAAGATTATACAAGCTTAATTCTTGATAATGTAAGAGAAATTAGTAATCATTTTTAAAAGTTCCACCGAATGGTTCATGCTAGATACAAGGGAAAGAACGAAGTAACAAAACATCTATAAAGTTACCCTTGACGTGTACAATAAATTAAAGTAAAATCGCTTTAAAAGGGACAAATGCAAGGGAGGGAAGGTAATAGCTTGGCACCCCAAGTGATTTATACCTATTATTACAGTTTACATGATATCAATATCTGTAACACCCACACCCCCAAACATAGTACCACATCTAAAACTCACGAAGTGTGGGTGTGGTTTATAAGTGATGGGGACTACTACTTGACAACTTGGGCTTAAGCATTTTGGGTGGTTGTCAATGGGTCCATTTGGGCCCGAACCTAACAAGTTAGCAGGGCCAGTTATCCTCGATAACGGACCGGGGACCTAAGCCCGAGACGTTACAAATGATATCAGAGCCAAATTCCCTCTGATAGAGGAAAGGGCTACCCGAGAGGTGGAGCCACCCCTACAAAGAGATAGGAGGAAATGGCTACCCAGAGCGTGCAACCGTCACTGTCACTAGGAATTAGTGATGGGCCATGTCACAACGAGGACGTTGCGAATATAAATGAGGGAGGTTGTAACACCCACACCCCCAAACATAGTACCACATCTAAAACTCACGAAGTGTGGGTGTGGTTTATAAGTGATGGGGACTACTACTTGACAACTTGGGCTTAAGCATTTTGGGTGGTTGTCAATGGGTCCATTTAGGCCCGAACCCAACAAGTTGGCAGGGCCAGTTTTCCTTGATAACGGACCGGGGAATTAAGCTCGGGACGTTAATAGTGTAACTCGTATTGTTGTTTTGTTAAGATATTACAGGTAAGAGGTTATGTTATAATTATTTAAAGCAGCATAGGGAGACTTGTTTGCCACGGTAGCCGGCTTGACCCCAACTCGGCACATACTGAGCGTTAGCTCATAACATGTGATGTTGTTTTTTTTCAGGAGAGCACGAGTTGTGATATAATTTCCAGTTCAAGGAGAACTATTGTCACGCGAAGTTGAATCGGTACGAACCACTGATGGATTATTTACGGAAGGATGTCTTTATGCCCACTGGAACTTTGAATTGCTAGTTTTGTTGTTGGTCCTTTTTCAATGTTACTCATGTTGGACTTGTAATAAGAGAACTTTCATGTTGATTGGACTTTAGTTAAATATTGTATCTCTATGCTTATTGAATACCATGCAAGTTTTTGTTAACGGTTCGGTCGGGTGACTCAATGTTTTATGCTTCCGCCGGTCAGCTCGACCCGTTCCGTTACAAATGGTATCAGAGATAGAGTCCTCTGGGCATAAGATATCCACATTTTATAGTGTTATAGGTCTAGACGTTTAGAGTGAATTAGCCTCACGCAGTAACTCATTGACGCTGTTGGATTTGATTCAGATGGCCCCTCGTCGTGCAATCGAAGCCAATAGAGACCGTGAATCGTCGACGAGTCAGGAGACTATTGTAGACATGCGGAGGCAGATGCTGGAGCTAATGGCATTGATGGCTCAGCAGCAGCAGACCCGCCCATCAAGCTCTGGAGGACTTACTTTAAAAACATTCCTCCAGCATGATCCACCGATCTTCAAAGGTGAGCATGAGCCAGAGAAGGCCGAACACTGGCTAAGGGAGATGGAGATGGCTTTTGAAGCGACTGAGTGCTCGAAAGAAAAGAAAGTTATTTTTGGGACTTTTCGTCTGCGAGATAGAGCTAAGGAGTGGTGGACTTCCTGCAAGGGAATTCACTTTTCGGAGACTCCAATCGTCAGCTGGAGTGACTTTGTGGAGCGTTTTTCTGAGCGTTACATCCCTGAACACGCTAGGGATGCTAAACGCCAGGAGTTCATAGATCTTCGCCAGGGTAGTATGACGGTCCAGGAGTATGCTGCAAGGTTTCAAGAACTGGAAAAATATGGCAAGGGCATCTGTGCAAATGAAAAGCAGCGAGTGAGGAAGTTCGTGGAAGGCTTGAATTGCGGTTTGAGCCTTAAAGTACTCACTAGAGGTCCCACGACCCTATCTGATATCGTTGCAGCAAGTGTAGAAATTGATGCAGCATATTGGAGGACGCAGCAAGTGAACCCTCGAAAGCACCCTCACAAGCCAAGCTACAATGACAAGAAGCGTCACAGTGTAATAAATGTCAAGAAGACAAAAATTGATGAGGCTCCAACCAACAGGAAACATGTATTGGATGTATGTCCATATTGTGACAGAAGGCATCCGGGTGAATGCTACAAATTGACAGGAGCTTGCTTGAGGTGTGGAGAAAAGGGTCATTTCATTAAAGACTGCAAGAAAGAGTTCAAGGATCAGAGGAAACCATTCGAACAAAAGAAGAAGATACCAGGAAGGGTATTTGCCCTTACACATGAGGATGCTGAGGATGCTTACACCATCGTGGAAGGTACCCTTCTCATTGCAAGTCATTTATGCCATGTTCTTTTTGATTCTGGAGCCACGCATTCATTTATTTCAAGTAGTTTTGCAAGAAAACTGAACTTTGAAGCTGTTGAGCTTCCATATACACTTATTGTTTCTTCACCAATGGGTGATATAAGAGCAACGGGTATGTACTTAAAGGACATACCAGTCATGATAGGAGAAGACTCCCTCACTGCTAATTTGATCCTACTGCCCATCACAACCTATGATGTCATCTTGGGCATGGATTGGTTATGGGAGAATTATGCTGCAGTTTATTGTAGAGAGAAGAAGGTGGTCCTGAGCAGACCAAATCATAAGGAGATAGTCGTCCGAGGCACTAATAAGAGCGGACGATTGGTTATCTCTACTATGCAAGCAAGCCAGCTACTAGCCGAAGGTTGCACCACATACCTAGCTAGTATAATTAGCACTGAATCGTCGCATGCACGTCTCGAAGATTTAGATGTGGTCCGAGATTTTGCCGATGTATTTCAAGAAGATCTTCCTGGACTACCTCCTCATAGAGAGGTGGATTTCTCAATTGATATTATTCCGGGGATGGTACCGATATCTAAAGCTCCATACAGAATGGCCCCTGCAGAACTTGAGGAGCTAAAGAAGCAGCTACAAGAGCAACTGGATAAGGGATTTTTACGTCCCAGTGTTTCCCCATGGGGAGCACCTGTTCTCTTTGTGAAAAAGAAAGATGGATCTCTCAGACTCTGCATTGATTATCGAGGTCTGAACAAAGTAACGATGAAGAACAAGTACCCGCTACCTCGCATCGACGATTTATTTGATCAGTTTCAAGGAGCAACAGTTTTCTCAAAAATCGATTTACGTACGGGTTACCATCAACTTCGTATAAAAGATGAGGACATATCAAAGACCGCTTTCAGAACGAGGTACGGCCATTATGAATTTTTGGTCATGTCGTTTGGTCTTACTAATGCACCTGCAGCCTTTATGGAACTAATGAATAGGGTATTTCGAGAATACCTTGACAAGTTCGTCATCGTATTTGTAGATGACATTTTGATATAATCATCTGATCTGGAGCAGCACCGAGTGCATCTGCGGATTGTGTTTGAAACCCTGTGACAATACCTGCTTTACGCAAAATTTTCTAAGTGTGACTTCTGGTTGAATAAAGTCGCATTCCTTGATCATGTGGTATCCAAGGATGGCATTGAGGTAGATCCAGCTATGGTAGAAGTTGTGATGAATTGGAGTCAGCCTAAAAATATTTCTAAGATCCGTAGCTTCCTCGGCTTAGCTGGATACTATCGGAGATTCATTCAGAATTTTTCAAGGATCTCGCTACCATTAACGAAGCTCATCCGAAAGGATGTGAAGTTTGTTTGGTCTGAGGAGTGTGAACGAAGTTTTCAGGAATTAAAGTAGAAACTGACTACAGCTCCGATCTTGGCTTTACAATCAGGCAGTGAAGGCTTTGTGGTGTATACAGATGCATCAGGCACGGGACTCGGGTGTGTCCTTATGCAGAATGAGAAAGTCATTGCCTATGCCTCACGACAATTAAAATCGCAAGAGAGAAACTACCCTACTCATGATTTGGAGTTAGCCGCGATAGTCTTTGCTCTTAAAATTTGACGTCATTACCTTTATGGTGAACAGTTTGAGGTGCTCAGTGATCATAAGAGCCTCAAATATATTTTCTCTCAGAAGGAACTTAATTTGAGGCAGCGACGCTGGCTGGAGTTCCTAAAAGATTACGACTTTTCCATTAATTATCATCCTGGAAAAGCAAACGTCGTCGCTGATGCATTAAGTCGAAAGTGGGAAGGCAAGCTATCTAGCTTGAAACTTCAGTGGGAGATGATGAAAGATTTTGAAGACTGGAAACCTTTCTTAAGTGGAGAGAGGAAGATATCTTTTATGGGCCTTAACTGGAAACCTTTCTTAAGTGGTGATTGGGAAGATCACGACATCACAGAAAACTGATGTTGGTCTTCCTAAAATGATAGAGGCATCTAAGAAAGAAGGTTCCGATTTCACAATGGGAATCGATGAAGTTATAAGGTACCGAAACAGATTATGGATTCCCAATGATGTCAAATTGAGGCAGGAGATTCTCGATGAAGCCCACAGGTCGATGTACACCATCCACCCAGGTATGACAAAAATATACAAGGATCTGCAACGAAATTTCTGGTGGCCGAAGATGAAGAATGACATCGCAGCTTTTGTTTCAAAATGCTTGGTGTGTCAGCAGATCAAGATTGAACATCAGAGACCTGCAGGGCATGTTCAACCCTTAGAGATACCTGAATGGAAGTGGGAACACATAACGATGGACTTTGTCACAGGTCTACCTAAGACCAAGAAATACCGTTATGATACAATATGGGTGATTGTTGATCGATTGACCAAGTCAGCTCACTTCTTACCTATCCGCTTGGATCAATCGACAGATAGCCTAGCTGAATTGTACGTGAATGAAATCATCAGATTACATGGCGTCCCTACATCAATTGTGTTCGATCGGAATACTAGATTCACGTCTCGGTTATGGAAAAGTTTCCAAGATGCTATGGGAACTCAATTGATGTTCAGCACTTCATTCCACCTGCAGACTGATGGTCAATCAGAAAGGACCATCCAGACGCTGGAGGATATGTTGAGAGCTTGTGCTCTAGATTTCGCAGGCAGCTGGGATAGACATCTTCCATTAGTAGAGTTTGCTTATAATAACACTTATCATTCGAGCATCAAGATGGCTCCCTATGAGGCATTGTATGGGAGACCTTGCAGATCACCCTCATGTTGGAGTGATGTTGGTGAGAAGCATATTTTGGGACCGGAGCTAATCCAGATCAGCAAGCAAGATGTTGAGCTAATCAAGAAGAGATTGTTGGCAGCTCAAAGTAGGCAGATGTCTTATGAAGATCGTCATAGAAGGGAGTTGAGTTTTGCAGTTGGAGATCATGTATTTTTAAAGATTTCCCCGACCAAGGGTGTATTGCGATTCGACAAGAAGGGGAAACTTACTCCTCGATACATAGGATCTTTTGAGAGTCTACAACGAATCGGAGAGGTGGCGTATCGTATTGCATTACCACCTCAATACTCGAAGTTACACGATGTTTTCCACGTATCTATGCTAAGGAAGTACACTCCTGATCCTTCACACGTGATCGAGCATGAGGTTCTCGATATTCAGCCCAATCTTACTTTCGAGGAGAAACCTGTCCGCATAGTACACGTAGAGACCATCAACTTCGTCGACGTATAGTTCCGATGGTCAAGGTCCTCTGGCAGCATCATCAGAAGGAGGAAGCCACCTGGGAGCTGGAGAGAGAAATATGGAAGAAGCATCCGCAGCTTTTCGGTATGACTGTTTACTAAGATTTTTCGAGGATGAAATTTTTTTAAGGATGGTAGATTGTAACGGCTGATTTTTTGTAACTCCTCCAGCCCATAATTCCTCTTATTTTCCTATTGAATAGCATGGATATTACTATAAAAGTTAATGGGTATTATTACTCAATTAATTGTTCTATTTAGGGGCTTAAAAAGCCAAAGGAAGCCCTCCCCCATGTCACTTGTTCTTGGCAAAAAAATCAAGAGAGAGAGAGAGGGAGAGAAGAAGAGAAGAAGAGTTAGAGAAAGAGATTTCTCACCGAGAATTGTTCTCGTCGCAGAGAACGTTGGCGCCGATCTGGTAGACGAGCACGTCGGTTTGGGAGCAAGGAAAGGAACGTAGAGATCTAGTAGCTATATTTTCGTCGACTCGAGGTATGTGTCGATCCCTTAGGAATAATCGATTTATGTCTTCCAACAATAATTGCGATTATTATTTACTTCGTTTGCACAAAATACGATCTCAAAATATATGTACGGCTTAGGATTGCGTCATATAATGTGATTTTGGTTCCTAAGTTTATACATGTGCTTAATGACTTGATAGAAAAAAAAACACAGGAGTGTACGTGTCGAACCCTTTAGGGGTTGTTTCATGCGGGAAAACCCTAATATCAGAGGGGAACCTTAAAGATTTGCACTTGAAATATCGATGTCATGACTCAAGTTTATATGAAGAATGAATGGCCTTCATAATGACTCCTTGCACCTTGACGTGGTGCGTTGGTATACATTCATGTACCATGCAAAAATCTCATATCATGTGAAATTAAATAGGGTGCTACTTGTTCGTTGATGTTGCTACATAAAGTTATTTGTGGTCTATTATTTTCGTGCATAAAATCCACAAGCCTAAATTATGAGTAATGATGGTTTGAGTTATGTGTTTGTAATTAACAAATAGGGATGTAATTATTTACATACTTGTCTTTCTGATTGAGGAAATAATTTACACGTATGAAATTGGTAGTTAAATTATTCTCTACTTAATCATTTTTTTCCGAAAGTGATCTCATAGTCCATCTGATTTGTTCATACGGATATGCAGAAACCAAAAACCAATCTTATATGTCTTTATTCGTCATTAAATAGAATCTCTTGACTCTCTAGTTACAAGTGTTTATAAGTTATATATTGTTTGTGTTCTGGTTATAACCTTTGATACAAAATCTGTATACAATACGCACATTAATCCTTGCATAACATGGATGCTGATGTCTGTTAACCGCATATCAAATATGTAATCAATAGCAGTGATTTCTTGATGGGATAAAAGTAACAGGTAGTATACCGTATAATTAAAGATATTTTTTTATATACACACACGTATCTACTGATGAATCTACATTTCATCACCTTTATTCTATCATTTTGGCCTTAAAAACCCCAGCAAATGCATGAAAATAACATCAATTTGTCCATAATAGCATTCAATATTTATTGTATTTAATGTACATAAAATAAGGTTTTTAGTGCCAAAATTATAGAATAAAGAGGAGAAAAGAAAAAGGAATAAAATATCGCAAATATTTTATGACCCGAACCCCAAGACCAAGGTCAGCATGGAATTGGTCGACAAGGAATAAAGTAGGGGGACATAAGGGCCAATAATGCAATAAATACCTCATTTGTTTATTCATTTATTTATGCATTTTTGTCACTTATTTTGTATATAATTACTCATTCATCAAATAAAGAAACTTTGTACATGAAAGTTGTAGATAATAATGGGAATAAAATTACAAAATTGAGTTTGCACAAAAATGATACATAGTGTACATTTTATACACAGAATAAAAAGCCAGAATCTCAACTTCACAGACCCATATCGTGCAAATAAAAACTCAAAATCACCCAAAATCACCTTTAATTGTTTATAGCTTTTCAATAACTATTTAATAAAATTGGTTTCATAATTTTTGGAGTTCATCTGTAGAAGTTAGGTTTTTGGCCTTCATTGTGCAATCTGCCTTATTAAAATATTTAATTTATTCTTTGTTCATTATTTTTACAAAATTATATTTTTAGAATTTTGTAAATAATGTATATAATACATGCACATATTGAAATTAGAATAAAACCAAAAAGAATTTGTAAAATAAAATAAGTCTATGTAAGATATAGGCAAAATACCTACGATAAGTTTGTACTTGAATAAAAGGGGAACACATTCTTTTATTCTTTCACATTTTTATTAAATTGTAAATATTACATCTAATTTCTTAAAAATACAAATCTAAAATAAAAGCAAAAAAATACATTAAATAAATAAAGTATATATAAAATACAGGTAAAATACCTATAAGTATACCTACATACAACATACACCTATTTATTTAAAAATAGAAATAAACTCATAAAAATTAAATAAAAATATATCTACACTCACCAAAATAAGTTATAAATTTATAAAATAATAAAATAAAAATAAACAAAATAAAATTAAAATATACAAAATAAATGTAAATACATGCATAAATACATTATTAAAATAAAACCATAATAAAATACATCAAAAAATTAATTAAAAATCATAAATAAATACTACATGAATTAATACACATTTTTCATTTTATAAGAAAATTCTAATAAAATTATTTATTAGGTTAAATAAATCATTTTCGAATAAATTTCCCTATTTTGTCCGTTTGCGGCCGATGTGGACCAATGGGGAGCCGGCCTTTGTTGACCTCTGGCCAACTGTCCCATCGGGACCTGGCGCCTCTGAACCTTGTTGTTTCCTTGACTTGCGCCATTTTTCCCGGGCGTCTCGTCCCTTATTCTCGCTCGCCGCCTTCACGAGATCAGTAGAGGGATCATCCATCTATCACGCATGCTTGTTGGATCGAGAAAATGATCATTGTACTCACCGGAATACGCGGGCCAAGTAGGACGGCCAGAATGTCTATAAATAAGAGCCCTCGACCTCCTCCTCAAATTTGGCCAATTTACATCCACCCAAAAGCCTCGAATTTGTTCCTGGGAGGTTCCTCGTGACAGGGGAAGCATTTCAGCGACTCGAATCGACAGGAGGAGGGATAAGTTTTGTCGCGGTAGAGCTCCAGCGTCCGTCTTGCTCCCTGGTGGCCCCCAGGTATAAGAGATGTCCTTTCTTGCTTTTTAGGTAGATTTTAATTCTAGCATTTCAATTCAGTTCTTAGTTTAGTCTTTAGATCAATAGTGTATCGTAAAATCGCAAAATCGAAGTTCACCGGAGCTCCGCTCCGGCGACTTCTCCACCGTGATATCCACTGTCTCCGACCGCCCCATTCACCTCACTTCATTCCCCATCGCATGCTCCATATCCCGATCATCTTCGTTCAACCAAGGACCCTCAGTCCTTGCGAATCGTAGCTCCCCCTCCGCCTATCGTCGGAGCTCCTCCGCCTCACCTCATCTTGCACCAAAGCTTCACAAACTAGGGTCGAGGAGATAGCCCTCGTCCCCCTGGTTCTTCCTATGCTGGTCACACGAAGCAACGAGCCCCTTTGGACTCGAATCGATCCAGGAAGAGGCTCCTGGAGGTCCCGACCTTCATCGACCTTGCCTGAGCTCCTTGGACCTCCAGGAGCCACGCCAAGACCACCGGCAGACACGGGAGACCCCCAGCTACGACCAGAACACCTCAGACGCGAGGAAGAAGCCCGGAGGAGCCCATGCTCCAAGATCGAAGCTCGCCTCGTGCGAGTTCTTCCCATGTACCTCCAGACCCCTCCATCGCCGTCCGATCAGGAGGGACGCCCCAAATTCCACCAAAGCCGTCGGATGAAGCCTCGCCATCACCGTCAGACCAGCTCGGCTGATCTAATCTCAGCCCTTCATCGGCGAAGCGGTACCGGCCGTTGGATGCGCGACGCGTGTCCAAGTGAGATCATCATCGCCGTCCACCAGCGCGCACTTATGGGTAAATTGCAGATCTTAACCCCAGTGCTTTTGTATTTATTGTCTAGTCTTGTAAATAAAAGTCGAAGTTTATTTTATTGTGGACTTTTTGCGTGGACCCCCTTGTATGTTTGTGATATTACTTTTAGGTCCAGTCCATGTCACCTCACGTGGCGTCCCACGTGAGGTGGTTAAATTGCACAAGACCCCCTGTATTTTTGTATATTTATCTTTAGTCCATAAAATAAAATTTTAGGTGTATTATTTTTGTGAAAATTGCAACCAGGACCCCGAACTTTGCTGATATTACGTTTTGGTCCCTGTTGGTGCGGATCACGTGTAGTCCCACGTGATGGTCAAATTGCAAGGGGGCCCTAGCGGGTTTGTTTATTTGCTTTTAGTCCTTAAAAATGCAGAACACGTTCATATATTTTGGTGTTTTTGCACTGAAGCCCCTAACTTTATTTTTATTTGCAAAAATGCCCCTGCCAGGCCAAATATTTTTGAGTGCTTGCTCCATTTTGTAATGCATCATATTAACTTGAAAAATTCCACAAAAATCATGCTAAACTCCTGTTAACTTGTACTTTCACGCCATAGCTTCGCATTTTATTTTTGTCGCATTTTAATATTTATTAAAAATCGAAAACATGCATTTTATCTACTGTCTAGCTTAGAAAATACCAAAAAATAGTAAAATACCTAGAAAAATTCCAAAAAATCACCTTTTGTCTATTTTATCCTCCTTTAGTGTCATCCAAAAATCACAAAAAATTCAAAACAAAAACCTTAAAAATAAGAAAACCCTTGAAAACTACATAAAAATCTAAAAAATCCTAGAAAAAGCCTAAAAATACAAATTAACTTTCTGTAGTTTCCTTTTTTTCTTATCTATCACTTAAAATTGATTTGAGGATTTTTGGAGATCATTTTCTATTTTCAAACCTCATTTCAATGCTGTCCAGTAACTTTAGTTCTTGTTGTCTATTATTTTATCTTCAAAAATGTCAAAAACATTCTGAAAAATACCCATTTTTTCACAAAAAACAGTAAAAATTTATTAAAAAAGACCAAAAATATTTTATTTCTGAATTTTTTTGGCTATTTTTGTATATTTTTTGTAAATATTTTAGCACCGCTTTTTATATGGAGTCTATATATTCCAATATTGATAAATGAAAAAAAATGATAATAATATAAAATATAAATAAAAAGATATATATATATAATCAGAAAATGAAAAGTCAAATTACAAAAAAAATAATAATAAGATATATATAGATATATGTATTATATTCTCTCTATGAAGAACTCTTTAGGGATGCTTATCATTATATATCTATATTATATAAAACATGTACCTATATATCTATATATCTATATTATATAATATATATTTATATATTTAGTAATAAATAAAAAAAATTAAAACCCCAAAAACCCACAAAAATAGGATTTATACAAGGATGACTCTGTTGTACATGAACATCATCGGCTACTTAATTTTTGTATTGCTCTCTGTGGTTCGACCTCTACACGCTTAATCACTATACATTTTGTGGTAGAGTTAAATGTTAATTCACAAATTTTGGGACTCAATTGATTTATTCTTTTATTGTGGGTTAATTGCTGATTAAATTCAAGTTTTGAGTGGTCAACACTTCGACTGTGTTCCCGCCTTGTGTGGAGCACAAGACCGCTTACATTTCTGGGTTTATCAGATGGCGTCATTGCCGGGGAGCAATGAGAGTAGCCTATTAATTTTGTCATTCTTGTTTAGAAATTGATGTATCATTAATTTTGTGAGCAGCTGTTTATTTTGCAATTGATCACCATGCTTGATTGATTTATTTATTGTGATTAATTTCTTCCTGCTTTATTTAATTGATTGAGCTATACTAGTTCAATCTCTTTGTGACTTTGTTGCGAGAGCCCGCCACGTGAGGATGGTTTCTTAGGAAGCCAAGGCAGCCGAGCTTGGAGGAGGTTGGTCTTCACTTCATGACCAACTGGAGAGAGCACCAAGGATGCAAGGAGATGGGAGTTAGATAGGTCTAGAGCAATTAGGGTTATTTTTGTAATTTATGGTGAGAGAGAGAGACAATTTTGGCATGTAATAATTAACAGGACTCTACTCTTCACAATGAGGTCCAGTGCCCGGGTGATTGTTCACCTGGGGGCCTCATCGCGGTTTTTCGAATTTTCCACCGCTTTCTTTTCTTTGTTTCCCGACGTTTTGAGCTTTCCGCCTTTATTTTACTTTGTTTTGTGTGCTTGGAGTCCCTAGATATAGGTTGCTTGATTCGGTAGCTAGGTCCAAACATTAATAAGAATGCATGTTCCTATAGTATACTTCGTATGGATCTAGTCAAACTTAAACAAGCCGTTCATTTGTCTCTTAGCCCTTGTGCCACAACGAGCCCCATAAAGCGCTATCTCCTAAACTCAAGTGTGTTGAGCAGAGGAGGGGTGAGCCAAGACCGGACTTTTTTAGGCTAAAGACAAATGAGCGACTTATGGTTCTTCACGCTAATAGCAGCTCATGTTTAGGGCGATTTTGTGCCTTGCATACCGACATGTAGATAGGTTTAAAAATTCTATTTTGCATACCGCATGGAGAGAGCTGGGATGCACTATAAATCTTCTAACTCAGCATGCATCATTCGGTTCAATGGTGAGATTTCCATCATGGAACCACTTGCACGGCTTTTCCGCTATCTCCCTCTGATTTTGAGCACCTAGGACTTAAATGAAAATCTACAAAACGTTAGGCGCTGGTATGAAAACAGACTCAAAAAAAGTGAAAATCCAAAAAACTAAAACAAGGGGACTGCTAAATAAACTTTGACCTTAATAAAATCTGTAATGAACTATCATCGTACCGGGTTCATAAAGCCCTCATTATTTTCAGGTACCTTGGAGGGGGACCAAAACCCTACTCCCTTGAGCGAGTGCGACCCCATAAGGATTAGAGCTAAAAAACCCAGTCTGAACTGCCTTGTGTATCGCCTGGATTTCCGAAGTAATGGCGCTTCTATCGTACGTAGGCGAGTAGGACTTGGTCACCAATGATGACTCTCTGTTGTGTAGAGCATCGACCTTGTCCGAAGTATCGAGCATAGGCCATGCCTTCACGGGGGTGTCTGTCTCATCATCCTGCGTCTGAGTAGGTTCTTGTACGCTCACGGGTGATTCCGTTGCGAGCAAGAACCGAAGTATTGGTTTCGCCTATCGGCTTCCCCTCTCTATTTCTTTGGCTGAGTAGGAATCCAGGAAGGGTTACAAGGACTCCAAAAAGTACAGATTACATGTTACACAGGAGGAGGATAAGTACGGGATACTCTTCTGGCAGTACTCTCTCTCCTATAGGGTAGCGTACTAAGGACTTGTTACAAGACATGCCTAAAATAACAACTCTAAAACTTGACAAGATAACAAATAGCCGAACCATTACGGATTCACATGGCGTGAGTTGGTGAACCCAATTTTGTATTGCGTTTGTATGGATCTAGATTAAGGTTCAAAGATCAAGTCCCACGCCTTTGCGCAAATTTTGTTGTGCCATTCTCCTTTGACCACCTCGCTCAGCCGAGCCTTTCTACTATTTTGCACTCCTTTTTATTCCTCGTTGACCATCGTATCCTTCTTCCACTATCCGATCCTCTATTGTGCTTCGCGAAGTCGATCCATGGATGGTTTCCGTCGGGACCATGCCGACACCCACATCGATTCCATGGCCTCAACTCCGCCAATAAATTCGAGGCGATTCCCGAGAACCCGATTCGGACTTTGCGGGTCGATCTCCAGACTCCTCATTTTCTACCTTTCTCTTGGCCACCCAATAAATTGGGATAACTTTTGTCCCGCCTTCGCTGTTGTGAATGGAAGTCGATTACAGTCCACATCTTTTTCCGTTCACAACACGCTGGGGTTGACTTGAATTCCAGCTTCATCATGACAGCTGAACACTATTTCAAGTGGTCTGATCATGACTCTCTCATTCTACAGAAGATAGAGCAAGCCATGGAGACTACTCCAGAGTTCATTTCGTCCGACTTAGATCCCGATATGGCTCCCCAAGGAAAGGGCAAGGGTCAGCAGCCACCCCAACCAGAAGGACAGATTCCAGACCAGAATCAAGTCAAGGCACAGCTGCTGGCATCTATCCAGGCCATCCAACAACAGCTGACCGAGCAGGCCCTCGCGCAGACAGCATTTCACGATATGTTGAACGATGTGATGAACCGAGTAGAGGGAGGATGAGGAGGAGGTAGAGCCATAGGAGGAGGTGGAGGTGGTGGTCCTGATGATGACGAACCAGAACAACCGCCACCCAAGCCTACACTAAAAGAAACGTACAATCCGTGAGACAGCCAGATGACCGAGTGGATCCTCATTCCACCGGTACACACTCACTTTGAGCTGAAACCCCAATTCCTTGCTCTTCTTCCTGCATTCCATGGAAACACCAGTGAAGAGCCGTACATTCACCTGCAGCAATTCTCACGCATTTGCCGCACCACTCACTATCCCAATGTCCCTTTGGACATTGTCAAGATGATGGCGTTCCCCTTCAGCTTACAGGACAAGGCCCTCTATTGGGTCAACCATCTGGGGAAGGTTGTGACGACCTGGGAGGAGCTGAAGTCAGCTTTCCTGCATAAGTTTTACCCTCTCGGTCGGCTCAACCAGATGCGAGCCCGAATCAGTAATTTCTCCCAAGGACCCCACGAGTCAGTATACGAAGCATGGGAGAGATTTACCGATCTGCAGGAGAATGTCCCCATCATGAGATACCGAAGACCAGTCTGGTCCAGCACTTCTTTGGGAGCCTGAACGTCGAAAGCTAACGGCTCGTTGATGCAGCATGTGGGGGTTCGCACTTCAACAAGGATGAAGATGTGGTCTGGCAGATATTCGAAGAAATGGCCGAAGGAGA
Source organism: Ottelia alismoides (assembly GCA_037367405.1). Classification (NCBI taxonomy): domain Eukaryota; kingdom Viridiplantae; phylum Streptophyta; class Magnoliopsida; order Alismatales; family Hydrocharitaceae; genus Ottelia; species Ottelia alismoides. Next base: position 167,147 of record JAZKJV010008286.1, on the reverse strand, counting down.
GGCCACCCTCTCTTCATCCAAGGCATATCAGAAGCAGCCCCCGATCCTCCAGAAACAAGTACACATGGCAGCGTCCAGAGAAGCAGAGAGAGATGAGAGCTCCAACCTCAATATCATCGTGGACCATCTCTCTAAAGTTGATATCATTGAGAAGCGATCACAGGACCTTGAGAAACTCGCTGTGATCGTAAAGAGGACTCAGAATTTAGACAAGCTTGATCAGATCAACAAGCACCTTGAACTGTTGGTGGGCACCATCAACTCTGTTCAGTCGGCAGCACCATCAGAAGCTCCAGCTGAGAAGAAGGACGAGCAGCAACCGCAGCATCAGCCTCAGCCGAGCCAGCAGCCACCGGCAGTCCAGCACGTGTACTACGTGCAGGCGCCCGACCAGGGCCAACCGCAGCAGCAGATGGTTGTGTACCAACCCGAGTTTCTTTCAGGATCTGATCCAGTCTTCCCACCACCACCCCTGATTCAGGAAGTGAACGGGGTATGGACCAATGAAGCACAGCCGACCCGTCCTATGGGACAACCTCAGGGTCAGCCACTCGCCAACCGGCAATACCACCAACCTTAGGGTGGTCGTTTTGGACAGTCCTCTCAACCACAGCAGCAGTGTCATCAGCCTCCCCAATATACACATCAATGGAGGCAGAATCAGCCATACCAGCAGCCGCAATACTGCCATCCACAGTTGTTTCATCAGTATGCGACTGCTCCATCTCAGCAGTATCCGCAGTATCCTCCCCCCTCTTATCAGCAGCTTCAACTTCCTGCCCCACCACAGCACCACCAGCAACCACCTCCGCACCCATCCATGCAACAATAGCGTGGTCTGCACGTTGAACCCACCGAGGTACCCCCTGTGAACCCCACCATGGATTGCCTGGCCCAACTCGTCAAAGGGCTGGCGGAAATGACCAAGAGGCTTGACGACCTGACCGCCACCAGAACCACTATTTCAGCTCAGGTCGAAGCCAACCCCAATAATTTCAAGAAGAAAGAGAAGGTAGAATGTGATGTCTTGTCCGTGTCTGAAAATGATATTACTGTTTATTCTAATGTTGTTACTCTCAGGAGCGGTAGGGCCTTGCCTCCTCCTGCTACCAAGAATGGGGTGAATAAAGAAACAGGTGGATCGTCATCTTCCGCATCAGCCGTGCCAGCTACAGGGGCGGGTGAGGAGGAAGAAGAAGGAGAAGCCAATCCAGCCGTCGTGCAAACCATCAGCCCCATCCACAAATACAAAAAAATCAGCAAAATCAAAAACAACAAAAAGAAGCTTGCAGGCGAAGCGAAGCCGCGCCAGCCTTGGAGGAGCCGCCAGCAGCAGCCGATCCCTCGCCAGGGACGTAGCAGATGATATACTTTTTGCTCGCCCCTCAGTACCAGCATGCCAGGATACAGTTTGTACTCCCTTTTGTAGTCCGGATGTACAACATTCTATGGGCGATGATTTTGATGTAAATAAGAACTCTATTTTTCCTGCTAGAGATGTACATATTCCTTTTCCTTATGCAATAGAAAAATCCAAAAAAATTGCAAAACGAAAAAAGGATTGTCTGATCCAGGAGTTGTGGAAATACTAGACAAGTTGACTGTTGAGATTCCCTTATTGAAGGTCGTGGAGTACATGCCAGCTGTGAAGAAAGGACTAAAGGAGGCATGTACGAACAAGCGTCGCCCAGCACAAGAGAACATACGCAGAGATATAGAAAAGCACGTGCTCTCCATGGCCACTGTGGCAACTATCAACAACCTCCCACAGAAGAAGCAAGACACAGGAGCACCTCTTATCAGTTGTGAGATCTTTGATCAGGTTTTCGAGCGCATGCTTCTCGATAGTGGGTCTTCCATCAACCTTTTTCCATCATCAATAATGCAAGAATTTGGGCTGTGTCCGCTCAAGCAGACACGAATGATCCTTCAGTTCGCTGACCGATCCATCAAGCGGCCCCGGGGTCTTTTGAAAGACATTGTAATTAAAGTGCATGAGATGCAATTCCCAGCTGATTTTGTAGTCCTTGATATGGACACACCAGCACCCCTACTCCAGACACCTATCATCCTTGGTCGACCATTCCTACGTACTTCAGGTGCAGTGGTTGACTATGGGTCTGGCAAGATTACTTTTATCTCGAACACCAAGCAGATCACTATGAACATGAGCAGAGAGCTGAATGCCACGACTAATGAGAGGCATGCAACATCCGAAGCAGACTGTGACTTTATTGCAGAGATCAGAGATCCATCCTTCTCACTGAATGATTCATGGACTCGAGAAATCCTCACACTCGAGGAGGACTTGGAAAACACAGTCACTCTATGCTCCGATGATTCTTGGGAGACAGATTCTCAGATGCAGGTGCATCTCTTTGATCATTCACTCCAGACCGAACACGATCAGCTTAGCGCATAACCGTTCGGCACCTCATTAGGATCTCCACAGAATGACGAGGATGGTAGCCCCCTTAAAGAAGTACATCCCACCACCAGCATAGTGTCTGAAGTGACCAACAAGTTGGACAGATCAACACCAGAACTCAAGCCACTTCCCGCAGGCCTAAAGTATGCTTTCCTTGCGGGTGAAGAACAAATGTATCCGTTCATCATCAGCAGCAGGCTGAATCCGGATCAGGAATCTCGTCTTCTCGAGGTTCTAGAAAAGAACCGCAAGGCACTTGGTTGGTGCGTATCAGATCTCCGAGGGATAAATCCAGCTTTGTGCTCACACCACATCTATCTGGAAGAAGATGCCAAGCCGTCCCGTGAATTCCAAGGAAGGTTGAACCCTAACCTCCGGGACGTCGTCATGAAAGAGATAACCAAATGGTGTGATGCAGGCTTTATCTATCCCATCTCCGATTCAAAATGGGTAAGCCTACTGCATGTAGTTCCAAAGAAATCTGGGCTTACCGTGGTTACCAATGACAAAGGAGAGGAAATATCCACTCGGGTACCAACATCCTGGCGGGTGTGAGTTGACTACCGTCGTCTTAATGCAGCAACTAAGAAGGACCACTTCCCCTTGCCATTCATTGATCAAGTTTTGGAGAGATTAGCAAGCAAGGAGTTCTTCTACTTTTTGGACGGGTATTCCGGGTACAACCAAGTGGCTATCGCTCCTGAAGATCAAGAGAAGACTACCTTCACTTGCCCGTTCGGCACCTACGCCTTCAAGAGAATGCCCTTTGGATTATGCAATGCACCTGCAACCTTCCAAAGATGCATGCTAGCAGTCTTCGCCGAGATGGTAGGAAGTTTTCTCGAGATGTTCATGGATGACTTCTCTGTCTATGGTGATAGTTTTGATTCTTGTCTTGAGCACATAGACAGAGTGCTTCAGAAGTATCGTGAAGTTAATCTAGTGCTTTCATGGGAAAAGAGCCACTTCATGGTCACCGAAGGCATTGTGCTGGGTCACATCGTTTCCAAACGTGGCATGGAAGTCGACCCGGTGAAGGTGGATGTTATCACAAATCTAGAGCCACCTCAGTCAGTGAAAAATGTAAAGTCATTCCTGGGGCATGTGGGATTTTACAGATGTTTCATCAAGGATTTCAGCCGCATTGCCCGACCTTTGACAGAACTTCTGTGCAAGGAAAATGAGTTTAATGTAGATCAGCAGGTTCTCCTTGCTTTCAATCGGCTGAAGGAGCTCATCACTCAGGCTCCAATCCTACAGCCGACTGACTGGTCTCTTCCCTTTGAGATCATGATCGATGCGTCAGACTTTGCAGTCGGGGCTGTTCTGGGACAAAGGAAAGAAAGAGCGCCCTATGCCATTCACTACGCCAGCAGAACATTAGATGAAGCACAGAGAAATTATACAGTGACAGAGAAAGAGTTGCTGGCTGTGGTTTTCGCCCTTGAGAAATTCAGATCCTATTTGCTTGGATCAAAAGTCACTGTTTTTACCGACCACTCTGCTATCCGGTACCTCCAACAGAAGAAGGATGCCAAGCCAAAAATGATTCGATGGATCCTTCTCCTCCAGGAATTTGATCTGGAAATCAAGGACAAGCTTGGAGTTCAGAATGTGGTAGCAGACCATCTCTCCAGAATTGAGCAGCCTGAGCCTCCTCTGAACAGTGCACCCATTACAGAAACCTTTCCTGATGAATCGATCTTAGCAGTGGATTCTCTTCCTTGGTATACAGATATAGTCAACTACCTCGCCTCGGGAGTAACACCAGCGGATTGGACGAAGCATCAGAAGAACAAATTCATGTCGACCATCCGATTCTATCAATGGGAGGATCCTCTTTTATTCAGGGAATGAGCAGATTGCATTTGGCGCAGGTGCATCCCTCAGGAGGAGCATTTTAGTGTCCTCGAGCATTGTCACTCGCTCGAATCTGGCGGACATCACTCTGGAGATCGTACGACAGCCAAAGTACTTCAGTGTGGCTTCTGGTGGCCCACATTATTTAAGGATGCAACAGAATTTGTCAAACGATGCATTGACTGTCAGAGACTGAAGGGTACACTTACTGCGAAAGATTCGATGCCCTTGAAAATCATTCGGATAGCAGATGTTTTCGATGCATGGGACATTGACTTCATGGGACCTTTCCCTAACAGTCAAGGTTTTGAGCACATCCTTCTTGTCGTTGATTACGTGAGTCGTTGGGTTGAAGCTATTCCCGCTCGAGCCGCCGACAGCCAAACAGTATGTCAGTTCTTAAAGAAGAACATCATTTTGCGGTTCGGGATACCGAAAATTCTCATATCAGATGGGGGTAGCCATTCTATTAACAAAGAGGTCAAGAAATTGACGAAGGAGTACGGCATCGATCATCGTGTCACATCTCCTTACCATCCTCAGACCAATGGCATGGCAGAATTATCAAATAGAGAAATCAAGACTATCCTGCAGAAACTTGTCAGGCCAAACAGGATAGACTGGTCCCAACTATTGGACTCGGTCTTATAGGCTTACAGAACCGCCTACAAGTCTCCCTTGGGCATGTCGCCCTGTCGTCTTGTATACGGAAAGCCGTGCCATCTGCCCGTTGAATTGATTCACAGGTCTTTATGGGCAGTTAACAACTGCAATTTGGACTCACGAAAAAGTGGTCAGAAACGAAAGGATGATCTGAACAGACTCTTGGAGTTCCGAGACTATGCATACGATAACACATTGATGTACAAGGAAAAGGTGAAACGCTGGCATGACCGGCACATCAGACGAAAGACCTTTGATGTTGGACAGAAAGTGTGGTTATTTGATGCAAAGTTGCGGATCTTCCCGGGTAAATTAAAGAGTAAGTGGACATGGCCATTCCGAGTCTGTGAAGTGCGTGACAATGGAAGTATTGCTATATCAAAATTGTCTCCTGACACACAACCATTCATCGTCAACGGTCAACTCCTGAAGCCTTACCTTGAACCATATACATTCTTGGCCGTTGTTGACTCCATTCAGCTCGCGCACCATGATGAGATATCCACAACATTGGCAGCATCAGAAGATTCAGACGAGGCACCTCAAAAACTGTTTATCTAATTTTCTTCTTTTCTTTTTTTTTTCTCTTTTATCTTCATTTTTCTATCAAAAAGTGATGTTCCTTTTTGACAGTCTTCTATACTTAGGACGTACTTTGTCCTAAGTATAGGGGGGTGTGCACCAAGAATTCTTTTATTCTTTGATCCTCTCCATTGTCTCTTCTTCTTTTCTATACTTAGGAGTATCTTACCCTAAGTATAGGTCCTAAGTATAGGTAGAGACAATCTGGGTATGATCTGCATATTCCCACCCTTGACCCTCCCTGCTTTCTGTACAGTCTGCTATACTTAGAATTACTTGATCCTAAGTATAGGGGGGACGGTCAACTTCTCATTCGTTCATTTCTTATTCATATATATTCTTTAGACCTGTCTATAATCAGTACGAGTTATGTCTTCTCTTTTCTCTTCGACCTATGAGGACATAGCTCAAGCTAAGTATAGGGGGGTCGTATATACAATGTATATACTATAAGTCATAACTCATACTGAAAATAAAACATCACCGCAATCTAAAAAGTAATGTAAAAAGTAGTTCTATAGTAATGAAAGATGATTGTGAGCCCCTCTGACTCTTTGTACCTGTACTGATTAATAAGTCAGGAAAAGCATTTTGTGAAAAATATTCTCTTTGAAAAATCTTTTGAAAATTGCTTGAAAAAAATAATGTGTACAAGTATTCAAACTTTGCAAAATTAAGTTTCGTTTGAAAAAATTTATTTTCTTTGAGTGAAATCAAAATGTGTGAAAAATGAGTTTGCAAATGCTTGAAAATTTTGGTTGTCAAAATATTTTAAAAATTCTATCTATTCTGTGTGAAAAACCTTTGTAAAATCATTTTCAAATACGTGTACATGTTTGTAAAATTATTTTGGACTATAGCCCTCAAAAATCTTCTGAAAAGAATTCTCAAAGTCTGAGGAGCTTACTCAAAAATCTCTCATACAAAATAAGCAATAATTTCAAATAAAACCTAAACCATGTTGTACATAATATACAGTTTTCTTTGTATATACTAATTAATAAATCAGGGTTAAATACCTTTACAGTATGATTTGAAAATAGTGTGAACTGTTTGGAAAAATTTGCTGTGAAATGTTTTCAACCTATGTAAAATTGCTTTGTTTGAAAAACTTTTTCTTTGTGTGAAATAAAGGATCTCAAAAACCTATGTGCAAATGTTTTGGAAAATGTTTGTAAAAACTATTGTGGAAAATGTATATAGTGTGAAAAATCTTTGCAAAAATAGTTTTCAAATGTGTGTAAATGCTTGTAAAAACTATTGTGTACTATAGTTTGCAAAAATTCTTTTCAACGTAAATCTGAGAAATAAAAGCATCATTACAAATACATGTAAATCATAAATAAAATACATAAAATTCTTTCTGTATAAAAAAATAACCTGAATAAACTACTTCATTAAAACATGTAACGTCTTTAAAATCTATAAATTTTGTAAATAAAGCGGCACGCCCGTGTAAATAATTGTAAGTACTTTTTGTATGTGTCAAGCTTCTTATTTGCAAAAAATCTTTGTGTAAAAAGATTCTTTGATTTTTGTAAATTCTTTGTGAAAAAATGCATCATTCATTGTGCATAGCATGAGCATATCTTCATATTCTTTTTGAGTGAGCTTGATGATTGAATCAGTCCAATGAAGTCTAAAATTGGAGCTTGGCTGGACCGTACCGCACTTAATTGCACTGGAACCTTATGGGAACTAGGTTTAAGGCACTTCAGGTCTATGTAGACTTAATTCTTTGAGAAATCAGGGCTGGGTTCAAGTCACCTCAACTGACTAACTAGAACTTTTCGAGACACACGCATGACTCTTGACGACCGTGACCTAACTTGGACACTTGCACCTTTCACTTGGCTCAACTCAGTTGGAGTGGTGAGGGGGTTGGATTTGCCAGTCTGAGACGCACACGGGTGGAAACACTCGTCCTCGTCTAGGGAGGGAAGTGCACCCCAACCTGGTCTAGTAGCCATGAGGTCTAACGACAGGAGATTGTGGGTTGCAATAAAGCTTCAAAAGAGGGATAGTCTACTAGCTCAAGAGGAAAAACTCCTTATGTAAATGCTGTTGTGAATAGTATGCCAAAAAAATGGTCAGGCCTGTAAAAAATAAAATAAAATAACTGCAAAGTATGTACATATGTTGTAAAGCCAATAAGCGAGCTTGAGTTCCAAAGTCAAATATGTGAGCCTGCAGCCGGATGACTTGACTACACTGGTCTTGCATCCTCGGATAGGTAGCTACACTGGCTACCGTCCATTCTTCTCTTCACCCCCTCCTCTTGAGCTGGTTGCCACTTGAACGTAGAAGGGAATACCCCGCTCCTCGAGAAAAGAGCTGTTGGATTGGGGAATCATTGGGTTGTCATTCTAGAGAAGTCAGTTCCTTTGTCATTTCAGTTGGGGAGAGCCACTATCAGTTACACTGTACAAGTCAGCTTCATAGTTATAAGGGTTTGCGTATGATGTAGACCAGTTCTGACCAGACTATTGAGGTGGGTTGAACCGAGTTCTGTGACTCTCGAAGGCTGTTGTGTTTTAAAGCTGGTTCCCGACTAGGCTCAACACACCTCCACACCAAAGGTCTGACAGAAGCTCCAAATTTAGATTTTGTAAAGACATACATTGCACTGAAAGCACCCCTATTCACTCTATCCTTCTTCAATTCTATTTTTCTTTTCTTTATTCTTTTTGTACTTATTGCATAAGTATTTGCTAGGGACTAGCAAAGGCAAGTATAGGGGGGTTATGAATCTCCATTTCATCACCTTTATTCTATCATTTTGGCCTTAAAAACTCCAGCAAATGCATGAAAATAGCATCAATTTATCCATAATAGCATTCATTATTTATTGTATTTAATGTACATAAAATAAGGTTTTTAGTGCCAAAATTATAGAATAAAGAGAAGAAAAGAAAAAGGAATAAAATATCGCAAATATTTTATGACCCGAACCCTGAGACCAAGGTCAGCATGGAATTGGTCGACAAGGAATAAAGTAGGGGGAGATAAGGCCAATAATACAATAAATACCTCATTTGTTTATTCATTTATTTATGCATTTTTGTCACTTATTTTGTATATAATTATTCATTCATCAAATAGAGTAACTTTGTATATGAAAGTTGTAGATAATAATGGGAATAAAATTACAAAATTGAGTTTGCACAAAAATGATACACAGTGTACATTTTATACACAGAATAAAAAGCCAGAATCTCAACTTCACAGACTCATATCGCGCAAATAAAAACTCAAAATCACCCAAAATCACTTTAATTGTATATAGCTTTTCAAGAACTGTTTAATAAAATTGGTTTCATAATTTTTGGAGTTCATCTGTGAAAGTTAGGTTTTTGGCCTTCATTGTGCAATCTGCCTGATTAAAATATTCAATTTATTCTTTGTTCATTATTTTTACAAAATTATATTTTTAGAATTTTGTAAATAATGTATATAATACATGCACATATTGAAATTAGAATAAAATCAAAAAGAATTTGTAAAATAAAATAAGTCTATGTAAGATATAGGCAAAATACCTATGATAAGTTTGTACTTGAATAAAAGGGGAACACATTCTTTTATTCTTTCACATTTTTATTAAATTGTAAATATTACATCTAATTTCTTAAAAATACAAATCTAAAATAAAAGCAAATAAAATACATTAAATAAATAAAGTATATATAAAATACAGATAAAATACCTATAAGTATACCTACATACAACATACACCTATTTATTTAAAAATAGAAATAAACTCATAAAAATTAAATAAAAATATATCTACACTCACCAAAATAAGTTATAAATTTATAAAATAAGAAAATAAAATAATAAAATAAAAATAAACAAAATAAAATTAAAATATACAAAATACATGTAAATACATGCATAAATACATTATTAAAATAAAACCATAATAAAATACATCAAAAAATTAATTAAAAATCATAAATAAATACTACATGAATTAATACACATTTTTCATTTTATAAGCAAGTTCTAATAAAGTTAAATAAATCATTTTCTAATAAATTTCCCTATTTTGTCCGTTCGCGGCCGATGTGGACCAATGGGGAGCCGACCTTTGTTGACCTCTGGTCAACTGTCCCATCGGGACTTGGCGCCTCTGAACCTTGTTGTTTCCTTGACTTGCGCCATTTTTCCCAGGCGTCTCGTCCCTTATTCTCGCTCGCCGCCTTCACGAGATCTGTAGAGGGATCATCCATTTATCACGCATGCTTGTTGGATCGAGAAAACGATCATTGTACTCGCTGGAATACGCGGGCCAAGTAGGGCGGCCAAAATGTCTATAAATAAGAGCCCTCGACCTCCTCCTCAAATTTGGCCAATTTACATCCGCCCAAAAGCCTCGAATTTGTTCCTAGGAGGTTCCTCGTGACAGGGGGAGCATTTCAGCGACTTGAATCGGCCGGAGGAGGGATAAGTTTTGTCGCGGCGGAGCTCCGGCGTCCGTCCTACTCCCTGGTGGCCCCCAGGTATAAGAGTTGTCCTTTCTTGCTTTTTAGGTAGATTTTAATTCTAGCATTTCAATTCAGTTCTTAGTTTAGTCTTTAGATCAATAGTGTATCGTAAAATTGCAAAATCGAAGTTCACCGGAGCTCCGCTCCGGCGACTTCTACACCGTGATATCCACTGTCTCCGACCGCCCCATTCACCTCACTTCGTTCCCCATCGCATACTCCATCTCCCGATCATCTTCGCTCAACCAAGGACCCTCAGTCTTTACGAATCGGAGCTCCCCCTCCGCCTATCGTCGGAGCTCCTCCGCCTCACCTCATCTTGCACCAAAGCTTCATAAACCAGGGTCGAGGAGATAGCCCTCGTCCCCCTGGTTCTTCCTATGCAGGTCACACGAAGCAACGAGCCCCTTTGGACTCGAATCGATCCAGGAAGAGGCTCCTGGAGGTCCCGACCTTCATGGACCTTACCTGAGCTCCTTAGACCTCCAGGAGCCAAGCCAAGACCACCGGCAGATGCGGGAGACCCCCAGCTACGACCAGAACACCTCAGACGCGAGGAAGAAGCCTGGAGGAGCCCATGCTCCAAGATCGAAGCTCGCCTCGCGCGAGTTCTTCCCCTGTTCCTCCAGACCCCTCCATCGTCGTCCGATCAGGAGGGACACCCCAGATTCCATCAGAGCCGTCGGATGAAGCCTCGCCATCACCGTCAGATCAGCTCGGCTGATCTAATCTCAGCCCTTCATCGGCGAAGCGGTACCGGCCGTTGGATGCGCGACGCGTGTCCAAGTGAGATATTCATCGCCGTCCACCAGCGCGCACTTATGGGTAAATTGCAGATCTTAACCCCAGTGCTTTTGTATTTATTGTTTAGTATTGTAAAAAAAAGTCGAAGTTTATTTTATTGTGGACTTTTTGCATGGACCCCCCTGTATGTTTGTGATATTACTTTTAGGTCCAGTCCATGTCACCTCACGTGGCGTGCCACGTGAGGTGGTTAAATTGCACAAGACCCCCTGTATTTTTGTATATTTATCTTTAGTCCATAAAATAAAATTTTAAGTGTATTATTTTTGTGAAAATTGCAACCAGGACCCTGAACTTTGTTGATATTATGTTTTGGTCCATGTGGGTGCGGATCACGTGTAGTCCCACGTGATGGTCAAATTGCAAGGGGGCCCTGGCGGGTTTGTTTATTTGCTTTTAGTCCTTAAAAATGCAGAACACGTTCATATATTTTGGTGTTTTTGCACTAAAGCCCCTGACTTTGTTTTTATTTGCAAAAATGCCCCTGCTAGGCCATATATTTTTGAGTGCTTGCTCCATTTTTGTAATGCATCATATTAACTTGAAAAATTCCACAAAAATCATGCCAAGCTCCTGTTAACTTGTACTTTCATGCCATAGTTCGCATTTTATTTTTGTTGCATTTTAAGATTTATTAAAAATAAAAAACATGCATTTTATCTACTGTCTAGCTTAGAAAATACCAAAAAAATAGTAAAACAACTAGAAAAATTCCAAAAAAATCACCTTTTGTCTATTTTATCCTCCTTTAGTGTCCAAAAATCACAAAAAAATTCAAAACAAAAACCTTAAAAATAAGAAAACCCTTGAAAACTACATAAAAATCTAAAAAAATACTAGAAAAAGCCTAAAAATTCAAATTAAGTTTCTGTAGTTTCCTTCTTTTCTTATCTATCATTTAAAACTGATTTGAGGATTTTTGGAGATCATTTTCTTTTTTTAAACCTCATTTCAATGCTGTCCAGTAACTTTAGTTCCTGTTGTCTATTATTTTATCTTTAAAAATGTCAAAAACATTCTGAAAAATACCCAAAATTCACAAAAAATAGTAAAAATTTATAAAAAGACCAAAAATATTTTATTTCTGAATTTTTTGCTATTTTTGCATATTTTTATAAATATTTTAGCACCGCTTTTATATGGAGTCTATATATTCCGATATTGATAAAGAAAATAAAAAAAAATGATAATAATATAAAATATAAATAAAAAGATATATATATATAATCAAAAAATGAAAAGTCAAATTACAAATAATAATAATAATAACAAGATATATATAGATATATGTATTATATTCTCTCTATGAAGAACTCTTTAGGGGTGCTTATCATGATATATCTATATTATATAAAACATGTACCTATATATCTATATATCTATATTATATAATATATATTTATATATTTAGTAATAAATAATAAAAAAATTTAAAACCCCAAAAACCCACAAAAATAGGATTCATACAAGGATGACTCTGTTGTACATGAACATCATAGGCTACTTAATTTTTGTATTGCTCTCTGTGGTTCGACCTCTACACTCTTAATCACTATACATTTTGTAGTAGAGTTAAATGTTAATTCACAAATTTTGGGACTCAATTGATTTATTCTTTTATTATGGGTTAATTGCTGATTAAATTCAAGTTTTGAGTGGTCAACACTTCGACTGTGTTCCCGCCTTGTGTGGAGCACAAGACCGCTTACATTTCTGGGTTTATCAAATGGCACTGTTGCCGGGGAGCAATGAGCGTAACCTATTAATTTTGTCATTCTTGTTTAGAAATTGATGTATCATTAATTTTGTGAGCAGCTGTTTATTTTGCAATTGATCACCATGCTTGATTGATTTATTTATTGTGATTAATTTCTTCCTTCTTTATTTAATTGATTGAGCTATACTAATTCAATCTCTTTGTGACTTTGTTGCGAGGGCCCGCCACGCGAGGATGGTTTCTTAGGAAGTCAAGGCAGCCGAGCTTGGAGGAGGTTGGTCTTCACTTCATGACCAACTGGAGAGAGCACCAAGGATGCAAGGGGTGGGTTATATCTACCATGGAGGCACCTAGTTTGACTAGATAAGAAAGTTCTTTGTGTAATAACCATCTCAGCCGTAGATGTGGGTTATATGTATTAATTTATACATTAAGTAATTGTTCGATCGTTTATTGTTAATAAGGCATTTTTTTATGTAGACCACATCCAACGGTAATCGATAAGGCTACCAAGTAATAAAAATCGACAGTAAGATATTGAGTTGCAAAGTTCACGTGGAACACTATCGCATGGGAAAGGAAATGCTATTAAGAGAATTGAAATTTTATGAATAATGGCATAACAACGATAATCGGAGCTAAGTGCTACACCTAATGGTGGGAGCCACCTCTAGAGTCCAATTATCGTAGGACGAAGGGGCAACGCCGCAAGGGGCGTATGATTCAAGGAACCGATTGAGGTGAAAGATAAGTCCTCTACAGTTGTAGCTACATTGTCATGTATGTCATGAACCGCTTGTGCCAGCGGAAAAGCCAGCAAAGCCAGCAAAGCCACCAAAGCCATTAAGAAGTAACAATCAAGGCAACTTTAACCACTAAACAAACCAATGGTATGTGTACAGTTTCTGAAATTGTTAAGGCATACTATGGCAAAGTAATGGCATTATGCAAGTGTTATGATTGTTCTGGAGCATATATGCAATTATGAAAAATTCTAAGGGTATACGTGAAAATTATGAAAATGTTGAGGCGTATATGCAAATATGGCAAACTTTAAGAGTATATATGTAATTATGGCTTTAATGGATGGATCCGGAAAGAATTCCCATTGTATGCATGGTTACTTTAGTTATGAGTTATGAGATAATATATGAGAACGGGTACATACTATCTGCGGTAAGATAATAGTGTAACTCATATTGTTGTTTTGTTAAGATATTACAGGTAAGAGGTTATGCTATAATGGTTTAAAGCAGTATAGGGAGACTTGTTTGCCACGGTAGCCGGCTTTACCACAACTCGGCACATACTGAACGTTAGCTCATAACATGTGATGTTGTTTTTTTCAGGAGAGCACGAGTTGTGATATAATTTCCAGTTCAAAGAGAACTATTGTCACGCGAAGTTGAATCGGTACAGACCATTGATGGATTATTTACGGAAGGATGTCTTTATGCCCACTGGAACTTTGAATTGCTAGTTTTGTTGTTGGTCCTTTTTCAATGTTACTCATGTTGGACTTGTAATAAGAGAACTTTCATGTTGACTGGACATTAGTTAAATATTGTATCTCTATGCTTATTGAATACCATGCAAGTTTCTAGTAACGGTTCGGTCGGGTGACTCAATGTTTTATGCTTCCGCCGGTCAACTCGACCTGTTCCGTTACAATATCTAATTTTAACTTCTGAAATTATTTTACTTCAATCATTATTTATAAGGTATGATTAAAAAATCAACCACCAAATCTAGAATATAGAGATACTTGCATTATTTAAGATGCGAAATATGGATGTAAATAGTTGGTTACCGACAATGTTATACATGTTACCAAATCAAAGATGTAATCAGATACAAATATATCTATTTACATTCACCACCATATTCATATTTATATGGATGTATATATATATATATATATATATATATATATATATATATATGGGAAAAGGGAGCCTACACCCAGGGGTGTAGGTAACTACCTACACCCGGCTCATTTTTTTATTATTTTTTGATTTTTTTTGAAATGAAATATTTGGAGAATTAGATCACTATATATCACCATGGTGTCATTCAAAATTCAACTTAATTCGAGATTCCTATCATCTTCATCAATACCGTCAAATTTTAACGGTTTCAGAATTGCTGAAAATGGCACCTTCTAGATGAACATGTTAGGAATGTTTGTTTTGCATGAAACTTGAAACACATATTCATCTCAATATATTAAGAAAATCACCTTAAAGTTTCATTCAAAAAAACTGAAAAATCATGAAAAAGAAGGCCGGGTGTAGGTAGTTACCTACATACCTGGTTGTAGGCTCCCAGCTCCCTATATATATTGATTTTGACAGATATATTGATACAAATAATTGAAAGAAGTTGAATGTGGAGAAGAGGTAAGAAGTTTGGGTTGGCACTTCCTTCACATGTCATTCTTTATTTGTAGGCCCAAACCCGTAACCAGTTCACCCTCAAATCCTAATCGTATGTCCTTGTTTCTCTAACTACCTACTTCTTCTTAGTGTGGGTAAGTCATATGGCTACTTGGTCATATTATTTCCATTTTAACATCTCCCACTTGATCGAAGTGGCCATACTATTATTTGCATGATGCCTATGCTTCAGAAATGTTAGTTCTTTGTTTTTCTTGAATAACTCCGTGTTGACTCACATATCCTTGAGTCCTATTAAACCAATATGTTTAATGAATGTAATTGATGCAATTCCTTTTATAAAGGAATCAACTTTCACTTGTATGAATGTAAGTAACCTTGATTTCTTGTTTGGTTATATCTTGAATATAATGGTATTGGATTTCAATGTATTTTTCTCTTTGATCTATTTACCCCACTATTGATCAAGCTTATTACGGCTTTATTATTACAATGAAAGGTAATATGATGTGAATTTCCTATCATCACTGTCCTTTCTGAAATCCACATCAAAGTATCCCCACTATCTCAAGTATTCAACTTGATACACTAGCTTCGGTTGTCTAGTATTCTTCAAATATCAGAGAATCCTCTTGACGATTTCCCAATGTACTTGTATGGGATTAATTTAATATCTAATTATTAGGCTTTCATGATAAGCCATATCATGTCATGTACATAACATTGCGTACATTAAGCTATCCATTGCTTGTGCATATGGAATATCAGGGGTTTCTATCCCTTTTCCGGGCATTGACTTTTGCTAACTCTTTTTCCATCACAAGTGGCATAGGGGCTCAAGTACTATTTTGCATTTCAAACCTCTTCAATATTGTATCTAAACATTTTTGTTGATTTAAACTCACTATTCTTGAGATTATGTCTCTAGTGATCTCTATTCGAAGAAGATATGAGACCTCTCCCATGTTTGTCATCTCAAATTCGATACTTGGTTTGTGCTATATTATTCAACATCTCTATGTCGTTTTCAATGAGAAATATATCATTGATGGATCAGTGATTCATCTATTCTAAATGCTTGATATTAGCTCTAATCCTCGAGTAAAATGTACTAAATAACATTGGTATATAAAAAGCCACAAAAGAAGGAGTTCATGTGTATATATATATTCACATTTTATCAAATTTTTAGTTAATTTACACTACCTCTTAGTTGAATAAAACTAACTCTATTGTATATATATCATTAACCTTAATCAAAGAAAAAACCCAAAAATATACCAACTTACAAATATGACCAATAAACTCAAACTCTAGTTGTGGATTCTAAAATTATCTACAAAACAAGATCAAAATCAAAAGATGTGGAGTTTATATCTACAACTTGGTTGTTAGGGTAGCACTGTATATTGTACATGATTTACTGTTTTAACCTTATTATTTTATATACATGAAATAATATTTTTAATTTATTTCTTTTTTATTTGCTTTCTTTTTTATGTTTTAACTAACTTCAAATAATCAAAATCCAAAAAATATCAAAATGAGGATAAATTAGTGTGATTGATCTTATAGATACGGTATGTATTTATCTTTACTACTTTTTTCAAATTATTAAAAAAATCAAACAATTAGATAAGTGTTTGTTTTTATCTTGGTATTTTATTCAATTTATTTTGCATTAATTTTTTTATCAAAAAGCGAAGAAAAAATACAAAACATTGAAAATGAGATATTTTATTCTATAAAATATCTTCCCAAAGTTTGTATCTTGTACATAAATATTCTTTTGATTTTGAGATATTCATGAAAAATTTAAATCTCACTAAGACCAATATTTTTGATGAGGATCATTTTTTTCATTTCAATCCATTCTTTATTTTTTTCTTTCTCTTCTCTGGTGAAAAAGTCAAAGCGACATGACTTCGTCATATTTGTCCTTGTCTGTACTACCTCCTCTCGAAGCCGCATGCCATTATCCTATTCGCCCTTACCCATACAACCTTCTCCCGAAGCTCCCTCCCCTTCGCTCATTCCTCGGCTCGAAAACCTCTCCTCTCCAACCCCGTCGCTCTAAGCCCCCTCGCCTCCAGTGACACCGCCCCTTCCCCTGTCTGAATCCCCCTCCCCTCTAGTCCCCTCCTCCCGAGCCCCCTCCCTTCGAGCCTCCTTCACCCATTCCCCCACCCAAAACCTCTCCCCTCCAGCCCCCCATCCATAAGTTCAGTTTGTTAGATGTAATAGGCAACATGAGAAATAGTGGCAACAACATCCTCCCACCACCTCATCTTCCCCCCGCCCCCCTCCATAAGGGTGCATCCCATTGCCTCAAAGCATTTCCCTTCTTCCATTGTCACTAACAGGAGGACTCATTACCATCGATAATGGAGGAAGGAGCGATCGATGGCACCTTTTGCAAATGTAATTGAGTTCAAGCGGCAAAATGGTTAAAATTCAACTAATTTCGTCAAATATAATGAAGAAAATGGATGGAAGTTAACACAGGGTTATGGCATGTAAGGGTTAACAACTATTCAGGGTTTTGGGTGTAATTATATATTATCAAGGGTTATGTACATAATTATGAAAGTATACAATGTTATGGGTGTAAATATCTCTTTATATAACAACATAATAAAAATGTGAACATTGAAAAAGATATTTGTATAACAACATAATGTAGCAATGTTAACTACCATAATTTCGGATATCTACATGTTCTTGATAAGCATGAACTTCATCATCCGTGTATTCTTCATTTTCAACTTGTTCACGATATCCTTGAGGAGTGGCCTTTATTGGGATTATGCACCCCAAATGTGCATTATGCGTGATGTAGAAGATATGATCTTCCTAGCACGCTAACGCAAACGGTTCTACCTTTCCAACAACGGTTATACTATTTTTTTAGGCTTATGTACCCATGATTTGGATCTAACTTAAATCCAGTATCCTTGAAGATGCCATACCAAGCACACCCGAATAATACCACATGTCTATCCTGTTGAAAACGAATCCCAATGATCTCATTAATCTTGCCATAATAGCCTCCACATCCTGACAGTAGGTTACTCTTTACAAACACACCAGATATAGTAATTGCCTTCCTATTATTAGAGTTAGAGTACTTCTTAAATTTGTACCCATTTATTATACAATGCCTAATAGTTTATCGATTTCCTCACCAACACATCAAAAAACGGCAATCCAACATGGATCGTGCTCAATCTTCATTTGTTCTACTCTTCTTGCAAACCAATTAATGAAACCAAACTCGTTTGTCATTCTTAACTCATTGTGTATGTGCCATATTCATTGTAACATGGATCAATTTCACACACTTGCTTCAAAACATACAATTGAGCCAAACTTGTTAAAGGATAGACCTTACATCTTAAAGATCAAGAGGCAATCATCATTAAATTCATTATAATTCTAGAGTATTTTCAAGCAACACAGAGTTTTAGGTTTTCAAAAGAATAATTTTTATGGTTCTTTTTAATTTTACAAAATTTTATGGATTTTAAAGATGTTACAAAATTAAATCAAATATGATCCATGAATTTTACAAATATTTGGATGCACGAAATGATGCTATGTAATATATGTGAATAAAATAATTAAATGAGTTTTAGATGATGGAGAATGATGCAATGATTAATGCAAAATCAAGTAGGCCAAGCCAATCAATTCAATCAATGAGCCCTCCCCCTTGATTTTAGAGAATGTTCAATCAATTACTTTCAAATCAATACCAAATTAATAACCCCAATTTTTCACAAATTATTGAGTATTAAAGATCAATGATAGAGAATAGGTGTGTTAAAAATCATCAAATAATTTCCTCAATTTATTTATATCAAAATGGAGTCTCCAACTGAATGATTAAATGTTCTATAGGATATAGATATAAGTAAGGTTCAAATCAATACCAAGAGCATAAAAAATGGACAACAAATGTTCAAAATATGAATAAATTAGTTCTAGTGGCACACATACAAAAAATAAATATTTATCAATGAAAAAAACCTTTAGAGGGTCTTCTTTGCAATATTTCAAACCTACTTGGGTCCCCTCTGTAATTTATCCTAGACGGGAGTATGCATGTGATTCCAAAGAATATTGGAGGGGCTCCTGTAAATTATCCCAATCAAGTGCTTGAGGAGTGTGATGGAGTCCTACGAGAACTCCAGAAGCAACGAGGGACACAACTGCAAAAGATCTAGGTCACGCATGGGCGGCACGTAACCTGGACCTGGTGTCTTGGTTTGGATCTCCACGTGGCTTGTTGATGTTGCTCCGGGTCCACCTGAGGCACGATGCTCGAATCTTGGTTAGGACATCGGGCGACCGTTGGATCTGGATTAATGGACGGTAACTGCGAGTTCTCCTACCTTCGGTCATGCCTTCAACTTCCATGAAGGTTGCTAATACTTCTTGGGCGATGGAAAGCTACGTAGGGCTCTGGTGGTCGATAAACGACTAGGGGGCATCGTAGGTGAGTGTTGTTGCAAGTTCTTCAACGGAGCTTTGATGCCTACAAATGGATGAGGTGGGATCGAGTGATTTAGACTCAG
The DNA here is from genome assembly GCA_037367405.1 of Ottelia alismoides. Classification (NCBI taxonomy): domain Eukaryota; kingdom Viridiplantae; phylum Streptophyta; class Magnoliopsida; order Alismatales; family Hydrocharitaceae; genus Ottelia; species Ottelia alismoides. The sequence goes on along the minus strand of JAZKJV010008286.1, from coordinate 147,633 downwards.
TCTAGATGTTGAATATTGAGAAGAAAGGGGAAGTAGAATGGAACTCCTTGTGAGGAAGGTGGATGGAGCTCTAAGGATGGTGGGCTATGTAGATATAGAATGAGAACTGACGAGGGAGAATGATTGAGATGGCTGATTAGAAGATGGTGATGACACAACTACAGAGATGGTGACGACAATACGGGTGGAAGAGATGAGGATGAACAGAGAGACCCAGATGGAGAATAAAAAGATGATAGAAGAGGGGGATGAAGAAGAAAAAGAAGTTACATGATGGTCGCTTGAAAGTGGAGGAGAGGGGCATCAACTCCAGTGTCTTTCAATGAGTGACGAAGGGGGCTCGGTTGGTCTGAAGGGAGCAGCAGCACGAAGCTGTTGCTTCATGGATCACGCTTGAGATATCTTCACCTCGAGGTATCTGGACTACTATTACTAGCATGTCTCGGGTTCTCTCTCTCTCTCTTGCTTTGGGTAGAAGAAAATGAATTGCTGATATGTGCATGTCTATGAAGTTTGGGTTAAATAGGGGAGAGGCTAATTGGGGAGAGGCGTAGGAGAACTTGAGATAAGGTGGAGCTCCAAGAAGTTGCCGATGATCTAGGGATTAAGGCAGTTAGAGGTGGAGATGCAGATGGGTTCAGGAAACTCAGATTTGGATAGGGTGCTTCATTTCCAAGTGGTTTGAAGCGAGGGGATAAGCGTCATCAAGTGTTTGGTTTGATTTGGATAAGGGAGACGTCGTTGAGGGGTCTGATCGAGGGGATCAGATGGCTGTTGAAGAGGATCGAGAGGGGGTTTGGTGGTTTGGCTTGTTGTGAATGATGCCATATTTTAAGGAGGAGAGGCCGATGGCCAGAGGTTGGTAGGGTGGTGGATTGCAGGTGAGCGGCAAGCAAGCGATAAGGCTGTTGGGTTTGGCCGGAGCGAGGCAAGGGTAGAGGGCGAAGGAGATAAGGCTGTTAGAGGAGATCAGGGTGTCGGAGATGGAGAGATAAGGGGAGGATGGTTGGAGGGAGTCGGTTGTGGCGAGACATATATTGTAGAGAAAAGAGGGTGGCAATCGGTGCAGGCCGGAGGAAGGATACAATGCAGAAATAGTTGGATCTCTTACAATCCAAATGTGAAGACAAATAACGTGCCAAGCATGTGAGGATGAAAGGGTGTGGGCGAAAATTACGTCAGTTGTTGGCTAGATTTGATGTGCTAGAAGATAAGAATGTTTCCCCTAGGAAGGGGACAGGTTTGACCTGATTCTGAAGTGAAGGTGACACGTGGACTTTTGACCATTGATCGATGCATGAAATAAAAGAAAATTAAATATAAATAACAACTGATCTCAATTGCAAAAATGATCAAATGAAAAAGGTTCCTCTAAATGTATCCTACAATGTTCATGAAGGATTTAATGCAAACCAACTCAATTGTGTAAGATATTAATTTTTGGTGATATTTTATGTATATAAAATATCAAATTTTTGTTTGATATTTTTATTTAATTTCTGTAGATGAATAATGTATGAAAAATCAAACATGGTGTAAAATATTGCAATAGACATGAATCCATTTTTTTGAGTTCTTCTTTTTTTATGAATTGAGAAGAGGTCAGAATACATTTGTGAAGTCAGTTATTGACACAAGAATCCATCAATGGGCTCAAGTCAGATTGTACTTTTTCTTCAATTTTTGATATTTTGGATTTAAATTGTATATAATTAGTTAAAACATGAAATAAAATTAGGAGGTGTTAAAAAATTAAATTAAAAGAATCAAATATGTACATGAAACAATATATCAAAGATCAGTAAGTATGTACATTCTACATATAGGTCACAAAACACAATTTTCACAAATAAACTCCGATTCTTTGGAATTGAGTATTGATTTGTAAATAATTGAATTTACACTAATTGATGAGTGAGTAAAGTGAAACTAGAATTATAGGAGGGAGATATCATCATTTATGGATTTTTGTTATGGAATTAGGGTTTGGTTTATTCCACATATATACAAGTTAGTATTTTTCATTGATTAATGCTAGTTATATTTACACAATGGAGTTAGTTTTAGGTTAATTGGATTTATGATGAATTAATTAAAATTAGGTGAAGTTAAGTAAAAAAGTATAGATGAATATAAATACAGAATGAAATGTAAATTATTTACAAGTGCATGAATGCTAATTTTGAGATATAAACATGTGAATGAACCTAATTTCTCAGGATGAAGCTCTATTTTCAGCTAATTAGAGTGATGAATCACATATTCATCAACCCCTTATACTTAAACATTGCATGTCCCCGAGCAACTAAATAATGGAGAGGTGAAATGAGATTGAGTTCCATGCCAAGAGCATGAACAAAAGGTGAAAATGGAGCTCGACGCGATCTCTAAATTAATAGTTTAGCGAAACTTTTGTGAGAATTAGGATTTTAAAACCAATAGTCTTCAAGTTCTACACATCATTGTACAAGTTCAGCTCTAGAGTCATCTTAGATCATCCCCATCCCAAAGCATACCCCGTGAACATTGAACAACTGTATCCTATGTGTGAAGGGTGTTAGCTCTTCCCATCCGAGATGTTGGACTACCCTGCAAACCTCTCCTCCACGTCCTTGAGGAGTCAGGAATTTCCTTCTGAGATCGGGTATGTGCTAATTCATGACGAATATTAGGGAGAAGTCTAGAAGAGCAAGAAAAGAACTGGATTGTGACCAGTGTAGTCACATCTCTTGTGAATCTTGGCGAGTTTAGCCAAGTCTCCACTAAGATACATAGGTTATCTGAAGCTTAGACCATCATAATCAATAATGTACTTGGGAATTGGCTTCTTTTGTACGAATTGTTGTTGCACTCGTTGATCTTTTTGTTTCTCGATTGATATAGAATCTTTTTTCCGCCCATGTTTTGGGGTCTTGAAAATTGCACTAGCAAATCATTCCTCATTCGAAGCTTTATTCCAGCCCATACTCTGGTCTTTAGATGTCAATGCTACCAAAAAAGAACCCCATACATTCTTCCAACACCCCATCTGAGTTGAGCTAAGTGCACAGTGCTAGAGTATAGATTAGTTCCCTATTCAAGAGTCGTACTCAAAATGAGGTGACTAGGTTAGACATTAAGAGTCACAGTCTGAACACTATCATGCGGAAGTCAAAGATTTAAGTCTAGAACCTGAAGCTTCTAAGATCATATTTCTCGGTGAAGTTCCTCTAAAAACTAAATGGATTAAGGTTAAGTAAAGACCACTCTGGATTTTCACTCATGACTCAGTTCAGAACCCAATGACTTTCCCTGATGCAAATGCATGCTATGTTGTATGTGATGATTTATTTTAAAAAAAATCAAGGTTTTGTTTTGCTCAGAATTTTACACCATCTACAAGGATTATATATTTACAAGTATTTTACAAACTGTACATGTTTTGAAAATTTTACAAGTTTTACAAGAATTACCCCTTGTATCCATATAAGGTGAATATTATATATACAAAAAATGCAATACCATATAGTATGATGCAATACGGAATATGTACATAATGCAACTCACCTCCCCTATACTCAGATTATTTTAAGTATAAAGGGATGCAAAAGAAGAAAGAAGGAATGATATAGAAGTTGATCGCCCCCTATACTTAGGCTCTGGTCATCCTAAGTATATAAGAGAGAAAAAATTGGACAGTCGAGGACAAAAGGATAAATAATGGTACATGGTGGGCATCAGTCCCCCCTATATTTAGGCCTTTGCCTAAGTATAAAAGAAATACAAGGGATCCGATGGGACCGGGAGAGTGTATTGAGGATCGAGGAGGTTTTCAACAAACATTTGAAGGATATGGAGAGATCATTAAACACATCACGAAGCAGAAGATCGTATCATATGCGATCGGAGCGACTAGTTGCACTAGTTGCTTGGTGCAATGGAATTTAAATAATTTTAAGTGATGAAACCACATGACCTGAGAATATTTCTCGAGTCGTTTCATTGAAACGATAGATAAGATGTAGGATTACCTATGAAAGCATGGTTCCGATCGTGTCTCTTAAGCAAGAGACCTACTGTCTCAAGTCTAATTCGATGGAGCAGACGCTTGCAAGCGTGTTGATGAAACACATACTCCTTGCAATCCAACTCGATGAAGATCCAAGCACCATAACTCCTGATTTTTTCACACGTAATCTAACGTCTTCTTCATGAGCAAGAAGCACCAAAGAATATGGAGGTCCACAAGTAATCAATCCGGCAGCTCAACGACGTCACGACGACAACGATTCTCTCTAGCTCAAAGGGTAGATGACTACACTTGAGAGAGGAGAGGGGTGTGTGATGAGAATGAGAGAGAGTTGCAAAATGTTGTGTAAAAAGAAGATCTAGGGTTTCCTCTTCTTTTATAGTATTTTAGAAGTCCATGGATCACAATCTATATGAAACACAAAATCAATGGTTGAAATTGTTTTGTGTTTCTATTCAATGACCATGATTTTGTTGTATAAAAAATACAAAAATAATTAATTTAAATCAAATTAAATATATAGAGATATTATCAATATAATTTAATTTGACTAAATTAGCATCCAATAAAGGATAAGGAATGTAGCTATCCACCTTCCATATATGGAGGGGACGACCACTTTGAACAAGTCAAGGGTGACCGTACACCCTCCAAATTAGGAAGGTGGTTCCTTTCTAATTATGTGATATTATTATATCTCACATAATCATTTATTTATTTACAACTTTTTATTGTAAATAATTCAAAAAATAATTCCAAATTAATTTTGTGAATGTTTCAATCATGCCATTAAATAATTGTGAATCATATTCACACATCCAAAATAAATTGTAAATTGTATTTCCAATTAATTTCCAATGTGAATCCAATCCATATCAATAATTAATTTGTAGATACTATTTAAATAATATATAATAAATCATTTTTATAATAAATATATAAATAATATGGATAGTACTATCCACATTATTCATATCCTTGATAATTAAATCACATTTAATTATCTTGGATCATCATTCACATGTATTTAAATAATATGAATCATATTCACATTATTCATGATAACTAATCACATTTAATTAACAATATGTCAATGCTCAGATACATAATTCACCAATGGAATTATTCTTAACTCTTTCAAGAATAACGTGCTTTCTCCGCGGATACTTGGAGATAAGGACATGGCGATTGTACGTTCCACGTATAGTGACTTGAATATTGAGATCACGTCTCAAATCTAGATCTTAAGGATCTCTCACAGATGCTTGATTAAATCAAGATCGTAGATCTAATGTTTCCATTGCATCTGAATAACATTCAGATCAATGTCCAACAATTGGACTAAGATCAGATCACTTCTCTAGTAAGAGGAGTCACTAAAATCCAAAATTGGTATATCACTCCCTCCAAATGGAAGCGTAATGGTTATACAATCGTTTATGATCACATCACCCTCAAGTATTCCTAATACCTACACATCCTGCATACTGGAAGATCTAGAATAAACCCGAAGATATAGATCAATTTACTCTACCATCTTTAGAGTTTTATTATTAAGTTTCTCGTTGAGTCATTGGGAGTTGGTATTGATCATGTGCTTTTCAAAAGCAAATATCATGCCTACAAATTCTTTCCATGCTTCCAAAGCAAGATGACCATGAATGGAATTTGATCAATCCCAATACCTCATGAGAGAGATCATGTCTTTCGATTCACAAGTGAATCGATATGATCCCTTTGAGAGATTATATTACTCATATGCCCTTGTATGCATACCATCTTGTTGGTGTATAGACCTTAATTAGGCCAACAACCTATCGATTTGCCAAATATACATACTTAGACATATAGCAATACATCTATCCCCGATTATAGGATGCATGTCTATATCGCGATAGTATACAACATAGGACTTGGTTATCTCAATCTCGCTAAGTCAACTCTTTGACCTAACTTATATGTCACCTCCAAATCTCTATTCCTATGCATAGGATCTGCATCAAGAGGTCGGTCATATATCATCCAAAAGAGAAAGGATTGTCATCTCCTACTCATGCTAGAGATCATCTCTTAATAATCATTTGACGGTGCTTGATGAGTCCTCAATCTAACTCTTTAGATATCCATCCAAGCACAGCCTCTATGATTTAACAATTGAATCAATAGTTGTATGATCGTTAAGATGGTCATGGTATATAACCCTAATTGTATTAAGGAACCATATAGTGCATTCATTCTTTTAATCTCATACATGGAGTGAAATAAACAAATATCTTTTATTGATATATCAAACATTACAATAATATTTATTGTAGCAATGGTTCACCTTAGCATCACATTGCTAACATTCTCCCACTGGCCCTCAGAACCATTCACGTACAATCCTTAAACCCCTACTCATTACATGCTGGTAGAAAACCTTTTGTATCAAAAGTTTGGTGAGCAGATCAATAATGTTGTCAGTAGAGGGAACCTTGCTGATGACGATGTCACCACACTTTTGAATCTCCCGAATGATGTACTATTTCCTTTCCACGTGTTTTCTCTTTTGATGCCATCTAGGTTCCTTCGCATGAGCTATAGGTCTCGTGTTATGGCAGAGTAGTGGGATGGGAATATCAGAGGAAACTACACCAAGCTTCAGGATGAACTTGCGCAACCACATCGCCTCCTTTGTAGCATCCGATGCGGCAATGTATTCATCTTCTATTGTTGAATCGGTCGTGTGTGTCATGTTTCTTGTTTCTCCAGCTCACAGAACCACATTCAACAGGAACACAAACCCTGATGGCGACTTTCCATCATCAATATCATACAAGAAGTCATAATCTGTTTATCCCAATACTTGGATATCACCATCTCCATAGACCAAGATATAATCTTACATCTGTCTTAGATACTTGAAGATGCTCTTCACTGCATTCTAATGTTGCTCTCCATAAAAGGATTGGTAATAGCTTTCCACTACCACTGCATGGTAGATATCTAGCCTTGTGCACATCATGGTGTACATTAAGTTTCATATAGTTGATGTGTATGGGCATTCAGCCATGACTTTCTTATCCTTGACACTTTGAGGGGTCATCTCTTTAGACAGGTGGATACCATGCCTTAAGGGAAGGAAGCCTTTCTTGGAGTTATCTATATGGATGCACTCCAAGATCTTCTTAATGTACCCTTGTTGTGACAATCCCAAGATCCTCTTTTCTCGATTTCTGAATAGCTTCAGACCCAATATATAAGAGGCTTCTCCAAGATCTTTTATCTCTAAGGTATGAGATAGACAAATTTTAACACTGGTCATCATCCTTATATCATTTCCAATGATAAGGATGTCATCTACATAAAGCACAATGAACACAACGACGCTCCTACTAAGTTCTTGTACATACATGGTTCATCAGGATTCTGCACAAAATCATAACTCATTATGATTTTGTTGAATCTGATGTTCTAGCTACGAGAAGCTTGTTTGAGCCCATGGATGGATTTCTTCATCTTGCACACATTGCCTTCCTCGGTTATGAAGCCCTGGATCTGCTCCATATAGATATCCTCCTCGAAGTATCCCTTGAGGAACCATCTACTAGATGTCGTAATCAAGATATGCAACTATAGCTAGTAGTGCCCTGATGGACTTAAGCATAGCCACAGGAGAGAATGTCTCATCGTAGTCATTGCCTTCTTTCTATGTGTAGCCCCTGGCCACGAGCCATGCTTTGAAAATCTCTACTTTCCCATCAGGTTCCCTCTTTCTCTTGAAGATCCATTTACACACCATGGGCTTTAGCCCTCTAGGTGGATCCTGTAGGGTCCATGCACCATTTTTATGCATGGAGTCTATTTCAGACTTCACTGCTAGCATCCATCTATCCATATCATGATCCCCGATTGCTTCATCATATGAAGTTGGATCATTGTCAATTTCACATGACACATGGAATACGTACATTCAGGTGGTGCAACCACCCTCGAACTCCTTCGAAGAGGTACTGGTGTTACATCTTCATTTACTTCCTCAATAGCTGGTTCAGGAAACTTAGTATCCTCAGGGGATTCAGTGAGTTTATTTACTTCAATTTTGTCTTAGCTCTTAAGGAAGTCATTCTCCAGAAATTTTAAATCTCTATAGATGAATACCTTATGAGTCTCAAGGTCATGAAGCTGGTATCCAATACCGTCATTAACATAATGATGAACCCGTGAACTACCCTCTTAATTTAATCGTGTCATTTGTGTTGTAGTTGGGCAATCAAAATCGGTCAAAAATTAACCGCACGAATCGACGAATCGATTAATTAATTAATGTATAGTTTTATGTGCTTTTAACCTAAGCAAGCCCCAGGGTCGACTCAAGGAGGTAAAGGAATAACGTCGGATCAAATCAGAGGAATTAGCACAAGATTTTCCAAGCAGGATTTTTTTAATTTTTTTATACAATAAAAATGCAAATGCAAAAATGCAGACAAATTAGGTCATTAGGAGATCAATCAACTTAGATAAATTAATTTTAATATGAAATTAATCCAAATTAGACAAATTATATTTTTTCTTCGAAATTAATCCAATGATGAATGCAAAATTTATTTTTTGTAATTTTGATTTACGATGCAACAATGAAAAATACAAACTTTTTAGAGGTTTTTATGCAAGTTTTCATGTAAATAGAATGCAAAATTTATGAATTTTTTTACTAAAAGTTAACATGATTAAATAAAGCTATAGTAATATTTTTGGAATTTTCTGACAATTTGTGATTTTTTATGATTTTTTTACCAAAAAGATAGTGATTGTGAGTATTTAATTCCTACTTAATCCATGAAATCAATTTATCCAGAAGAAAAATTATCTCAAATAGATATTTTAATGAGCAATCCAGAAGACTTGAAATTTCACAAAAATGATATTTGTGGATTTAATTGAAAATCAATTACATAAATTACTCAATAATTTATTTTATACACAAGACTTCTTCATTTGCAATGAGATTTTTTTAGTAACTAAAAAGCATGTAGAGGCATCACCTCTGAATTTTTTCCAATTTTTGGAGCAATATTTAATTAAATATAAATTTCTGACCATGAATTGGGTAAAATATCCAACTCTTACCAAAATAATTTTAGTTAATTACCCAAATCTCAGAAAAATCTAATTAAATAACCTTGAGATAAATAATAAAATGATATACAACATTCAATTTTTGATTTAATATTTGATACGAAATGAATGTCCGAATTACTACTCAAAGTTAAGGGTGTCATTGCAATACAGAAAATATTTTTTTGAAAACAATTGTGTAAAGGGGTACTTTTGCAAATAAAAAAACTTAACGGGCTTTAAAAGGACCTTCGTGGAGCACGTTAGGGCATACGCGGGGTGGTGTGCATAGGACGGCGGTTCTCCTCCGCACAAGTGCGAAGGTCGATGGGCGGCAGGCGTGCTGGGTGCAGGGGGTACAGTAGGGGGATAGATGTGGTGGCAGCGGCACGCGCGACTAGGAGGTGCGGCAATGGCGGCTCCGCGCGAGGAATGGCGGAGGAGGATGCAACAGCACGCGCGGCTGGGAGGCGCGGGGTGGCGTGCTAGAGGCTGCTTGAACGAGGAGGCGTGCGACCAAGAGCATAGAGGCGGGGGGCGACGTGCAGCTGGGGCACAGCCACTGGGTGCTAGCGGGGCGGTCGGACGCAGAGAGGGTCGCGATGACGAGGTAGCTGGACAACGCACGATGGGGCAGGCAACGCGTGTAGGAGGTGTAGCGAAGGAGACTGCTGCGCGAGGTGGCCCGTGGCTAGGAGGTGGACGGCCGTGGCGGCTGCGGGCTGCCAGTATGGAGGGGTGAGAACCGCACATGGCGGCAGTGGCGGGTGGCAGAGATGCACGGGTGCGACCGCCTTCGGTGATGGTGGCTGGGCGCGGATGGGAGGCAGTAGTGTGGTAGGCGACGCCGCTCGCTCGTGGAAGAAGGGAGGGTGATGGTTGTTGCTTCCATGTTTTCCTTTTTTATTTTTTATTTTATATTTTTTTGAAAAAGTTTTTATACATAGAATAAAAATGTGAATGAATAGGTGGTGTGATGATGTATGAGGATGATAATAATGTAAGAATGAAAAAAATATGATTATGAGGTGGTGATGTTGTGATGATGGTGATTGTGTGTTTAATGGTGATGAAAATGCAATGAAGATGCACATGACAAACAAGGGACGTTAGATAAAAAAAATGACAATGTAAAGATAGAGAATTTTACCTGTGGTTCGTCGGAGTTTGGAGGAGCTATGCTGCAATTCCGATTGTCACCTCGAGCGGTGTGGCAGATGCACGGTGAAGATGAGCGAGCCCGATTGGAAGCTCGTGACATAACAACAGTGGTGCCATGGATCTTGCCTTTGAGGTTGTCGTTGCTCGACTTGTCTCCTACACCTATTACCTGAATGCTGAAGGGACTCGACCTCTCTTATCTCGAAATGACGGATGCTTAGGAATGACGGAGGTGGAGGCGCCTTTATAGACAATTGCGATTTGCAGGTCGTGCAGCTCAACGCGGGACTCGTGGAGGGAGGTTGAAGAGCGAGGAGGAGGTGGTGAGCGATTTCACAACCGCCGCGTGATGGTGATACTGAGGAGGTGGAAGAGATGGGCAAGAGGGTGGTGCGCTGGCGATTGCGGGAGGAAAGGATCACAGGCGGACTGGGTCAGGTGGAGTAGCGCAAGGGGAGAGAGAGAGAAGGCATGGGTTGATGCATGATGGGAGGAAGGGGATGGGTGGCCACGTGGCGTGCATGGGCTTGGCCACGTGGCAAGTGAAAAATATATATTTTTTAAAATAAATAATATAAGTAATTAAATAAAATATTAAATAATAATAAGTAAATGATAATAATTAAAGTAATTAAAATAAAGATAAATAAAATAAGTAGAGTAAATAATTGAACTAATAATTAAAATAAATAAATAATAATTAAAGCAGTAAATAATAAATAATAATAATAAATAGAGTTGACACGTGGTTGCTCCAGGAGATGCCACGTGTCGCTCCCAAAAAAATAAAAATTAAATGTAAAGAAAATAAAAAAGAAATAACAAAAGGGGTCAGATCAAAAAATGGCCGATGCAAAATTGCTCGTCTCGACGAGATCTACAACTTTTGTGAAGGATCGAAAATCAAATAACATCATCTGTATAAAAAGTATTTTTTGGTGGTATCTTATAGGTATAAAATACCGTATTTTTGTGTTTTGAAATTTTTTTATTATTTTTATATAAGATAAAAATCAAAATAAAAGTAGAGAAAATATAAAAGGAATATTTATAACTTAATCTAATTTTTTAGATTTTTATTAATTAAGAAAATTAAAAGATAAAATAAATGGTGTTTTGGTCAATATGTACAATATACAATAGGGGCCCAAAATCCAAGTTTCACATACGGACTCCGATTTGTATGAAATTGGTCTCGTTTTGAAGGTCTTTGAATGTATATTACTTTAAAAGCGAGTAGACCTAACTTGGACATTGTATGAGTGAGATATGTGCATTTTAAGGTTCTTATTCTCAAACTGGGGCTTGGATTTCATTGGTAAATTTTACAAGTTATTATTTTTTTTAATATTTTTTCTTTATTAGTGTTAGTAATATATACACTATAGAGTTCAGTTTATTGGATTTGGAGTTAGTGTAAAATAGATACAAATAGTGAAATGTATGGTATTTACATGTGATATTTACAAGGAATTTCAGGCTTCTTATATATGCAAATATGAATGCTAAAATGCATACGTTAATTCTTGATGCATGAATGCGAATAATGCATAATAAATGGAAATATGAAGATAACGGATTCATCAACCCCCTATACTTAAACCTTGCTCGTCCCTGAGCAACTAAAATGGATTGCAAAAGTGAAATGCTTTTGGGTTCCATACTAAGGTCACAAACAAAAGGCGAAAATGGAGCTTGACTCGACCTTTGGAATAATAGTATGACAGAACCTTATTGGGAATTGAATTTAAGGCCTAACAACCTTGAAGTTCCATAAGTCTTCTATTCAGTTCCTCTCAAAAGTCAGGTCTGAACAAATCCTCATACTCAAATTTTGATGACTGTGGGTCTTACTTGTATTGTGCAAGTGAAATATAGCTCTCCATACCAGAAATGGCAAAGAAACAACCTCCTCTAACAAGGTAACTCTAATTCCCCAGTCTAGCAACTCTTTCCTCGAGGAGCGGGGTATTCCTTTCTAAGTTCAAGTGTGTCCAGCTCAAGAAGAGGCGGCAGAGAAAAGAATGGACGGTAGCCAGTGTAGCTAACTATCCTAGGATGCTTGACCAGTGTAGCCAAGTCATCCAGCTGCAAGCTTTGAAGCTCTTCTTATTTTTCTATACTTGTATATACACTCCGGCATGCATTTTACTTTTCAATCAGGCCTGTCCACTTTTGGAGATTCTGAATTTCTCTCTCTCTTTGACATATATACAAGGTGCAGCATGTACATAAGGAGTTTTTCTTCTTGAGCTAGTAGACTATCCCTCTTTTGAAGCATTATTGCACCCCACAACATCCCGTCGTTAGACGTCAACACCACTAGACTAGGTTGGGATGCACTACCCTCCCTAGAGGAGGACGGATGTTTCCACCTGTGTAGTACTCCAAGCCAAAGGATTTTACCTTCTCACCACCTCATCAATGAAGAGCTATGTGCATGGTGCTTCTCCAAGTTAGGTCATTGCCTAAAATAATCATTCGTGTTTACGAAATATTCTATTTAGACCAATCAAGATGACATGTGAACATAGACGTGTGGATTCAAAGAATTAAGTCACTTGACCTGAAAAATCTTAACTCCAGTTCCTATAAGGTTCCTTTGAAATTAGGTAGATTAAGGTCAAATCAAATCCATCCTCGACATCTATTCATAACTTGGTTTATAACCCACTAACTTTCCACTTTTCATATGCTAAAAATGTAGATGGGGTGCAGATGACATGCCATATAGACTAATGAAGTGCAAGACACATTTTTTTGAATGCAAGGATGATAGGCAAGAGTAAATAAGATGCCTATTTTTTTTATTTTTGATATACCTCCTATTTTACAACAAATTTTACAAGAGTTTTACAAGTATTATATATGTATACATGAATTTTACAAATAATTTTTTTTAAAAATTTACCCACCCCATAATTATTGCATAATATATACAAAAATACGTAAAAGTACGAGCTATGGGTAAAGTATATATGTAATATATACGCGCCCCCTATACTTAGCGCGTGATATGTCCTCAGAGCACGGGAAGAGAGGAAAAAGACATAGCTCGTGTGAAGCGTAGGAGAGCTAAAATAACAAAAGATATAAAAGTTGATCCGCCCCCTATACTTACGCTTTGTCAACCTAAGTATAGAAGAAGATCAAAAATGGGGCAGGCAAGGTTAAGAGGGGAAATGGATGAGTATATATACATGATGGGTATCGATTCCCCCCTATACTTAGGCTCTGGTCAGCCTAAGCCTAGGACAGGAGTGAGTGTGAGAACCGATGAGATTTGGAGAATGTACAGAGAATGTTGAAGAGACTCAGGTCACTCTCCCCCCTATACTTAAGATCTGGTCATTCTAAGTATAGCCATAAAATGAAATGATATGGAGATGGGGCGAGTGAATCGAATCATTGGGGATGTAGGGAAAGAAAATATATATAAGGAGAAGTGAGAATATACAAGGATCAAGAAGGTTTGTGATGAACCTTCTTACGGGAGCGAGGAGGTGGATAATATACATATGTGTCACTATTGGAATCGTCCTTAAATGAATAATAGTGAGGTGTAGCGATCATCCAACAAGGGTCGACACACGATTGCTTGCTCAGATATGGCTTAAGAACAACCGAAGTGAGCTCACTCATATAAAGGACCTCATCCGGACCTGATGAGTATTCCTCCGAAAATTCCTTCTCCGGTATCTTGAAGGAAACTTTCTTAGCCAGTTTTCTGAAACCTGAATCATTGAGAGGGAGTGGAGAGCGACGCGCCTTGAGGAGTTTGGGAGAACACCTCGAGGAATCAATTCTCGACTTTCTCTCACTAGATAACCAGCTAGAGGGGGAGAAACCGTATTTTTGGGTAGGGTCAATTTAGTCTTGGTTTTCTTCTTTGAAGGTCCGGTATGTGGTGTAGTGCTGACCATGGATTCCTCATCAGACGAGTCACGATATAGATTGTAATATTCTTGAAGGGTTAGCACGCATCTCGGTGAGGTGCTAATAATCTTAGTAGGCTTGGCATTAGGAGTGATGCAAGTAGTGGGAGTCAATGATGTGTGTGGATTCTTTGATCCAATGGTCGGCTTGACAACCGGTATCTCAGGTGTAACAGAGAGATGAGACTCATCTACCTCTCGATGGTCACAATTATCAGCAGCTTTGTTGATTACCTTAGAGTAGAGTTTGTCAAAGAATGGATGTGGTTGGAGTGCTCCCAATGATGTAAAATAAATCTCCCCGGTCTCACAATCTATAATCGCCTTAGTCGAGGCTAAGAACGGCTTCACGAGAATAATAGGAGACTGGGTAAACTCTTCTCGGTACTCAATGTCAATGACTGTAAAGTCTACCTGGAGTAAATCACCTTGGAAAGTAATGATGATTGAAATGGTTCCTCACGGTCGTTTTATAGATCGATCGACCAATTGAATGATCTCTCTCGATTTTCTGATTGGCCTGAGTTTGAGCTTGTCAAACACATAGGCCGAGAGGATATTTATCGGTGAGTCATCATCAATTATAGCATGGGTAAAGGTAGTGTCTTTGATTTCACATTGAACCCTAGGCAACTTCTTCACTCTATGACTCTTGGTCTTTCTCCCCATCGCCAAGGAGGTGCCCTGTCTTTCAAATCTTATCCTCTTATTGCCGACCTCGTAGGCATCAATTTACTTCTCACAAATCATTTGAGGTCGGGGAAGTGATCTATGGCCTTTATTAAGGGAAGGTTAAAAATCAATTCTTCATCGAGTGCTTCCCATGGGGCAGGATCCATTTTTTAGGTCTTTTTCATTTTTTATTTTTATGAATTTTTCTGATTTTTCAATGTTCTGGGTATTTTAGGGATTTTTCGATTTTTTGTTGTTTTGAATAGCTGAAGGGGGGGTGGAAGGATGTATAGACTCTAGATTTGAAGGTGAGTGGTTAGTAGAAGAAGAAGGTAGAAAGGACTCCAGTTGTACAGACAGTGTGTGTTTCCTTGTATCCTATAAGTTTTCAACATTGAATCTGCTTATCCCGTTCTCCACTTCCATACCTGAGCTGGAACGAATTGAAATGATTCGATCGATGACATTTCTAAGTTTATCCTTAATAAATTCATATCTCTTCACGACCCTAGAAATGTTATCCTCCAAAGAGTCCTCATAGCAAATCATTGAAGTAGTTTGTCTACTCGAAGTATACTGCTGAGATCTTGAAGTCTCATACTCAACATGCCTAGACTCTAGCATGTAATACTGGGCCGAGTATGGACCATCGGATGAATCTCGAATTCATCATGCTAAAAGCCACTTATTAAAACCCCGGTCTTAAATAAACCAATAAAATCACCTTTAATACTCTATTTTTATCATGTATCATATTGTGTATAAATTACCATTAATTTATTGTATTTAATTTCCCTTATTTTTCTTGTAATTATTTTACCCTCAAAAACCCCTAAAAATTAGGTAGAATAATTGTCCATAGTTCACTGACCCTTAAAAAGATAAAAAAAATAAAAAAATCTCAAAACCACAAAATTGGTGTTTTTATCCCCTTAAAAATACACCCCAAAAAATAGATTTTGTACAGATGACCTCTTTTGGCTTTTTGACCAACATGAAAGTTGTAGATCTCATCGAGACGAGCAACTTTCATGTTTTGATTTTTTCAAAATTCAGCCTCTAACTATTTCTTTTCTAATTTTCTTTATATTTTTATTCTGAATTTTCTCATTGGGCCACGTGGCGCCCTCTGGGCCGCCCACGTGGCCCGCTTCATCTCTCGCCACCCGGCACCTTGCTGGGCCATCCGATCTCCTCTATTCCGCCCTCATCTGGACCGTTCAACCTTCGCCCATTTCTAGCCCTTGGATCTGATCTCAGATCAGATATCCACTTTCACCTCGCGCCCCATCCACAGCCGTCTGATCCACTCCCTATCACACGGTCAATCGCCTGCCACGTTGCCCCTTCATCTCAACGCTCCGATCTTACTCTCATCCAACGCCCCTCAACACTCCACGCCTCCCTTTAATCTCGACCGCCCGATCACCTCTTCATCCAATGATCCCCAACGCGCCACGTCCCCCTTCAAACCCACACCGTTGGATCTCATCAGCTCTCCATCTGGGCCGCTCTTGAGCGCCCATCCCTCCGCCACACGATCAGATCCTATGATCTGATCGTGGCCCTCCGTGCGCGCTCTACTCCCTGCCGTTGGATCTCACGATCCAACGGCTGTGACTCATCGTCCTCCTCCAGCCGCTTCTTCCTCCAGACGTAATGCCTCTCCAAACCTCCGCTCCCCCTTCCTTTTTTAGCCACCGTCCCAGCCATCCACCTCCTCTCGTAACGCCTCCCTCTCACAACCCTGTCATCCGCCATCCTCGCTCCTTCTTCATTTCCCCTCACCGTTACTCCAACACCACTAAAAATACCATTGAAACTCCCCTCCCCGCCATGTAACACCCAACCAAACTCCATCTATTTAACCATCCCTCCGCCACCACTGAGACCGGTCCACCATTCTTGGCTTTTACCCTAGCCTCCTCCGCCCCTCCGGTGACAGCGGAGGGGCGGAACGTCGAGGTGACGATGGGTATTTGCTGGTGTCGACCCTCGGTGCTCCTCTGCCGAGTAGCGGATGCTTCCAAGCTCCGCTGAGCTCGCTGGCTTGTTGACCAGCTGGGCAACGACCCCGGGACTCCCCCGAGCCTCATCCCAAGCAACTCCTCCGCCAAGGTTCCCCTCCCCGATGAGGTCTTCTTCCTCCATCTTTTCTTTCTTTTTCTCCCATTTTTTCCTCCGCATACAACTGTCATCATCCTCACCTAATCACCCCACGAGCTCCACCTGACCACCAGCAACCTCGCCAACCACCTCTCTCTTCTCCAGAACCCCAATCGCTCCGACCCACTTCTTCTTCTGCTCCGCCGGAGAAGACGACTTTGGCCATCACTTCTCGCCGCCTCCACGGCCTCCGCTCACTCACAAGCCTTCGCACCCACATGCACTCGCTTCGGCTATGACTGACCCTCTTGCAGGTACATTGATTGATCGGAATTGGCGCCGGAGCTCCTTCAAGTTATTCTCCTCCGGCGAGGCTTCGCCGTACGATACTGCCGATCATCCACGAAGCCTCGCAGCGCTTCCCAGTCCTTTGTCGGAGGCCCAGCTAGCTCCATCGACCTTCAGACGACCCATTGGGCGACGGCGGAGCCAAGGGCGGGTCGCCGGAGCCCCGCCTCCTCCGGTGGCCCGCGATGAAGAAGATGCTACAGGTGTCGTTCGATTCAACTGAATCGAACGACTGTGACGATGCCACGTCGACGCCCGAGCCTCGCTCCCAACCTAAAGGCTCGGGTCATCCGAGCCACACGCCGTACCATCAGATGCGTCCACGTGGCCCGAGCCTCAACCAGCCACCCGAGCCTGGGCCCTCACGTGCAACGCACGTGAGGCCTGGGTTAATTGCAACGAAGACCCTAAAAAAATGGAAATTGTAGTTTAGTCCTCCAGGCGTGTGCCTCACGTGTGCGCCTGGGGTTATTTATAGGGAGGCCCTTCATATTTTCTGAATTTACAAATAGGCCCCGCGCGCATTGGGAAAATTGCAACTGAGCCCAAGAGGTTTTCATAATTGCATTTAGGTCCTTCCAGGGACCTAAATGCAATATTTATCCCTTTATTTTATTGCATTTTTATTACAATTATTCCCTTGCACTGTTTTTAGCATAACTTGAGCATCGTAGGTCCAAATTGCATGATTTTAGTGTCGTTTTGATCCTTGTTTTGTCCTCTACATTTTAGCATGTTTACTTGTTTCATTTGACACTGTTTTAATTTAAGTGATTTTTTATGTGAAAAATGGGACCATGCACTACTTTTCTTGCTTGATTTGATGGTTGATTTTTAATGATATGTTCAAATTGACTCTAATTTTATTCTACATTACGTTGCTCACATTTTAGGGTATAATTGTGTTCTTTTATTCAGCATGCATATTCTCATGCATAATTACTCATGCATCTCTTTAACTTGCATAAAAACAAAATGCATACAACATAGCATCGCTTGCATTGCCTCATAAATTGCATATGGACCTGAAATTGAGACTAAATCACTATGTGATTCATGAATCAAAATTCAATACACACTTTAGGCTGTCGTATCCCTGTGCTCGACCTTGGTACACTTGCCAAGTAAAAATAGTCCACGACATTCAAAGATCGTGGTTTTTGTTGAACTAAATTCGTCTCTTATACTACGACTTATTTATCTTTATTAATGAGGCGAAATTGACGTTTATCAAATGGCGACGTTGCCGGGGATACGGTTTTGCTTAATTTTTGGATTTTGATTTTTTTTATTTATTTCAAAAATTTTCATGTCCTCATTTCATGCATCATTTCTTTGCATATCATTTGCTGATTTAATGTCTCCAGGTTTTCTAACGTCTATCTTTTGTGGCAGGGCCCATGGTGATCGAGGACGCTTGATCCTCATGGAGGCGTGAAGTCGGGAACTTCCGCTGAAGAGGCCGCAAAAGAACTTGTGAAGGATTTGGGAGATTTTAGCAGTCAAAATTGCATTGCATTTTGTAAAAAAAAAAGATAACTTGCATCTGCATATTTATTTTCAGTCTTGCATATTGTACTCAAAAGAAACCCCCCCCTCACACACAGACACACCTACACTGCACATGCACATACTCACCCCCACCCCCCTGTATATTTCATTCTCTCTCTCTCTCTCTCTCTCTCTCTCTGTGTGTGTGTGTGTGTATCTATTCTTCACGAACCCCCTCCCCCTCACCCTTGTACCATAGAACCCCCCCTAACGCAGACCTTACTTAGGCTATTTGTAGCCTAAGTATAGGGGGGACCTGCCTATTCATCCCTCCCTCGTTCTGTCTTCCTGTGCTTAGGTTGATTTTGGCCTAAGTATAGGGGGACCCTCCTCCTCAGTTCCGCTATATCACCCTGTACTTGAACCGAGCCGTGGCTTTATGGCACTTGTGCTATGAGGACATAGCAAATTTTAAGTATAGGGGGGTATACCGTATATTATTGTATATTACTTTAGCCTTAGCTCGCATTTTTAAAACTTTTTAAAAATTTTATTTTTCGGGCTGGGTTTTGGTAAACTAGTGAACTGAGTAAAAACCTGTAAAAATTAAAAATTGAGGGATTAATTTTTGTAAATATTCCTGTATTAAAAAAACTGAAAATCTTTCTTGTGAGGTTGACTCTGACTACTAGGTTTAGTAGGAATTTTCAGTGAGGGAACCTCGGTCTCCCTTAGCAGAGTGGGTGGTTTAGAGGACATCGCATACGGCCCCGTCCTCAAGTAACACGGGCCTCGGCCTGTACTTACACCCATACTGGCTGAAAGTATATACTTTTATTTGAGTCTGGGCCAGTCATTGTCTCTCTGAGGATTCATAAAAAATAAAAAAATAAAAAATATTAAAACTCATAAAAATCTGCAAAAGATAAAAAAATTACACAAAAATTCACTAACCCATGGAGTCGGTGTATTCCTGACACATTCACACTCACGCAAGGCTTGAGGATTTTGAGGACACTAGATCTCTGGGATCTTGAGAGTCTGAGTTAACATGCCTTAGTCATTAGGGTTTTTCATAACTTAAAAATCCACACTCCTCTAGTTTGAAAGATTTGAGTGCTATATTGCATTCTTCATCTCTACCTTCAAGAAAATATGATCAGCACAGTCACTTCCACAACTGCATAATTGATGAGCTGAGTTGAGATATCACTTGAGGAACTAGGACCATAGATTTAAGTTTAGACCCGATCTAATGATATTCGAGGATGGGATAAAGTTAATGAAGGCTTCAGAAAACCTGAGTATCAGCAAAAACCCTAGCCAGTATGTGAACAAGATTCATATGCTATCTCTTGGATATTTACCTAAAAGTGCCAGGGAGTGATAAAATTTAAAGGAACTTGTTGATCAGTGTGCGCCAATCTCTTGGTAAAAGCAGTGGAGCTAGCCAACAAAAGAAATGAAATGTCAAAGAAAAGCTCTAAATCCAAAGTCAAATTCCAAATGAGCTTCCAGCAATGGCGAGCGCTCCCAAACATTTTCAAAGTGTCCACTTGGACCAAGCGCTAATTAGGACCAAGGAGTCGGGCTGACACCACAAAAAGGGCCCTGCATCGTAAGCGATACAAGTCTGGGTGTCGAAGGTATCTTAGATACTCAGAAAAGACACACCTCGGTGTACTCCCAGAAAAACAAGTACATACGACTCCAACTCTCTTGACGGACACATTGATCAACAAAGTAATAATATACAAGTGTGAGTAAAAGACACTCGAGAGGTCCCTTGTTCCAATGTGAGGGTGAGAAAAATAGACACAATCCCTTGTCCCTCCATCATCTGGCCGTCCATCTACACTTTCAAGTCTGACAAACTATAGAGATGGTTGACTGAAGCAAGAATAGACTTATTCCCTAGTATTGAGGAATAGGTCTAGAGGAGAGTCTTTGGGACTGGAACTTTGAGTGATGCATCGACTCGGCTCTCATGAAATGCAGTACACTAAATGTCATATCCTTATATTATATGTACAAAAAGAGAGTCTGATAATCAGAGAAGTTGGACTCCTTCTGACTAAGGCTTGGATAGACCTGGAATTTTAGGATCACTTAGGTCAAGGGTCTTCGAAAGATCAAGCCTTGAAAATTTCACGCGTACTGTCAGGAATTAATCCTACTCCTTCATTCTTTAGATGCTCGAGGACGAGCATGGTTTAAGTATAGGGGTATGATGAATCTCGAATTCATCATGCTAAAAGCCACTTATTAAAACCCCGGTCTTAAATAAACCAATAAAATCACCTTTAATACTCTATTTTTATCATGTACCATATTGTGTATAAATTACCATTAATTTATTGTATTTAATTTCCCTTATTTTTCTTGTAATTATTTTACCCTCAAAAACCCCTAAAAATTAGGTAGAATAATTGTCCATAGTTCACTGACCCTTAAAAAGATAAAAAAATACAAAAAAATCTCAAAACCACAAACTTGGTGTTTTTATCCCCTTAAAAATACCCCCCCAAAAATAGCCTTTGTACAGATGACCTCTTTTGGCTTTTTGACCAACATGAAAGTTGTAGATCTCATCAAGACGAGCAACTTTCATGTTTTGACTTTTTTCCAAATTCGGCCTCTAACTATTTCTTTTCTAATTTTCTTTGTATTTTTATTCTGAATTTTCTCATTGGGTCACGTGGCGCCCTCTGGGCCGCCCACGTGGCCCGCTTCATCTCTCGCCACCGGGCACCTTGCTGGGCCATCCGATCTCCTCTATTCCGCCCTCATCTGGACCGTTCAACCTTCTCCCATTTCTAGCCCTTGGATCTGATCTGAGATCAGATATCCACCGTCACCTCGCGCCCCATCCACAACCGTCTGATCCACTCCCTATCACACAGTCAATCACCTGCCACGTCGCCCCTTCATCTCAACCCTCCGATCTTACTCCCAATTAACGCCCCTCAACACTCCACGCCTCCCTTTAATCTTGACCGCCCGCTCACCTCTTCATCCAATGATCCCCTACGCGCCACGTCCCCTTTCAAACCCACACCGTTGGATCTCACCAGCTCTCCATCTGGGCCGCTCTTGAGCGCCCATCCCTCCGCCACACGATCAGATCCTATGATCTGATCGTGGCCCTCTGTGCGCGCTCTACTCCCAGCCATTGGATCTCACGCTCTAACGGATGTGACTCATCGTCCTCCTCCAGCCGCTTCTTCCTCCAGGCGTAACGCCTCTCCAAACCTCCGCTCCCCCTTCCTTTTTTAGCCACCGTCCCAGCCATCCACCTCCTCTCGTAACGCCTCCCTCTCACAGCCCTGTCCTTCGCCATCCTCGCTCCTTCTTCATTTCCCCTCACCGTTACTCCAACACCATTAAAAATACCTTTGAAACTCCCCTCCCTGCCATGTAACGCCCAGCCAAACTCCATCTATTTAACCATCCCTCCGCCACCACTGAGACCGGTCCACCATTCTTGGCTTTTATCCTAGCCTCCTCCGCCCCTCCGATGACAGCGGAGGGGCAGAACGTCGAGGTGACGATGGGTATTTTCTGGTGTCGACCCTCGGTGCTCCTCCGCCGAGTAGCGGACGCTTCCAAGCTCCGCTGAGCTCGCTGGCTTAATGACCAGCTGGGCAACGACCCCGGGACTCCTCCGAGCCTCATCCCAAGCAACTCCTCCGCCAAGGTTCCCCTCCCCGATGAGGTCTTCTTCCTCCTTCTTTTCTTTCTTTTTGTCCCATTTTTTCCTCCGCATACAACCGTCATCATCCTCACCTAATCACCGCACGAGCTCCACTCGACCACCAGCAACCTCGCCAAGCACCTCTCTCTTCTCCAGAACCCCAATCGCTCCGACCCACTTCTTCTTCTGCTCCGCCGGAGAAGACGACCTTGGCCATCACTTCTCGCCGCCTCCACGGCCTCCGCTCACTCACAAGCCTTCGCACCCACATGCACTCGCTTTGGCTATGACTGACCCTCTTGCAGGTACATTGATTGATCGGAATTGGCGCCGGAGCTCCTTCAAGCTATTCTCCTCCGACGAGGCTTTGTCGTACGATACTGTCGATCATCCACGAAGCCTCGCGGCGCTTCCCAGTCCTTCGCCGGAGGCCCAGCTAGCTCCATCGACCTTCAGACGACCCATTGGGCGACGGCGGAGCCAAGGGCAGGTCACCGGAGCCCCGCCTCCTCCGGTGGCCCGCGATGAAGAAGATGCTACAGGTGTCGTTCGATTCAACTGAATCGAACGGCTGTGACGATGCCACGTCGACGCCCGAGTCTCGCTCCCAACCTAAAGGCTCGGGTCATCCGAGCCTCACGCCGTACCATCAGATGCGTCCACGTGGCTCGAGCCTCAGCCAGCCACCCGAGCCTGGGCCCTCACGTGCAACGCACGTGAGGCCTGGGTTAATTGCAACGAAGACCCTAAAAAAATGAAAATCACAGTTTGGTCCTCCAGGCACGTGCCTCACGTGCGCGCCTGGGGTTATTTACAGGGAGGCCCTTCATATTTTCTGAATTTACAAATAGGCCCCTGCGCGCATTGGGAAAGCAACTGGGCCCAGGCGGTTTTCATAATTGCATTTAGGTCCTTCCAGGGACCTAAATGCAATATTTATCCCTTTATTTTATTGTATTTTTATTACAATTATGCCCTTGCACTGTTTTTAGCATAACTTGAGCATCGTAGGTCCAAATTGCATGATTTTAGTGTCGTTTTGATTCTTGTTTTGTCCTCTACATTTTAGCATGTTTACTTGTTTCATTTAACACTGTTTTAATTTAAGTGATTTTTTATGTGAAAAATGGGACCATGCTCTACTTGTCTTGCTTGATTTGATGACCGATTTTTAATGATGTGTTCAAATTGACTCTAATTTTATTCTACATTACGTTGCTCACATTTTAGGGTATAATTGTGTTCTTTCATTCAGCATGCATATTCTCATGCATAATTACTCATGCATCTCTTTAACTTGCATAAAAACAAAATGCATACAACATAGCATCGCTTGCATTGCCTCATAAATTGCATATGGACCTGAAATTGAGACTAAATCACTATGTAATTCATGAATCAAAATTCAATACACACTTTAGGCTGTCGTATCCCTGTGTTCGACCTTGGTACACTTTCCAAGTAAAAATAGTCCACGACATTCAAAGATCGTGGTTTTTGCTGAACCAAATTCGTCTCCTATACTACGACTTATTTATCTTTATTAATGAGGTGAATTTGACGTTCATCACCATCCGAATGGCAGATATTGGTCGGAGCCTCGACGAATGGTGTCAATTAACAGGGCGTTGGTACATCTAGCTCATGAGTCCAAGCTCATGCATGTGTAGGCTCTCCGAATGTGCGATATGAAGGCTGGTCAATGTGGGCTTGAGAACTAGGTTCAATCAAGTCAGGACGATCATATGGTGCAAGCCTCTCCATTCAGTCTGTTCGATCGACCGAGTTGTATCCTAAGGTCAAGTCATGATGTGTATATATGGATTGTTGTCTGGTCCCATCTTGAGGTGAGAATGAGGTCTGTGGGGGCACATAATCCGCCAATAATTTGTCTCAGTAGTGGCTTGCTCTTCGAATTGTTCATTGATTCCAGCAAGCGACCGACTATAAGGTTCGTTAGCCTAGGTTGGTAGTGGGTCAGAGGTGTAAGAAGGTGGGGTAGTGGAAGTCAGTCGAAGTTCTGACTTCACAACCTGGATGCGGGTATGAGGAGGGATAAGAAGGTAAAGATGATCGGATTATGCTCGAAGAGGAGTGACCTAGATATGATGACTATTATCCCGACATCTCGAAGAGGAATGGATGATTGTAAGTGAATCGAGACAGAAAATGTGCAAATACACTGGATAACGCACACGGACAGACACAAAACAAACGCAAGAGCAAACCCCAAATTTACTAACTCCACACATGAGGGTTGTAAAGGTTCGAACAAATTATCTTGTTAGTTTTAATTGGTGATAAATGCATGTCTTTAAAGATTAACGAGCTGTTAGGTGCATGTACTTCCCTACAGACTGTCTCAATTCTCACGAAACCCACTTTCAGCCAGTATAGGAGTAGTAAGTATGGACTATATAAATAAGTCTACCCGTTTCTTGAGTACAAAGACTTATAAGGCATCCTCTAAACCTCCCACTCTGCTAAGGAAATCTGGACCATTTACCGTCTACCCGTAGATCCTCACTGAAAAGTGGCTAATCATTTTGAACCAGTAGTTTATATGAAAATCCTGGCTTTGGCTCTATCCTAGTGTCGTCTCTCTCTCTCTCTCACTAGCAAATAAATTCAGACAATGATGGGGTTGATCTCCCGCAAACAAGGGTTAATTTTAGTCAAAATTTTTGGTCCAATTCAATTAGAACTCCCGATTTTAGAGATTAGTTGTCATTGTAGTTAATCCACACAAGCAATCACGTCTACCGTCCAGTCCCAATTCTTTTATTGTAAGTTAGAAAAACCGAGAGAGGGAATTGGAAAAAGCCGATGCGATCGAGAAAACGATGATGAATGCTTGAGTAAGAAGGCTTACAGTGCCTCCATCTCTCTACAATGCAAGATGCAAACTGAATTGAAATTTTTATACTAGATGGAATGCAAGTGAGAAAACCGTTCCAGGACAGACAATTCTATTAGTGAGTGATGAACAATTTAATTTTGACTAATAGCTTTGCGGTCTAAGTGTGTCTCGTTAAGTGCGATGTATGGCCCTATAGACTACGAGCACAAGTAAACAAATTTTCTCTTAGATCCATGAGTGCATGTCCTAGTCTATGTCAAACAAACCACACGACCACGAAGGGTCCAATGTACAGGATCTGGATACACATGCAAGATTCCAACCGGAATCCGTTGTAAATATGCAATTATTACAAGTTAATTTTTTTCAAGAATTAAAATCTCTCTTCTTTAGTAATTTCTTCTTAATGCCTCAACAGCCGGCTCGCTCCACGAGTCATCGACCTCCAATGCACTTCAAGATGCGTCAACTTCAAGAAAGCCGCTCCAAGTCCACCGGACCATCGCACAAAAAGATAAAATTTTTGTCAGAGAGAGATAACAAAAAATAAACAGAAAAATAAATGAAAAATGGAATAATTAAAAGTGGTTCGGGGGTCAGACTACTCGAGTAAATGGAAAACCTAACTCTATTTTTTCTAAAATGATCCTAAGATGTTTGTCTCCCCTGCAACGGTGCCATCTGAATCCCGAGAATTGCCCTTTTAATAGTTTTGTATTAATGTTCATTCATTGTAGTCAGGAAAAATCGGATTTAATCAAAAACCACATAATCAATTTTTTCAATTAAACATAAGCGGTCAAATTTATTTACTTGGGCAAGTCCAAGGTCGAACTCAAGGAGGCCACTGTCTCCTTGGATTTATTTGAAGTCAATCAAGAGAATAGATTTTCAGGAGAGCATTTTTTTGGTATTTTTGAATGCAAGTGATAAATGCAATGCAAATTTGACTAAGTTGAGGGACTAAAATGCAAATTTTCTATAAATTCAAGTAAAAAATCCTCAAACTTGGCCAGAAATTGAACAAGGATGAAATTAAGCTACTGCATTTTTTTAGAATTTTCTGACTCAATATGAATTTTCTGTGAATTAAAAATGCAGACTAGGTGATTTACGTAAATTTAATTTTAATAAATACCAAACCAATTTATTTTAAGGAACTAAAATTATCCTAGATGAGTCTATGTGAGAAGGATCTAGGAAAATTAATAGATCTCAAAAATAATTGACGTATGACCTATTAAAAATAAATTACTTGAATCACCAATTAAGTGACCTCGTGATGCATGTAAATGTGATGAAATTTGGGCACAAAGTAGAACAAACATAACTCTAGCTACTATGAGTTTTTGGGAATTTTTGGATCAGCGAATAATTAGATATCGATTACAAAGCCTAAATTGGGTAAACTACGTAGTTTCCACCAAATTAATTGTAATAAATAATTCACTAATCACAAAAATATAAATAAATACTCCTTAGATAGAAAATGAGTTGTCTACCACATGCTTTTTTTGGAATAAACAAATATGCTAACTAGATGTTCAAATTACATGACAAATGCAAGGGTCTAATTGCAAATACAAAATGGAAAAAAATAAATAGCGCACAAGACGCTTCTTTAATTACCAGATCTTCTAGGCCTTCTTGCAATTTTATCGTGTGGCTTGTGACTTGCACATGTGGATTGCATCTTGGGGATTGAATGTGATTTGTGGAAAAGTAGAGAGGTGGACTGCAATTTTCCGGGGGTACGTGCACAGCACGTGCCCTTTCTTGGGAATGAGCGCCATGAAATTTGCTGCTTTTGCGGAGGGCTCTCGAGTAATTACTCCCGACCCCACGTGCAATGCACGTGAAGAGCATAAGGGCTGGACAGATGTCTTGAGGGAGTACAGGCTCACCACCTGAGGACGAAGGTAGTGCGGCTGACGAGCAGGGTGGCTCTATGGTGGAGTCATCGAGGGCGGCACGAAGTGGAACGATGGTATCTCTGCTGGAGGATGGAGTTTCGGTGATACAAGGTAGAGATACGATCGAGGGGGCGGCCTGCTGCGTGGTGCGCAGAGGCTGTGGGCAGCTCTGCCGCGTCAAGAGCAGCGTTGGCTCGTGCTCACAAAGGTCACGAGCGGAGCTGCGGTCGGCGTTGGCAAGCTGGAGGGTGGCACGTCTCGGTCCTCAGGTGACACACGCCCAACAACCGAGGAGGAGGCACGGAATCGAGGTGGTGCAACAACCTGGAGCGGGTGAGACGTCGACGCGAAGGCGGTGAATCCAATAGGCAAATGACCCAAGGGCTTCACCTGTGATTGGTTAGCAGAAGAAGGACGGGGCGCAGTGGTAGGAATCATGGACGAGGGCGAGCGGAGTGAGAGTTGGAGCGGTGTTACTCCGTATGGGAGTGGGAGGCACGAGCAACGATGCTCGGGGTGGTTGGTGCGTCAAAAGGGAATCGAAGGAATGGCAGAGTTTGAAAAAGATATGAGGAACAAAAGACTAGAAGAAAAACAGAGGAAGGAACAAGAGTAGGGAGAATAGAAAGGAGAAGAGGAAGGGATAAGAAGTTACCTGGAAAATGGAGTCGTATGCCAGTGAAAGGACATGGGAAGTCCTTGTTCTTTGCTCAACGGTCGGCTTGCCGGAGCTCGAGCAGCTCATGCTTTAACTGCAGCAAGGGACCTCGATCTCTTGGATCTCGACAGAGGGGGGAGGTCGTCGCTCTTCCTGGGCATGCTCCACTGTCAACAGACCTCACTGGAGAGCTCTCTCCCTTTCTCCTGGAAAAGGTGCCATTTGACGGGTCGCTAAAATGCCCTGATTAATCGTGTCATTTTGTTGTAGTCGGGAAATCAGGATCGATAAAAAATTAACCACACGAATCGATGAACAACAGATTAATTAAAGTGTGGTTTTATGTATTTTTAACCTGGGCAAGCCCCAGGGTCGTCTCAAGGAGGCAAAGGAACGACTTTAGATCAACTTAGAGAATTAGCTCACGGTTTTCCAAGCATTTTTTTATATTTTTATGCAATATAAATGCAATGCAATTGAACCAGGTTATTAACAAATCAAACAACTTAGCTCAATTAATTTTAATGTGAAATTAATTCAATTCAGCCAAGTTGTATTTTTCCTGAAATCCCAATCTAAGATGAATGCAAAATGCATTTTTTTTGGAATTTTCAGGGTTAAAGTGAAACAATTAAAAATACAAACTTTTTAAAGGTTTTTATGCAATTGTTTGTGCAAACAGAATGTAAAAATCATGAAATTTTTGCTGGAAGAGAAAAATGATGAAATGAAGCTATAATAATTTTTTTGGAGTTTTCTAAATATATGATTTTTATGAATTTTTTATTGAAAACAAAGTGATTGTGAGTATTATTTATTAAGTAATTCACAAACTCAATTTGTCCAGAAGTAAAATTATCTCAAAAAGATATTTATATAAGCAATCCAGGAGGGTTGAAATTTCACAAAAATAGTATTCATGAATTTAATAAAAATTCAATTACAGAAATCACTCAACAACTTATTTTATGAAGACGACATATCCAATTTTAATGAAATTCGGATATAAATTAAAGCATAATTAGACGCATCATCTACGATTTTTGGAGAATTTTAAGAGCAATCAGTGACAAAACATAAATTTCAGAGCACAATTGGAAAAAATATCGATGAATTTCAAACAATGATTTTTAGTAAATCATTCCAAGTTCAAAAAAATTAAAAATAAATATCCACGACCTGTAGAATTAGTTAAAGAATAGTATATTATTTTTAGAATTCAAAACATGTACCAACTAGATGTACCAAAAAAAGCTCCAACACAAGGTTATCTTTGCAATATAAAATAAAAAGTTAAAGAAAATAATGTTATGCATAAAGGCATTTCTTTAATTTTACATACCTCTAGGGAAGATCATGCAATTTTTCCACCCCTCAAAATTTTCTCTTCTTCTTATATGGGTTCCAAGAAATGGAACCCACGACATATCATGGGCAGCATGGGGTGACAGCCACCACTGAGCAGCAGTTGAGAGGCGATGGCGTGATGACGAGCTGCCATGCGGCTGGAGGTGAGACGATGGGAGGCACGAGGTGAGGGGGAGGCGAGCTGGTGGGCCGCAGGGCGCGGTGGAGGCGGTCGACGAGGGAGCAGGCGCTGCTGGGATGGTGGCTGATGGGTTGGATCTCGAGCAGAGGGTAGGCAGGTAGCGAGGGCATGCCCGTAGGGAAGTCGCTGGTCGTGTCGACGGTGATGGCTGGCGTTGCGTGCAGGAGGCACATTTTGGGGTGGATATGGTAGAGGGTTGTGGTCGTGCGCGAGACGTGCGCGCCCGCAGCTGGGCCAGGGTTGGAGCGTAACGCGTGGTTGCTGGAGGGGGATGGAAGTCGCGCGCGGATAAGGGCCAGAGGCGACGGCGTGTGCGGCGGTGCACGACTGTGCAAATTGGAGGCTGGAGGGTGCACGAGGGAGGTCACAGGCACAAGCTGGAAGCACGGCCAGGCGGTGGACTGGACACATGCGCGGTCGACCCGCGACTGGAGGTGGGGACGGTGCAGGGGCAGGAGCATACCTGCTATATTTTATTTTTTTGTATTTTGATTTTATATTTTTTTGAAAATTTTGTAAATAAAAGCAGGGATTAATCAAAAATATGAAGAAGGAGTAGGTGGAGAAGGGGAAATATGATTATGGTGGCGGTAATGTTATGATGGTGATGGTGGTGTTGTTTGACGGTAATAAAAATGATTATGATGACTAGTGGAGATATGGAGTAGAATAACAATAAAAAAACGTTAGATAAAAGTAAAGAAATGAGGATAGACGATTTACCCATGACGGTGGAGGTTGTCGCCTATGGAGGAGGAGATAAACTTCGACTCCGGTGATCATCGCTTCAAGGAGACGGCGGAAAGCTCCAAAGCTTGGTTGCAAGCTTGCACAGCTGTTGCAACGTGAATCAAAAGTTAACGGATCTCTCCGAAGGGAATGATCGTCGTCGATCTACCTAAACATGTCATAGCTGTCACCTACAACACGAGGGCGGTTGATGTCAAAGAGGAGTGACCTGGATATGATGACCAATATCCCGACATCTTGAAGAGGAATTGATGAATGTAAGCAGATCGAGGTAGATAACGTGCAATAACAGGATAACGCACATGGACGGACACAAAACAAACGTAAGAGCAAATCCCAAATTCAACAACTCTACACGAGAAGGCCGTAAAGGTTTGGCAGAATTATCTTGTCTGTGTTAGTTGGTGATAAATACGAATGATTAACAAGTTGTTAGGTGCATGTACTTCCCTACAGACTATCTCGATTCTCACAAAAAATCCACTTTCAGCCAGTATAGGAGTAAGTGTGGATCGTATAAATACGGCTACCCGTTTCTTGAGGACAAAACCTTATAAGGTGTCCTTTAAACCTCCCACTCCAATGAGGAAATCTGGATCGTTTACCGGCTACCCATAGATCCTCACTGAAAAGTTGCTCATCATTTTGAACCAGTAGTCTTTATGAAAATCCTAGCTTTGGCTCTATCCTAGTGTCGCCTCTCTCTTACTTGTTGATGAGCGACCGATCAACTAGGGATAAGTATGCAAAACTGTCAATGGTCGTTGCAACCCCAATTAATCGGCTAACTCAACGGAACAAATATTTACCAACCACTTAATGAGAAATATCAAACAATCAAATGCACACGTTTTTCTGTATCCAATGTACCTGGTATAGTACCAGAGTTAAACACAAGGAGCACGATTTAAAAACTAAGTATTCAAATTTCGAAAATACAATATTTAGTGGTTTTTACTTTTTCAATTTTTTTATTTTCAAATAAAGCACAAGTCACAATATGCACAAGGGAATAAAGATACACCCCACACTATTTTTGTATTTTTCAGAATAATCAAAATACCTCAGAAAATTTCAGAGAAAAAGGTTTTGTGTTTTACATGTTTTAAAATATTTTTTGTGATTTTTTCAAATTTTTCAGATGTTTTTATGATTTTTTAAAAATCAGACAGTGGAAATAAAGTTAAAGTGTGCACAGCCAAGAGTATTTTACAATTTAAATTAAATTTAATATCCACAACTCCTGAAACTTATTTTTATGCTAAAGTAAAAATAATTATCTACGCAAAGAGACTAAAATCAATTTTTTTTATTTTTCTACAATTTTTTAAGATTTTTAGTTTTTCACACTTTTTTGGAGTTTCGTTAATGATCTATACACGAAAATTAGACATAAATTAAAATACAGTAAAATACACCTACATTAGTTTTTTTGGAAATTTTCAGGCACATTTGCATTTTTTTGTGATTTTTCTAATTCCAGACAGAGAAAAAGATATTGTTTTTGAATTTTTAAAAATACTAAATAGTAACAAAATGTGATGAAAAATTTATGCAATGTTTATAGGCATAAGAGGAGCATACACAATTTTTTTGAGAATTTTTAGAACAATAAAAACATTTATTTCATCAAGAAGATCAAGCAAGTTCAATGTCTCGAAGTACATGGACTTAAATGCAAATAGTTAAAGTTTTTGTACTAATTATAAAAATATAAACTTGCGAGAGAAAAATTGAAATTTACCCCAAATAGTCTGTGCGTTGCACGTGACTTGCTTTGGAGCAGGGGCTTTATGCAATGACAACTTCCATGGATATCTTTGTGATTTTGCCAAAAGATTTTTTATTTCAAAAGCCCCTAGGGCTTCCTTTGGGTCTTTGTTCTTCTCAAAATACCAAAAGGGAGGCCACCACTGCCGGTGTGGCTGAAGGCAAGGCGGAGGTCTTGGAGGCGAACGACGGCTGCGGGCAGCGTGAAGCAGTGGTCTTTAGGCGAAGGGAAGAGATGGAGGGCACCACGGGAGGAGCGCGATCGAGGTACGGAGGTGGTAGAGGAGCGGGAAGCCGTGCTGGAGGAGCGGGCCACACAGCGGTCGAGCTATTGCGGGGGACGGTCGACTGCCGAGGCGGCGAAGGCTCGGACTAGCAGAGCGGAGGGGGTCAGCGTTCACAGGAGGAGACGCGCAGCGAGGGGACGTGCTTGGAGGTCGCGATGGGAGGCACCTGCTGGATCACGTCGTTCGGTGGAGGAGCACCGCGCTGGAGGTGCGATGGCGGGGCCGTCGTGATGGAGGATATGTGGGCTGCCAGTGATGCAGACCGCGTGCAGCCGGCTGGATCGTGGTGCTCCGCCGCTGGCTGTGGGTGCTGCGCGATGGCGATGGTACCCGCGATGGGAGATGCGAGCGGCAGGGGGTGGCGGCCCTGCCGCCTGCTGTTGAGTTTTTGTTTTTTTTGGTTTTTAAAACTGTAAGCAGAAATATGTAAAAAAATTTCTTTTATATTTTTTAAACCAGGAGTAGTAAATAGAAGCAAAAATATTTTTTTATATTTTTTTGTTTTTTTAAGATGAGCCTGCAAAACAAATGTTAGAAATAGAAACAACTATGTATTTTTATTTTTTTATTTATATAAAAAATGGGGTGTATGAATAGTTGAGAATCTTGGCGCGGCGAGAGATAAACCCGGAGCTCCAACCACCGTGTGTGGTTGGAGGTGCGTGGTTACGTGAGATAGAACGTAAAAATGGAGAGATGAGATGAAAAATCGATTTCGGAGGTGGATCAAAGTGTGATGGATAATTTTTTTGTGATTTTAAGATCTAAAATTAATAATGTCGAAGCAAAAATTAAAACTACGATTTATCTAAGAAAAACGATAGGAAGTAAAATGGATCTCACCTCGGGATCGGATACGCCGTAATGGACTCGACGAGGGCCGACGCGCTGTCATCAGACAGCTCGGAGGTCGAGCACCCTTCTTTGACAAGATCGCTCTCGGAGATCGGGCTCCTCACCACCAAAGATTGATCAAAGAATGAATGAGGTAGGAAGGAGCCAATAAAAAGAGAAGAAAAAATCAAAAAGGAGGGTATATACACTTAAGGAATGTATTTAGTGGTGGAATTAATAAAATAGTTTAATTAATTAATTAATTAAAAACGAATTTCTGAATTAAATAAAATAAATTAGTTAATTAATTTACAAAAATTAGTTAGCCACCTTAATGGTGGTTATTTAAGGCATAAAATCAAATCTTTACATAAAAGGTAAGTTTTCAAATCAAATAAATGAATAAATTAAATAATTAAATCTAATTTCATAATTAAATTAATTAATGTTAGATATTTATTTTTTGGTGATTTTTATTTAAGGAAATTAGTTGTATACAAATATTATGTACATATAATACAATATACACATGTATAAATAAGGAAATATTTTTTAAATAATAATTTTTTTAATTTTTTAATTATTATTTTTTTATTTTTAATAATGAAGATAATATTTACAATTATGTACATTATGTATAAAGAATAAATATGAATAAATATGTACAACAAGTAAGTGGTAAAAAATTGCACAAAACACCCCAGAAAATCGACTTTTCATCCGTAACTCCAAAAATTATGAAATCACAGCCATTTAAAAGATAATTTAATTTAGAGTACAATGGAAGTGAGTTTTATTCAATTTGAGTTCGTATGGAGCCGGAATTGGCATTTCAATTATCGTTTTATGGCTTTTTCAAAGTGTGATTATTTGTAATCTGTACATTATTTTATTTTGCAATTATTTTTATTATTTCCAACACATTTTTATTTACAACTTTTGTCTACAAAAATATTTGAATTGAGGTCAATTTATATACAAATAAGATAATACAAGTTTTATAGAAATATACATGGAAAAATATTTACAAATTATTTTTTTGATTTTTGGATTAAAGATCCTATCTCCCCCTACTTTATTCCTGGTTGATCAGGTCAAGTCTTGACCTTCTCTCGGGGTTCGGGTCAGTCTGCATTTATTCCATAAATTCATCCTTCATTTTTCTTTTCTTCTTTATTCTTTTATTTAAGTACAAAAAGTGTTAAAAATGCATATTACAAATGCATGCAAAATGGTAACTTTATGGAATTAGTAGGTATTTATAGGTGTTTGACTAAGGAAATGAAGTTAAAATAAAAGAATAAAGGTGGGTCTTTATGATCTATGTTGAACTCGTTAGCAAGGGACCTTACCTTGTTGTTGATAAAATGAGTCCACTGTCTGATATCAAAACTCTAGGTACTCCAAACTGTGAAATGATATTTTTCCTCAAGAAATTGCAAACAGTATTAGCATCTGCAGTTCGAGCGGGGATGACCTCAACCTAACGACTCACATAAACTACAGCAAGCAAGATATACTCAAATCCCCGACTCTTAGGAAATGGGCCCATGAAATCGATGCCCCATGCGTCAAAGACCTCACAGAAGTGAATGGGCTGCATCGGCATCATATCTCTCTGTCCACAAGTACCCATTTTCTGACAGTCAGTACATCTCTTCATGAATTCATCTGAATCCTTGAAGAGGTTAGGCCACCAAAGGCTGGATTGAAGCACCTTTTGTGTTGTCCTCTCCCAGATTGATGTCCTCCTGCCTCGAGCTTGTGGTAATAGGTGAGGATACTATGTTGCTCTTCTTGAGGAATACACCGTCTCCAGATGCTATCCCCCCCTTCATGATAAAGAGTGGAATTTTCCCAATGGTACGACTTGGCCTTCGCAAGAAAGGTCTCAAGTCATTGTCTGGGCCAACCTTGTGGAACTTTCTTTGCGACAAGATAATTCACAATATTGGCGTACCATGGAAGTGAGGTGATCGCAAGGATTGCCTCATCTAGGAATGTCTCTGTAATAGGTGTGATCTGATCTGAATTCTCAAGGTTCTTTAAACGGGAGAGGTGATCCACCACCACATTTTTGACTCTAGGTTTATCCTTAATCTCAATGTCAAATTCATGGAGTAGAAGGATCCATCTGGTCAATCTAGATTTGGCATCCTTCTTTGCCATGAGGTATTGGATGGCGGTGTGATCAGTATAGATAGTCACTTTAGATCCAAGAATGTAAGATCGAAACTTATCCAAGGCAAAGACTACAGCTAGCATCTCCTTTTCTGTACTGTGTAATTCCGCTAAGCGATATCCATTATTCGACTAGCGTAGTGAATGGCATATGGTAATCCGTCCCTCCCCTGTCCTACCATAGCCCCTACGGCAAAATCAGAGGCATCCGTCATGATCTCGAGTGGGAGAGACCAATCAGGCGGCTGAAGGACAGGAGCCTCAACAACTAGATTCTTAAGAGTCTTAAATGATGCAAGACACTTATCATCGACAAGGAACTCGGTGTCTTTTGTCAACAAATCAGTAAGCGGTTAGGCAATCCTGCTGAAGTCTTGTATGAATCGTCGGTAAAAACCGACATGTCCCAAAAAAGACTACAACTGTCGTAAATTGGACGGTGGATTGAGTTTCTTGATGATATCCACCTTGGCTAGGTTAACCTCCATGCCCCTGCTGGAGATGATATTGTCAAGGACCGTCCACTGAGTCACCATAAAATGACTCTTCTCCCAAGATAAGACTAAGTTGACCTCAATCCAACGTTGAAGTAATCGGTCTAGATAATCAAGACATGCATCAAAACTATCACCGTAGACCGAGAAGTCATCCATGAAGACCTCTAAAAATTCACCAACCATGTCCGAGAAAATAGAGAGCATGCATCTTTGGAATGTAGCCGGGGCATTACATAGTCTAAAGGCATCCATATAAAAGCATACGTCCCAAACGGACAGGTGAAAGTTGTTTTCTCTTGGTCTTCGGGCGCTATGACCACCTGGTTGTATCCCGAATACCCATCCAAAAAGTAGTAATAACTCTTCCCAGCTAATCTCTCAATGATCTGATCTATAAATGGTAGGGGGAAGTGGTCCTTCTTGGTGGCCTGGTTCAATCGTATGTAGTCCACACAGACCCACCAAGAAGTGGCTACTCGGGTAGCTATCTCCTCTCTAGACTCGCTCACAATTGTGGTGATACCTGTCTTCTTGGGTACCACATGCAATGGACTGACCCACTTGGAGTCGGAGATGGGGAAGATAAAATCAGTGCTCCACCACATAGATATTTCCTTCATGACCACCTCTAGAAGATTTGGGTTAAGCTGTCGCTAGAACTCATAAGAGGGCTTGGCATCTTCTTCGAGATAAATGTGGTGGGAGCACAGGGCCGGACTTATCCCTTGGAGATCAGCTACACTCCATCCTATTGCCTTGCGGTTTCTTTCAAGAACCTCCATTAAATGAGATTCTTGGTCTTCAGTCAAATCTATTGAGATAATGACTATGAACATATCTGGCTCTCCTGTAAGGAATCTACACTTCATGCTCTGTGGTAAGGTCTTCAATTCTGGACAAGTGGGAGCTGGTAAATCTGGCTTTTGAAATGTCTGGGTGAATACTACCAGATCTGTGTGTGAGAACTCTTGCTGCAATGGTAAATCTGACGAAGATGGCCCTGCTGGTATATCTGTCAACGGATCTGGCTCACTCTCCGCCTTAGTTGTCGGCTCTATAGACACCAGACACGTTAAATATTCATCAAACTCCTGCCAGTCAAAATCGGTGTTTGTGTCTGAGGGATCTGAATCTGAAGCACATGAAACAAAGCTGTCTTCGCTATCCTGGCCATGATAAACATGCTCTACTGTATCCTGTGCCAGGAGTGTGCTCTCTGAACTCTCATCTACCATGATCTGTGAATCTACACAGTCTGAAGATGTGGCAAGAGCTCGTGATGTGGGATCTGCCCAAACTGCTTCATCATCTATAATCACAATATCACACTCCTGGGGGATGTCTAGCTCTGCATCTATCATCTGCTCTGAGTTGGTCATCTGATTTGAGCAATTTAAATCTCTGGCTTTGGTCTCCTCGATCATCTCTATTTGTAAATTTTCACCCTCGACGCGAAAGTATACCTTCCCACTATCATGTTCGGACACCGCCTTGGCTGTGGGCAAGAAAGGTCTTCCTAAAATAATGGGGGCATTCATCACACGTTCAGGGATCTCCATGTCCAATACAACAAAGTCCACAGGGAATTTCAGGCCCTGAATTGTGACGACAATGTCCTTAAGTAACCCCTTCAGCCTCTTAACAGATCTATCAGCAAACTGAAGAATCGTCTTGCTCTGTCTAAGAGGGCCAAACTAGAATCGATCAAGTAAGGCAGCTAGAAGAAGGTTAATCGAAGATCCGCTGTCTAAAAGGGTACGATCAAACTACTGCTCATGAATATGGCATCTGACATATGGAGCTCCTGTATCAGGTCTCTTGGTTGGAAATTGGTTATGTATAGCAAAGCAAGTGGCATAGGTAAATACATGGATTTATGCATTATGATTCCTCTTCTTCCTTGTGTAGTGGTCTTCTCTCTCAAGTGCTTCTGTAAGAGAGGGATGTGCTCTAGTGCCTCCTGTAGAGTCAGTTGGATATGGAATCTGTCGATCATCTGCTGGCTGAACTCTAACTGTTGTCATTTTTTTGTATTCTCTTTCTTCTTCCCCTGCCCCAAGCGGAGTGCTTGAGGGAAGGAGATAGATGGACCCTCCTCAGATAGAGGGCTAGGAAGGGATTCCTGCTTCTGTGAAGCAATGGAGCCCATAAAAGAATCATCATGCAACACATATGGACTCAGAGAAGATGAAGAAACCTTTCCATTATTCAATTTTTTGGTATTTTTGATATTGTCCTGAGATACAAAGATAGGAGGAAACACAACTGGAATAGAAACGGTGGCATCAGCACCACCCACAGTATTTGTCTTTATGGCATCAACATCGCACTCTGGCTCAGCATCACGTCGAATGGTGGCATTAGTACCACCAATTGCATTAGGAGAAATGACAGCCTTAGTACCGTCGATTGGATCATCATCCTTAGTGGCGTCAGCACCATCTTCATCAACATCATCAGCAGCATCAACACTGCTATCCTCCTTGTAAGGCGCTCTTGGATCATCATGGGGCTGTCGCTCAGACGAGGCACCGCCGGCTGGCATCCTACCGCTCTTAAGTTTACAAAATTAGCATCAAATATGTAGGAAGAAATATCATCCAATTAGTAGGAGTGGTGTTCTTTGTAAACTGTACCTCCGATAGACCACCTGAATCTGGGATGATCTTGGCGGATCCCAGGCTACTGCCGGTCATACCAAATCCCGTTGACTTCCATCAACGGCTCCTGCTCATACTGGAAAGGGGGGAGAAATGCCAAGGGTTGATCCGGCTGATACACCACCATCTGAGTCTCTTGAGGTGGTGGCTGAGTGTAGTGCTGCTGCAACTGTTGAACAGGCTCCGCATGGATGTGGTGAACCTGGCGGTACTGGGCAGAATGCTGGGAAGAGCTGCTGCTAGGATCAGCCCATGACCTGGGACGGGGCTGAGAAGCCTTCTGTGCCTCTTGGAGACACAAGATATGGGTCTTCAAGTCACTAAGAGTCTGCGCCAACTGATCTATCTGTGTCATGTCCTGGCACTGCTTCTTCTCTATGATCTCTATGCGGTCCAACTTCTCATCGATAATACCCATGTCAGCGTCTACAGATTCTGCCTGTGCTACTGCTACGACAGACAAAGAAATGGGTGGACCCACATCAACCCGTGCTATCCTCTAATAGGACACGACTTGGGGTGGGGGCTTCCTCTAAGCGTAGAACTTGGTCTGGGACATCACTGTGTAGTTTTCAGTCATCTCTTCATAGATAGCCCAGGCTTGGTGTTCATCTTTAGCGAAGTAGAAACCCCCACAAGAAGCATTGACAAGCCCCTGCAGCTCCGGTGTCAGCCCACAAAAGAAGCTATGGACAAGATTGGGCTTGGATATGTCATTGTGTGGACACAGGTCGATGAGCTCACGAAATCGATCCCATGCCTCATTAAACTGCTCATTGGGGATCATGGAGAAGTTGTTGATCAAAGCTCGTACTGCATTTGTCCAACCGAGTGGATAGAACTTGTTCAAGTACTCGGTCCGGAGCTGCTCCCAAGTAGTAACATATCTCCCCAAATACTTCAGCCAATAGGCTGCTCTGTCGGCCAAGGAGAAAGGGAATGATATCATCTTGATAGTGTCCTCATCCACAAATCTGTCGTGGACCGTACTGCAGATCATCTCGAACTCCTGCAGGTGAAGATGCGGCTCCTCGGTGGCTAGCCCATGGAACTTGGGTAAAAACTGAATGGTCTGGGGGGAAGCATGAAATCGCCCAGAATCTCAAGGAGCTGAATCCATTAATGAGTGAGAGTTGCACCAGAGTTGTGCAACTGCCTCATCGGTCATGGCTGTCCAATTGGCTCTGGTTGATCCTCCGGGTGTCTGTCTACTCCTCCTCCAAACTCTAGAATCTCTCCACCACATACTCGGTGAGGTTCTCCTCTGTCGGCTCGCATCTGTGCTATCTGTCAGCGCACCTCTGGCATAAATGCTCTCTGATCTCTGATCTGTCTTTGCATCATCTCTAAGGAGGCTAGAAGTGTGTTGTTGATGGCGCCATGACCAAGAATGTAAGTGGAACCCTTGAGCTGCCCATCGGTGTGTTCATTACTGCTGGCCATCTTGCAGGTCTCTGCAAAGGAAAAAGATCCCGACTTAGGTGTCGTCAAGTGAACATAAATCTGTGTTGGCCTCTACTCGGGCATCTCAGGCCTGGTGGAAGTAGGGTAGTTGAGGGGGGACAGGGTGGTAGCAAACTCAGATAAGGAGAGCGAGTCTGGGCTCTCCGAAACCGCCCTAGATGAGTGGGGAGGAGTGCTCGAGAGCGGTGCTGCCAGAGGCAGCCTAAGGGATCTCCCGCCCATCATCGTGATATGGGAGTAGTGTGGATGAGATCTGGATACAAACAAGATCAGAAGTCAAACCCCCAATTCACCTACCCAACACGAGATGATATCGTAAAGGATCGGTCATTTGTCTTTTTAATTTTATTTTAGGTGATAAATAAATCTTGCAGAGCGATTAAGCGAGATGTTAGGAACCCGATGCTCCCAGGAGACTGTCCCAATCCCAAAGCTAGATCTTTCCCAACCAGTACAAGTTACGGACCATTTACCGGCTACCTGATCAACTCGCCCTGTTAAGGATGTCACAGTCCGCTTTACCGGTTACCGGAGAGATCCTCACTAGAGAACAAGTAACCCTGAAACTAGTAGTCTAACGGAAGTTCAGGTGTGTCTCTATCCTAGTATCTGGGTCACTCTCTCACTCAAGCAAACTAAACAACGAGGGGGTGACTCTCCCCAAAACAAATATTTTTAGATGAGGTGGGTTTTAGGGTCAAGTTTGCATTAGCAGTCCCAGATTTTATTGCTTTCACTTTTTTAGATTTTTTTGAAAAACAAACAACACCTAATGAATTTTTTGATTTCCTTTAATTATTTTGAGTCCAAACACAGAGGGAGGAAGTCAAAAAAGCCGATGCACGATCAAACATAATGATGCATGCAGGGATAGAAATGTGTACCTTACTCCAGCACTCTACATGCAATATGATCCGCGCATAAATTAAATACAGAAAGTAAACTAACTATATGATGCACGAGGAAATCAACCTTAGACGAGCAGCTTCTACTGATCGTGAAGAACATATAGCTAACTAATCAGAGAGAGAGGCCTAAGTCTGGTCCTAGATGTCGATCGGTGTCCACCACAATGGATCCTGCCAGTGCTGTATATGACCTCTAGCGCCGCGTGGCCTCTCAAACGATTACGTTAACTTTTTCATATTATTTTTAGCTAGGTCCAATTACATTCTATAGGTACAGGCAAGCAATTAGGTGTTGGACCTTAGCTAATTATGTCACAATCAACAAAAACATCCCACATCTAGGGGCTAAATCCGCGAGAATCAAATAGAAAGTTATGGCAGTGAAATCAAAAATGCGAAAAACAACAGCAAGGTCCCCCAAGTGCACCAGTACTTGGCGAAACAGACCCCGAATAAAGTCCAACTACAGTTCACAATCTAAATTACTACAACAATAATCCAAATGTTCTCTAAAATAAAATAACTGCCTCCTGCTCTTCTTCTACTCCTCCTGCGCAAGTTCTCCTTAAAGAATTCGAGTCATCCACAAAGCGGTTCCTCACATAAAAATCAAAGAAGATGTCAGTCAGAAAATAGTTTAATATTGTAGAGACAAATAGAAGAAAAATGTAAAATGACTACAAAGCCGTGCTCCTCGGCAATGGCGCCATTCTGATGAGCGACCGATCAACTAGGGTTAAGTATGCAAATATGTCAATGGTCATTGTGACCCCATTTAATCGGCTAACTCAACGAAAAAAATATTTATCAACCACTTAATGAGAAATATCAAAATATCAAATGCAAGTGGTTTTCGCTATTCAATTTACCTAGTATAACGATCATGGTCGAATACAAGGAGCACGATTTAAAAACTAAGTAGTCAAATTTCGAAAATACAATTTTTAGTGGTTTTTGCTTTTTCAATTTTTTTATTTTCAAATAAAGCACAAGTCACAATATGCACATGGGAATAAAGTTACACACCCCACACTCTCTTTGTATTTTTCAGAATAATAAAAAAATACTCAGAAAATTTCAGAGAAAATGTTTTTTATTTTACAGATTCTAAAATATTTTTGTTGATTTTTTCAGATTTTTCTGATGTTTTTTGTGATTTTATAAAAATCAAACAGTGGAAATAAAGCTAAACTATGCACAACCAAGAGTATTTTGCAACTTAAAATAAATTTAATACCCAAAACTTCTGAAACATATTTTTATGCTAAAGTAAAAATCATTATCTACGCACAGAGACTAAAATCAAAATTTTTTTATTTTTCCCAACAATTTTCTACAAAATTTTTATTTTTTTTGTTTTTCACAATTTTTTTGGAATTTCATAAATAATCTATGCACGAAAATTGGAAAGAAATTAAAAGACAGTAAAATACATCTACAGTAATTTTTTGGAAATTTTTAGGCACATTTTAAATTTTTATGATTTTTCTCATTCCGGATAGAGAAAAAGATACTATTTTTGAATTTTAAAAATATTAAATAGGAACAAAATGTGATGAAAAATTTAGGCAATGTTCACAAGCATAGGAGGAGCAGACACAATTTTTTTAAGAATTTTTAGAATAATAAAAACATTTATTTCATCAAGAAGATCAAACAAGTTTAATGTTTGGAAGTACAGGGACTTAATGCAAATAGTTGAAGTTTTTTACTAATTATAGAAACATAAACTTACAGGAGAAAAAGTGAAATTTACCTAAATAGTATGTGCGTTGCTCGTGACTTTATTTGGAGCAGGGGCTTTGTGCAAATTTGACAACTTCCAAGGATATCTTTGTGATTTTGCCAAAAGATTTTTTTATTTCAAAAGCCCCTAGGGCTTCCTTTGGGCCTTCATTCTTCTCAAAATA
Source organism: Ottelia alismoides (assembly GCA_037367405.1). NCBI lineage: Eukaryota > Viridiplantae > Streptophyta > Magnoliopsida > Alismatales > Hydrocharitaceae > Ottelia > Ottelia alismoides. Next base: position 104,879 of record JAZKJV010008286.1, on the reverse strand, counting down.
CCAACAGGGAGGCCACTGTTGTCGGTGTGGCTGAAGGCAAGGCGGAGGTCTTGGAGGCAAATGGCGGCCGCAGGCGGCGCGAAGTAGTGGTCTTCATGAGGAGGGAAGATATGGAGGGCTCCGTTGGAGGGGCATGATCGAGGCGCGGAGGTGGCAGAGGAGTAGGGCACCGTACTGGAGGAGCGGGTCGCGCAACGGTTGGGCTGTTGCGGGGGACGATCGATCGCCGAGGCGGCGAAGGCTCAGAGTGGCAGAGCGGAGGGGGTTCACGTTTACAGGAGGAGACATGCAGCGAGGGGACGCGCCTGGAGGTCGCGATGGGAGGCGCCTGCTGGATCGCATCATTCGGTGGAGGAGCGTCGTGCTGGAGGCGCGGTGGCGGGGCCGCCATGATGGAGGAGACGCGGGCGGCCGGCACTACTGACCGCGTGCGGCCGGCTGAATCGCGGTGCTCCACCGCTGGCTGTGGGTGCTGCGCAATGGCGATGGTACAAGCGGTGGGAGATGCGGGCAGCGGTGGGTGGCGGCCCTGCCACCTGCTGTTGAGATTTTTCTTTTTAAAACTGTAAGTAGAAATATGTATAAAAAATTTCTTTTATATATTTTTTAAAACCGGAACAATAAACAGAAGCAAAAATAGTTTTTTTTATTTTTGTTATTTTTTAGAGATGAACCTGCAAAACAAATGTTAGATATAGAAACAACTATGTATTTTTATTTTTTTATTTATATACAAAATGGGGTGTATGAAAGGTTGCGGATCTTGGCACAGCGAGAGATAGACCTGGAGCTACGACCATCGTGCGTGGTCGGAGGTGCGTGGTTACGTGAGGTAGAATGTGAAAATGGAGAGATCGCGAGATGAGTTGAAAAATCGGTTTTGGAGCTGGATCAAAGTGTGATGGATATTTTCTGTGATTTTAAGATCTAAAAATTAATAATGTCGAAGCAAAAATTAAAACTACGATTTATCTAAGAAAAATTAAAGGATGTAAAATGGATCTCACCTCGGGATTAGATATGCCGTAATGGCCTCGACGAGGGCTGACGCGCTGTCACCAGACGACTCGGAGGTTAGGCACCCTTCTTCGACAAGATCGCTCTCAGAGATCGGGCTCCTCTCCACCAAAGATTGATCAAAGAATGAATGAGGGAGGAAGGAGCCAACAAAAAGAGAAGAAAAAATAAAAAAAGGAAGGTATATACACTTAAGGAATGTTTTAAGTGGTGGAATTAATAAAATAATTAAATTAATTAACTAATTAATTAACTAACTAATTAAAAACAAATTCTGGAATTAAATAAAATAAATTTATTAATTAATTTACAAAAATTAATTAGCCACCTTAATGGTGGTTATTTAAGGCATAAAATCAAATATTTACATAAAAGGTAAGTTTTCAAATAAAAAATGAATAAATTAAATAACTAATTACTTGAATATAAATTTTGTAATTAATTTAATTTTTCAATTAATGTTAGATATTTAATTTTTTGTAATTTTTATTTAAGGAAATTAGTTGTATACAAATATTATGTACATATAATATAATATACACATGTACAAATAAGGAAATAATTTTTAAATAATATTTTTTTAATTATGTAATTATTATTATTTTTATTTTTAATAATGAAGATAATATTTACAATTATGTACATTATGTATAAAGAATAAATATGAATAAATATGTACAACAAGTAAGTGGTAAAATTGCACAAAACACCCCAAAAAATCGACTTTTCATCCGTAACTCCAAAAATTATGAAACCACTTCCATTTGAAAGATAATTTAATTTAGAGTATAACAGAAGTGAGTTTGATTCAATTTGAGTTCGTATGGAGCCGAAATTGGTATTTCAATTATCGTTTTATGGCTTTTTCTGGGTGTGATTATTTGTAATCTCTACATTATTTGATTTTGCAATTATTTTTTATTATTTACAACACATTTTTATTTATAACTTTTATTTACAAAAATATTTGATTTTAGGACAATTTATATATAAAATAATACAAGTTTTATACAAATATACATGGAAAAGTATTTACAAATTATTTTTTTGATTTTTGGATTAAAGACCCTATCTCCCTCTACTTTATTCCTGGTCGATCAGGACAAGTCTTGACCTTCTCTCGGGGTTCGGGTCAGTTTGCATTTATTCCATAAATTCATCCTTCATTTTTCTTTTTTTTTCTTTTCTTCTTTATTCTTTTATTTAAGTACAAAAGGTGTTAGAAATGCATATTTAACAAATGCATGCAAAATGGTAATTTTATGAAATTAGTAGGAATTTACAAGTGTTTGACTAAGGAAATTAAGCTAAAATAAAAGAATAAAGGTGATGAAATGTGGATTCATCACTTGCAAGTAAATTCAGACAATGACAAGGTTGTTCTCCCGCAAACAAGGGTTAATTTTAGTCAATTTTTTGGTCCAATTTAATTAGCAGTCATGATTTTAGAGATTAGTTATCATTGTAGTTAATCCACACTAGCAATCACGTCTACCATCCAGTCCCAATTCCTTTATCCTAATTTAGAAAAATTGAGAGAGGGAATCGGAAAAAGCCATTGCGATTGAGAAAACGATAATGGATACTTGAGTAAGAAGACTTACAGTGCCTCCAGCTCTCTACAATGCACGATGAAATACTGAATTGAAATTTTACTCTATATGAAAGGCAAACGAGAAAACCTTTCTTAGATAGGCAGTTCTCTTAACGAGTGATGAACAATTTAATTTTGACTAATAGCTATACAGTCTAAGTGTGTCTAGTTAAGTGTGATGTGTGGTCCTATAGACTACGAGCACGAGTAAAAAAATTGCTTTGAGAGTAGTGAATGCATGTCCTAGTCTATGTCTATTAACCACACGACCACGAAGGCTCCATTGTCCAATCCTAATAAACGCGTGAGATTCCGAACTGAATTCGTTGGAAATCAAGAAATTATTACAAATTGTTTTTTTTAAAAAAATGAAAACTAAAATCTCTCTTTGAAAATCTTCTTAGCGTCTCAACAACCGACTCGATCCACGAATCGTCGGCCTCCGATGCACTTCGAGATGTGTTGACTTCAAGAAAGCTGTTCCAAGTCCACCGGGCCCTCACACAAAAATTTATGTCAGAGAGAGATATAAAAAAAATAAACAGAAAAATAATTGAAAAAAATGAAATAATTACAAGGTGGTGCGGGAGTCAGACTACCCCAGTGAATGGAAAACCAAAATCTAATTTTCTCTGAAATTTCTTCTTCTGGATAAATTGATTTTGTGGATTAATTAGGAATTAAATACTCACAATCATTCTATTTTCAGTAAAAAATCATTAAAAAATCACAAATTATCAGAAAACTCCAAAAATATTACTATAGCTTCATTTCATCATGTTTAACTTCAGTAAAAAATTCATAATTTTTGCATTATATTTGCATAAAAAATTGCACAACAACCCCTAAAAAGTTTGTATTTTTTTATTGTTGCTTCGTAAATCCAAAAATCGCAAAAAATGCATTTTGCATTCATCATTGGATTAGGTTTCCAGGAAAAAAAATATAATTTGCTAATTTGAATTAATTTCATATTAAAATCTATTTAGCTAAATTGATTGATTCCTTAATAACCTAATTCATATGCATTTTTTGCATTTGCATTTTTATTGTATAAAAAATTAAAAAATTCTGCTTGGAAAATCGTGAGCTAATTCTCTAAGTTGATCCGAAGTTGTTCCTTTGTCTCCTTGTTTCGACCTTTGAGCTTGCACAACCGCCGCACGAGGGTGACTCTGAGGAGGTAGAAGAGATGGGTGAGAAGGTGGTGTGCCGGCGGTTGCGAGAGGAAAGGGTCACAGGCGAACCGGGTAAGGCGGAGTAGCGCTGGTTGAGAGAGAGAAGGTGTGGATTGACGGTGTGATGGGAGGAAGGGGACGGGTGGCCACGTGGCGTGCGTGGGCATGGCCACATGACAGGCGAAAAATATATTTTTTTAAAAATAAATAATATAAGTAACTAAATAAAATATCAAATAATAATAAGTAAATAATAATAATTAAAATAAAGGTACATAAAATAAGTAGAGTAAATAATTAAACTAATAATTAAAATAAATAAATAATAATTAAAGTACTAAATAATAAATAATAATAATAAATGGGGTTGACACGTGGCGACTCAAGGAGGTGCCACGTGTCGCTCTCAAAAAATCAAAAATTAAATGTAAAGAAAATAAGAAATAACAAAAGGAATCAAATCAAAAAGTGGTCAACACAAGTTGCTCCTCTCGTCGAGATCTAAAACTTTTGTGAAGGATCGAAAATCAGATAACATCATATGTACAAAAAGTATTTTTGGAGGTATCTTATAGGTATAATGTACTATATTTTTGTGTTTTGAAAATTTGTTATTATTTTTAGATAAGATAAAAATTAAAGTAAAAGTAGACAAAATATAAAAGAAATATTTACAACTTAATCTAATTTATTTTGGTTTTAGTAATTAAGAAAATAAAAAGATAAAATAAATGGTATTTTGGTCAATATGTACAATATATAATAGGGGCCCAAATCTTAAGTTTCACATACAGACTCCGATTTTTATGAAATTGCTCTTGTTTTGAAGGTCTTTGAATGTATATTACTTTAAAACTGAGTAAACCTAAATAAGATATTGTATGAGAGAGATATGTACATTTTAAGGTTCTTATTCTCAAACTAGGGCTCGAGTTTTATTGGTCAATTTTATAAGTTATTATTTTTTATATTTTTCCTTTTTTAGTTTTAGTAATATATACACTATAGAGTTGAGTTTATTTGATTTGGAATTAATATAAAAAAGATACAAATAGTGAAAAATATGGTATTTATAGGTGATATTTACAAGGAATTTCAGGCTTCTTATTTATGCAAATATGAATGCTAAAATGCATACGTTAATTCTAGATGCATGAATACGAATAATGCATAATAAATGGAAATATGCAACTAAATTGTTCGGGAACGAAGCTCTATTTTCAAATTTTAGAGTGATGAATCACATATTCATCACATACCCAATGAAATAGCACTCACGAGTGCGAGATTCTAGCTTACGTGCATCCACGTTCTTCGCATGAACCAAGCAACCCCAAATCCTTAAGTGTTTAATAGTCCATTCTTCTCTCTACTCCCTTTTCTTGAGTCGGTTATACTTTAATTTAGAAGGAAACGTCACGATCCATGAGGAAAGAGTATATAGATTGGGGAATTAGGGTTATCTTGTTAAGGGAGACTATTTCTTGCAGAGACTCATAATCATAAGGGTATGTGAATGAATAGACTTCTTCTGATCTGACTATTGAGGTGACTTGAATAGAGGATTGTGTCTTGAGGGTTGTTAAGTTTTTGATCCTATTCTCAATAAGGTTTCGAATAAACTAACAATCCAAAGGTCTAGCTAAGCTCCAAACTTTGATTTTGTGAAGATATGTTTAAAAATCATAATCATTCTAATTTGTTTATTTTTTCCTTTTTTCTTTATTTCTCTTTTGCATCACTTATTTTTCTAATAAGTGTTTGCTAATGACTAACAAAGGTAAATATAGGGGAGGCGATGAATAGCCATTCATCTACCTTTAATCTTCCATTTTTTATTGAATACCTATCTAGAAACTTGTAAATACTACTAATTTTCCAAAATTAACATTCATCATTGAACTGTAATTAATGTGTAAATATCTATATTTAAATCCAAATAAAAAATAAAGAAAAGAAAAGAAAAATATATGAAGTATTAAAGATACTGAATGACCTTAAACCCCGGGACTAAGTCAAATATTGACTAGATCGACAATAAAATAGGGGAAGATAAGGACATGAATAATGTGCATAGAAACCCTAATTCTATACTCTGAAAATAACCATTTTTACACTATTTTATTATTCATTATACACACCTAAAATAATAAAGTTTTCAACATGAAACTTATACATAATAATGTAAAGAATATTACAAAAAATAAGCAATAAAAATAATGCATAGTGCAACTTGTACACACCGATGAAAAAGCTGCAAACCAAACTTCATAGACCGGTATCTACTTCATATGAATTCTAATTGAACAAAACTCACCTCCATTGTGTTTCAAATTAAATTTTCTATCTAATGAAGCTGTTTCATCAAAAATAGAATTAAGATACAAAAAATGGCTTTTTGTGGTACTATTGTATTGTGTAGTTGTATATAATATTAATATAATTTATTCTTTATATCTTTACTATAATTTTGTTTTTAAATAATTATATATTGTTTAAATATATTAAAATTTAAAAAAACAAAACATTTAAAATAAACCTAAAATAAATAATACATTATAATATATATGTATAATGTACATATAGTATATATACATGTATTTATTTACACATGCAAATACAATTATTAAATTATAAAAAAATATGTAAATATGTAATTAATAATATTATGAATATATAAAATGTGTAAATATGATAATAATATTTTAAAATACTAAATAAAAATCAAATACACATAATATATGTAATATATCTATATTTATACTTGTAAAAATTAATACATATTAAATTAAGTTGTATAAATAAGTAAAAATAATAGAAAAATAGTTTATAAAATAATAAACATTTTTCATGTTTTAAATTTTATTTAATAAAATAATTTACTATTTTCATTCAATTAATACGTAAGTTTATTTATTTATTTGTCTTGACTTTGTCCATATGGACTAATCCAGATCCTCTAAATGTTGATCTCTGGTCAACTATACCAACGCATCTCTGAATTCTATCAGAGCACAAGATTTTCATTTTACCATGTCTTCCCCTCAACTTCTCAGACCTCGAGCTCACCAAGAACTCGGGTTTCGTGGGGTTCTTGTCAATCCACAAGGCAGATCAACAGTCATTGAAGCAACTGCTCACGAAACCCGAATAATTCAACAGTTAACCCACAATAGATATAGCAGTGAAACGCAAAATAAATGCGGAGTTAAAGTGTATTATAACTCTACAAAATGTGTGTGTAGGTGTAAGTATGTAGACTGTCGAACAGAAGGAGCAAACATGATAGACTATACGAGAGAATGAAAAATTATCATTCTCTTGTCTATTTATTGTATTATTGTGTAGATTTTTAATTATAAAATTTTTATTGATTTTTGTTTTTTTTTAATTTTTTATCTATTTTAAATTTTATATTTTTATATTTTCTTTTTTATATTTTTTATTTCTAAATTCTTTTTCTTTTTAATATAATAATATAGTTTTATATATAAATATATATATAATATAGGATAAAATAAATATAAATATAGATAAAAAATAACCAAAATTTTCAAAATTAAATATTTTTGAGTTTTACATATTTTCTGTTATTTTTGTGATTTTTGGGGATTTGTTTTCTAATTTTTATGTATTTTTAAAGTCTAAAATATCCCAAATTGGATTAAATAAATAATCCGAATTGATTGAGGTTTAAAAATAGCAAAAAGACTCAAAATTTCTCAAAATCGAGTTTTATATATAATAAATAAAATTCAGGAGTAGAAAGAAATATTTTTAGAGATTTTTGGTAATTTTTTAAAATTTTTATAAAGTTTTAGGAGAATTTTATTATTTTTATCATTTTTTTATATTTTTAGGGATTTCTGGTCTGGAGGTAAAAAATACTATAATAAAAATTATAATTTTTGGAATTTTTCAAAAAGGTCTTATACTTTTTGGTATTTTGAAGTCAAATAAGGAGAAATGTGCTCTTTTTATTTTTAACAAATAGCAAATGCGTGAAATGCAAAATAAATTATATAGCCTGAAAGAGCAATGCATTAGGCATCTAACCCTTTTTTTCATAATTTTTGAGGCACGGATTATATTTATAAAAAATAGAGAACAAGCACACAAATTGTTGAACTAGTAAGAGTATATTTGCAAATAAAATATTAATCAGGGGAAAATTTGCAAATAACCCAAAAGATTTGAACTAATATTTAAAGTTCTAATACTAAACTGAAATATGAAAACAGTAGGGGGTTGCATGCAAAATGCCCGGCTCACGTGGGACGACACGTGAGCTGAGCTGGACTAGACCCAACTGCAATATTCAAAAGTTCAGGGCATTTGTGCAAAAAATATAGAAAATATTAAACATCTTAAATAAATTAGAGGAATAAAAGAAAATGTGACAAAAAATGATGGATGTTTGTGCAATTTACCCCCCTATGTGAGCTGGATCGTACAGTTCTGCTCGCTTCACTTGACCACATGAACGGTCGCGATCTAACGATACTAGTTTGCGTTGGATGGCCAAGATTAATCCTATAAGCTGATCTGATAGTTCTGCGCTGCTCAATCCAATGGTTGTTGCTCCACCTGATGATTGGGCTTGATCTGACAGTCCTGGAGAGTCTTGGAGGAACACGGAAGAACTGCACTGGATAGCTACTTGAATCGCCCGTATCTTGCATCTTCGACCTCCAAACTCACAACTGAGTGTCAGTGAAGGATGCTGCAGTTGTTCTACAGTGGATTGGGCCTTAAAACGGCTCAAGACCAACCGGAAGGGCTCCAGCGAGGCTCGAGACTTAGGGTACTCTCTTGCCTCGATGACCCTTGCATAGAGGTCTACTCTCTTTATTTCTTGCAGGAGTGTGTTAGTGGACAAAAGGCGATCGATCTGATGGTAGGAGCGGGGCAGATGGAGTGGCAATGATGCATGGCGGTGTCCTCCGACGAACGACGGAGAGGGAGGAACGTATCTCGAATATGTGCAAGATTTAGGTGGATGAAGGCGTATGGGACATAGGACTGAGGACGAGGGAGATGACAGAGATGATCAGAGTGGCAGAGGATGGTTGAGGTGATCAAAAACAAGTGATAGAGCTGAAGTTCCGTCGAACGCAAATTTTGGATTTTACGAAAAATAAAGAGAAATCAAATGAAATAAAAGCTTGCCCTACGCTACTGCTATGCTAAGGAATAGAAAGAACGAATAAATGAGAACCTTGTCGTACTTAGGCCACCTAGAGCAAAACTTCGGGCGGAGGAGGTGGAGGAGCTTCAGATCAACCTCGATTCGATGCAAATCAAGCCCCTGAAGTTCCTAGGAGAAGCACGCTGTCACTAGGGTTCTTGACCAGGGATTAGGTTAGGATTTTAGTGGCAGTAGAGGGATCAAAGGGAAAAATTGTGGTGAGCGACATGCTTTATATAGGGGGCCCTTTGACCGATGAGAACTCATGCATCAAAGTTCCTCAGATTGATAAGAGATGCGTGCGTGAAAAAAACAATGATCAAGAAGAGATTTGCAGAAGGAATCGAGCAAAAAGAGTGAAAAAATCAGGCGCGATAATTTGAGGAAGTAGAGGACAAACGTAGTCTAACACGGCTAGGGTTGGAAGAAGGACAGTTGACTTAGGGTCAACTATCGCTTAGTAGTGATTGGTCCACCTAGGCCGCAAGAAGAGAAAATAAATAAAACAAGTAATGAATAATTAAACATAAATTAATAAATGAACTATTAAATAGAAGTCCTAAAATAAAAATTTTTGTTATTTTATGAAGTATTTTTATCTGATTTTTATTTATTTTTATGGAGTAATTTATTATAAGTTACTTTTTATAAGTATAAACATAGGTATATTGACCTATGTTTTGAATATTTTATTTTTATTTTGTATTACTTATTTTATTATTTTATATACAAATTTTATATTTATAACTTATTTTAATATACTCAAATATATTTTTATTGTATTTTTTTGATTATTTTGTACACTTAAATAAATATGTATATTTATTATCTAAGTATACGTATAGTATATTCATCTATGTATTTTTGTATATTATTTTATTATACTTTTATGATTTTATTTTATTCTAAATATGTACATAAGTTATAAATATTATTTACAAAATTATAAAAATAAAAAAAATGAAAAATACAAAGAATAGATAAAATTAATATTTTATTCAGGTATATAGTACAATAGGGGTCCAAAACCTAATGTTCGCATCTTAACACCAAATTAAATGAAACCACCTTCATTACATGGCTAATAAAAGGTTATACACAATTAAAGGTGATTTTGTACATTTTGAATTCATATGGAGAAGATAAGGGTCTGGGAAGTTTGGTTTTTGGCTTTTTATTCTGGGTATAAAATGCACAATATGCATTGTTTTTGTGTGAAATAAATTTTGTATTTTTCTATTTATTTTTGTCTATAACTTTCATGTACAAAGTTTATTGATTTGAAGTATAAATAATAAAATTAAAATAGATCAAAAAAATACGTTATTGGAGAATAAATATTAGGGTTTTTATTGTGCTGTTGACCCTTATCTCCCCCTACTTTATTCCTTGTCGACCCAGTCATCATGGTGCTTAGGTCTCTGGATTTAGGGTCATAAAATACCTTTGACATTTTATTTCTTTTTCTTATCTATTCATTATTCTTTTATTTTGGCTTTAAACAGTGTATTTTATACAATATTTATACAATAGATAATGAATGTTAGTTTATGCAATATAATGATATTTACATGCATTTAGCTAGGATTTAAAGGACAAAATGAAAGAATAAAGGTGATGAAATGGAGATTAATCACTTACCACCTTTTTGTTCCTCCCATGACCCTCTTTCACGCCATGCACATAGGTTCCACCAACTCCACCTTTTTGATCCCTCTTCTTATACCATAACCCCAAAGTACACGTATGAGGTTAATCTCTTCGTGATTCCAGGTCCTGTCGGTGAGCATAAGGAGGAGAGTCTATCCAGCCATCACTGGAGTGTCTTAGGTTTTCTTTTAATTCCTTAGCATAGATTTAGCATTGGTTTTACTTAACTCACTTTGCTTTAGCGTATATTAATCAATTCGTAGTTCGCCGGAGCTAGTGCTCCGGCTAGGGTGGAGCATGGGCCTTGACCCGACCCAACCCGGGAAAGCCCATTCCTAGCCCAACAATTTTTTTGGGCCTTGGGTCGGGTTGCATCCCGATCTTTTGTATTAGTTGAGGGCTTAGGCCCGACCCAAAGCCCGTTGGGTTGGGCTTGGGTTTGGGCTGAGCTCAGCCCACCCTCATTTATCGTGTAAAAAAAATGAACATCGCGTGCTTTCACATTTAAATTGGATAAAAACAACACTTATAAGTTATGAGCAACCTACCCCAAGGTCTCTGACAAGTAATATTTATTAGCCTCCATTACTGCACTACCTATATGTATCTTTGATTTTATGTCGTATCCCAGTTCTTCAACCACAGTTGATTTCAAATATAACTTGAAAACAAACCTACTCCCAATGTTCATTTGATGAATTATGTGACACCAAAAGAAATGTTGACCCTAATTTTTAATCACATTTTGAATACTCTCTCAAAATGTATCTCATCGCATTGATGCCATTTTTATTCGCTTGTAAATTTCAATATGATGTTGTGTTTCTAAAAATATTGTTCAGAGAAATCAATCATGCAATTTTATGAATCCTTCCGTATATGATATAGAAATTGAAAAAAAAACCGATACTATTGTTCTTCTGATGCCATATTGAGGTTTCAAATTACATCATAACATGACAACGATATAAATAAAATTATCTAAGATGGAAGAAGATAGAATCCATGATAGCTAAAAAATGTATATTGATGCAAGAAAAACTAATGTTTGTTATAACATATGGGATCCGTCCATCATTGTTGAACATGAAACAAAAATATTTACCGGTCATATTTATTTTAATATTTATCAATGGAAAAGAATGTAAGTATGTATAAAATAAATTTACCGTTACAACATCAATTAACACAGACTTGGTTATTCCCTTTCTTATTATTCATCCGGATGATCATCTGAAATAAAAAAAATAAAAGTTTCATGGACAATAAATAATATTTGTAAGTTAAGAATCGTTATGAACTGATAAAAGACTCAGCATACCTGTAATGACCAAATACTCATTATCATTAGCTTCTTTTTTTGATGTTTCCGGACCCTACAACCAATCTTGAACACAAATCAAAGCTTCTGCTGTGGATGGTTCCAACCGACTACGGTAAGCATCTATTACTCAACCTCCTGTGCTGAATGCAAACTCTGAAGCAATTGTGGACATTAGAATGGCCAAAAAATCACGAGCCAATCTGGAAAGTATTCATAATTTGCTAGAATTCGATTTCCACCAGTGCATAATATCAAAGGAATCATTTTTCTCATCTTAGAAGTCTGCAGAGCTATCAACTAAATACATATCAATTTCTAATTTTTTCTATCTCCAAGCCCACCATCTCTTTCTTCTTCTTGGGAAATTCTGCATTAAAATCTTCTCTCCTCTTTCCAGTAGCGGATCCACCTATCCTGTCATTAACCACAGTAGGAAACCGAGACTATGTACTCTCTGTTGTCATTGTAGATTGAAATTGCATAGAGTATTCCTCATATATTTTGTACATGGATTTCTCAACTTCATTCATAAAATCATCAACCTCGGAGTCTAAGTAAACTTTCGATAAGCAAAAATAAATATATTCAAACTTGTGTCGAGGATCAAGGGCGACAGTGATCACCAATGGTAAATTGCATCCGCGTTCCTTCCAATACTTCTTGGACTTGACACTCATTTTTGCTGCCATATTTCTTATAGAGAAGTCGTCACTTGCAAGTAAAATATTCAACTCACTTTTGACTTCAAAGATCTGACTAAGAAATAAATTGGAGGTGGAAGAGTGATGCCCAGGAAAAACGTTTGTTGCAGTATAAAATACCTCTAGAGCTTTACAAATATTATCTGTCTTCTCCATTCTACAATGCTTGGGATGTCAAACAAGTATGGATCACGTGACTTCATGTGAAAAAAACTTTCATATTATTTAAGGCTGACTGTAGCATTAAAAAATTAGAATTCCATTACGTGCTTACATCTAGAACTAGTTCCTTACTCATAGATACTCGTTCTTGTTTGGCAACCTCCTTAAACTCCTCCTTTCGACGTTGTGAACATTTTACATACTTGACCAAATTTCTGATTTTAGCTACAATATCTTTATTTCGATCAAACCATCTTGAACAACTAGGTTCAAAATATATGCCCAACACCGTACATGAAAAATCTATCCGTAGAGAATAAGACTAGACTTGGGAGCAAAATGCTCAATCAAATTGCTTACTGCCACATCATTTGCAGATGCACTGTCCACTGTAATAGTGCATAAGTTTTCAATACCCCACTCAAATAAATAATGAATATTCATATCAGAAATATTATCTTCAGTGTTCAGAGATGGAAGCACACAAAAACTCAAATTTTTTCTTGAGAGTCCAATGCTCATCAATGTATTGGCCAGTGATAGCAATATATCCAATTATTTGGATTGGTGTCCAGAGATCCGTTGTAATGCAAATTCTGTGCGTGGATTTTCTAATCTCATCTTTCAATTTACCTTCTATGTATCATACATTTTAATGCGATCCATTCTCAAAGTAAATCAAGAAATAGGCTTGAACATCGGTTGCATATTTGTCAGGAATACCTTCAAAGCATCTTTCTCAAGTAAGCAGAATGGTAATTCATGTTTAATAAATAATCAATTAGGTCTTCCCGACTTCTATCCTAATCAAATTTCCAATTCCCAAGCAAGGTAGTTGATTTTTCAAGTGTTGAAAAATGTAGGAGTTGTTGGCCGGCATTTTTACTTTTGTTGTGTATGCAATACTTATCGACATGTCTTTTTAGATGGCTAGTCCCGCCTTGTGTACCACATGATAGAATCTGATGACATTTTAACCATTCACATCTTTCTTCACCATTATCTGAAGACTCGATGATTTTAAAGTTTTTCCAAATATCTGATAAAAAATGCTTAGGTTGCTTGCGTCCTTTGCTACCAATCTCAATGGGAGAATTACAATTGCCACCGACATTATCATTATCGAGATCCATTGCCTAACCATAATTGGATATCGTAGATAACTAGTATACTCATGAAACCATCAATTGATGACATACATATTTGCATCACCGAATATTAACTTATACGTTACCAAAATAATTATTTTTAATAAAATTTTATAGTAGAGATGATTCCAAGCACCCACGATACTGTGTGTGTGAGAATGTAATTTATGAATGTACGGGACTGATTATACATGTATCACAGAGAAAATGTGTAAATAAGTATAGCATTCACGTAATAGTTTAAGAATGCTATTGTCAAATCAATTACTTTATTTTTGGGTGTTCAAATTGGATGAAGTAATATTTATCGAGAGACATATTGAAAACATATCGAAGATTTACCGATGGTGGTTGCCAGGTCGAGGAGGGTCGCGTGGATGTATCGTCAATTCAAGAGTCGGTGATGAGGGTCATACCTTCGCTGGATGAGCCATCGACAAGAGGATTATACGTTGGAAGGGATGGCGGTCGAGAGAATGTTGAGATAAGAATCCACTCTAGCCGTATAGGGCCCTCGACAAGTCATGAAGGAGAGTCGAGGATGGGATGTCGTGTACTACTATCAGAAAACAAACAGCTTGGTGGTGGCCGTGAGAATGTGGTGGTGGGGAGGGGATTCACGGGTAGGGGAGGGGGATTCACGGGATTGAGAGATAGGAAGGGGATGTGGCATTGGTGGAGAATTTTCAATTTAATCATTCAAGTCCCATAAATCATACAAATTTAACCCAATCCTTCCCTAAACCCACGGATTCAAATTAACGACCTTTGGTATTCACTGAACTCCAAGGGATGCGGGCTACATCGGGCCGTCGAGGCCCAACTCGGGTTCAGGCTGAGCCTGACCCATGTATAAAACTTAGATAGAATGAGGGCATGGGCCCGGCCCTCATTTACCTCAGGTACGGGTCTAGTCCGAGTTTTTCCAAGTCGGGTCAGGGTCGGGTCTGGGCTAGCTCGACCAAATGCTCCACCCTTGCTCCGGCCACTGTGTGCTCTGACCCTCGTTTCGACTCACCAACACCCCCATAAGCTTTCCCCTTCATTTCTTCATCAAACCCTCACTCAATACAATGATTCTGCACGAATCCACGAATCGAGTCTCCATTTTGTCACATCGTCGGAGATATGCCGACCACACCCATTTTTTATGTGAATAGCTTTAACTTCGAGTTGAGGAGACAACCCTCAAGCCCCTCAGTCTTATTGTGTAGGAAGCTAGACCAAATATGCCACCTAGGACTCGAATTGAACGAAGAACAAGGTCCCATGTTGCTTGAAACGAAGATGCCTTCCCGGTCTCCTCTGATGAGATGTGGACCTTTGTAACACCTCTTGCAGCTACGAGAAGTCCCCAGGAAGAAGAGGAGCTGGTCAGCATTGTAGGAGATCACCGGAGGCTCGAGCAATCAGCGATAGAAGGAAGACATGGAAGCTATTCTTCCTCAGCCCTTCATCATTGCCCGATCGAGAGGAGGCCATATCTAATATAGCCCCTCCATTTAAAATGAAACGAAGATCGCTCCTCTGCCGTTGGATTTAAGTGGCGCGATGTGGCACGCCAACGACTTCATACCAAGCCACAAGCGCCAAGCACGAGGACCTCCTGGGTATATTGCGCAATTCCCCTGTGCTCTTTTGTAGTTTGTTTTAGTCCTATCAATATAAAATTGTGTGTAATATTTTAGTAACATTTGCATGAAGGACCTCACACTTTATTTTTATTTCAATTTAGTCATTCCACCTCACATGTAGCATCACATGAGAAATTGTAAAAAATTACGTGTATGCGCTCATATTATCTGGATATATTCTAAAATGAGTTTATAGTTTATTAAAATTACAAATAGGTCCCAGTAACTACTACATTTTATTTTGATGTATATTTTTTCATTTTAAATATTTTAATTACTCTAAAAATGTTAGAAAAAATATGTTAAGTGCATGATACCATGTTCAATCTCACATAATTTTATTTTTAACATTTTAAACTATATTCATATTTTCTAAAAATCCAAAAACATGCATTTTCTCCATGTTTAGAACTAAAAGTCCAAAAAATATATAGTCTAGAGTATACTATGTTATACCACATATCCAAAAATCACTAAAAATACAAAATATAAAACTTAAAAACCACAAAACCCTAAAAATCATATAAAAATAAGTAAAAATTAAAGAAAAATCCAAAAAATATACATGTCTATTTTTTATTTATTATATATACTATATACTAAAAATAATTTTGAGTTTATTTTGGGCTTATTAATATTTAATAAACCCAAAATAATCTCAGATATTTTTATTTTTTACATCTTTAAAAATCTATAAAAAGCAGAAAAATTATATTAACTTTACCAAAAATAGAAAAAAATCACACAATCACAAAAAATATATGAACTTTAAATATAATTTGACTTATTTATAAATATAAATATCCATATTACATGTATACACTATATATTACTTATAATATATATTACCATATTATTATATATAAAAATCTATATCTTATTTTCAAAATCAAAAAGAAATTAAACAATTTGCAAAATTAAAAAGAAATAAAAATAGAAAATATAAAAAATATAAAATAATTTAATATACATATAAAAATTAAATATATTTAAAACCCCACATAAAAATAAGAAAAAGCATAAAAATATAAGAAAATTATATTATTTTTAATTAGAAATAATTATTAATATTTTACTACCCTACAAGTTTTCTCCTTGTGGTTCGACACTCTACCAAGTTGCACTATACACACATTTATATAGAGTTATTATAAATTTTAACTCACATACACATTTGATTTATTTATCTATTTATTTTTGGGTTATCGGTTGTTTGAATTAGAGATTAGTCTTCACAGTGATTGTCGGTTTAGCTTGGTTAAGCCAATAGACCACATCTCTTTTCAACAATCCCCTAAATGAACTTCTGCAATTTCTCTCATGGGTAAGTTGTAGTAGAAGGGGAGTGGTGAGACAACTCTGTCTAACAGATCATATACTCCCGGTCCATCATCGACCCATGGGTCAGCTCAGCGAACTCTCTCCAATGGTCTGGGTAGAACTCATTGTGAAACTCGTCAAAGAAGACATCCCAAGTGATGGGCAGCCATATTCTCCATGGTGGCATTCAACCACCGCCCTGCGTACCCTGCAAATGAGTACTCTGCTAAAGAAATCTATGCTTCCTTTGGAGCATGGATCATCCTCAAAATCTTCACCACATGTGACATCCACAGCTTCGCATCATCAAGGGTGGTACAGAAGAATTGTGGTACATAAGACCTCTAATATGCCGCATAGATTCTCTGATGCTTCTGTAGAGCATCAAATCACCCATCTGCTCAAGCTCCAGAGATATTGACAGGTTGACGCTCTCTTCCTCGTCGTGAGAGGGATGGTAGGAGGGATCGTCCTGATGTTGGAGTCACTGCTTAATCACCTCTTGAAGTTATTGGATGCTTTGTACAACCTATACAAGGAAGGCTAGCAGTTGCGCCACATCGGGATCCATACAAGGTAGCATGGTTCTGCACAAAGAACCACATCAATAATACTTTCTTTATTAATAAAGACATATGGATATGAATATAATTCATGCTATTGTCCTTAAGAATCATGTCGGATCAGAAGACTCTCAACACTATAATGTATTTCAAATACCAATGAGGAATGATGTGAGTAGAATGGGATGGAGAACCACTTCTTTTGATACCAAAATATGACATCCGTCCCCTGAGGATCTAGGTACTCAATAAACCAGCTCCACACATGCATTACACATTCAAAACATTTAATATAATATAAGTAGGAGAAAATAGCACAAAAGACTGAAATTTAAATTTTCTTTTCATACACATCATATCAATCATTCATTTCACATCGCATGTCCATAAAAGTCCATAGTGTACCATGTATGTATCAAAATGTGTGTCCATGCGTACATTGCACATCTCATGTCTCTCAAAATGCTACAAATAAAGTAAAGCAGTAAAACTACAAGTAAAAGCTAGCTACCAGCACTGTACCACAAGGAAATCGTGCAGCTGACAAAAAAGAGTAGCTCCAATCCTCAGCTGCTCATTGATGCAGATACTCTTGAGTACCTGCAGAAACAATGTAAAGGTATGCTATGAGTAAAGTTGCCCAGTAATATGCCAAACTACAATAAGTAATGTACTAAAAAGTGTGCAAAAGAAACCAAACTGGGTAAACCAACCTCACGAATAAGAGCATAACTCTATCCATTCATGTTATCCTTGAAGAACTAAATCTTCAGGGATAGTCTGTGGTCTTGGTCCACATGGGACATCACACTATGACTCTAAGGCACTAAGAAAGCCTCAGGATTAGGGAACCGTTGTAGGCATGTGGTGGGGGTACAATGTATCCTATCTAAGTTCTCAACACATCTTCTAGCTTCACGTACCAACTGTAATTCGCATGTTAAATTCCCAAGCATTCGACTTCATTCGCCATAACCCCAATTCCTTAATCAATTTTCAACTTGTGAATCACCGTGAACCGTTCAAGTCCACTACCCACATGTAAGAGTCCACATTAGTGTAGGGCATGCAATAGGGCACCGATCACCAAGATTATTCGTACCATATTCGAAAAGCCCATCGACTATACCAATCCTCCTTATATACAGGAGATCACTTCATTTGTTCCATTTCCCCAACTCCCACAACCACATTTCTCAGAACTCCCCTCTTAATGCTCCCACCCGAAATACTAACCAATGTGGCCCACACCAACCAATACACAAGTGTTAGACCTAAGTGAAAAAAATGAAGAAATAGACTACCAACCATGACTACTTGGTGTGCTCTCTAAGTATTGGGTTAAAGCACACAAGTACTGAGGTTGAACACCATCATATTAGTTCCTCGGTGTGTCAAGCAACGTGTCTCCCAACCAATACCTATTGGGATTGTGGTGTTTAAGCTTATACCCGGGCCCCAAGGGTACAATCCCCTCCCTTGGTGATGTCTACTTCACTACCCCGCATGCCACATAAGATAAAATCATTGCGGCTTGGACAGGGGCCCATCAGGAAAGACATCCACTGAACTCAGATGTAAATATATAGATCTGGATACCCCTTGATTATTCGAACGGTGCTCAATATGTTCTCAACTCATCGAAGCTCGCCGCACCAATTTATACTCACTTTAACTCATAAAAGGATCCAAATCAGTTATTTATCAACTTAATTCCAATAATCCAGGTATTTATCTTATATTATTGTGCCTCAAAATAATTCTACACCTTTTTATGTTCAATTTGCCTCAAAATTTAGCTCCACATAGGTCTAAAGTCCCAGATGATCGATCAACCAACAAGGCATGATCGATCAGCCTTGTGTCACGATCGATCATCTCCTTCGATAGTAACCATATTCGTCTTCGATGACGTCCATGAAGTCGCTTCAATTGTGAAACAAATCACACCCCCTTATTCCTTTTCTTACCCATATTAGAATCATATTTTTACTTTCCCCATGCACTTATCTAGTTAATAGGAAATCATGAAATGTAATACAATACAAAAAGGGTTTCGGCAAAAAACTCATCCAAACACGAAAGCGACACCATCTACGTGTTCTAGACACTATACATGACTTGTGTTGCAAAAACCATGTGGATTCGACAACAAGAGAGGGGTAATTCCATACGTACAGGAACATTCCCACGTGACAATCCTTCACCTGGAAAGATAGTTCTGTGGCATTTCATGGAGCGTGAGTGTGTCCTCGACGATCCCCACTACGTCCTCTTCGAAACAACGTACTTCATTGTCCAATGGTGGTCAGAATTTGCTCCAGCGGCGGTGCTCAAGAGATGGGGGAGGAGCTCCAGAAGGTCGGAAAAGTGGTTTGACTAGCCCACTTGGCTCACCCCCTCTCTTATATATGCAACCATAATTGGATCCAGATACGTTTCCAATAGCTGCATCCCGACCATATTTTACACGTATCTCTCGCATATGGACTCTGATATCAACGTTCTTGGATTCGCTACAGAGGTCTCGATGAGAAACATGAGGTGGTGTAGTCATTTATCTAATTTAATTACTGGACCAGAGCAGAAATTTGGGAAAAGTTTGGATCTTAATACGAGAAATCTCACAAACTTTTATCTAGGCATCTTGTTTCCAATCACTATTGGTTCTTCTACATATTTTTAAAACGTGAATAACTGACTACTATCTTCAATTAATTCAACAAGGTTAGGTTAATGTTCACGAACAACTTGTTTGAATTCATCATTATTTGGTTCTTCACCCCCCCTCAAATTAAAAGTTTTCATCCATTAAGGATAATATCTTTGCAAAGTTTTCGCCATGACTGTCCAGTTGATACAAAAGTCCCACCATCCATTTATAATGATGTGCTCGTACACCAGAACGTCTCACAGGTGGTCGTTTAAGCACTTCTTGCATGGACAGTAATTGATCTCATAGATCGGGCCTCTTTGAAATATCTTTTGATCATCATAATAAGCCAACTCTAACCAATTCAACGCATTAGATTTGTAATGGAATAATCTGTTTTGCATTTCGTCAACCACAACTTGTCCTTGATGAGTGCCTTCACAATTAAAAACTTCTTATTCTCTATAATAAAAGAAAGATCTATAGAGACCTAATATTTTACAAAGATGGGGTCTATGATTTCACAAAGATAAAGAAATCAATCTCATAAATAAAAAAACCTAACCTAACTCAACGCTAACCTAATCCTATTACATTAACTTTAAGATATAAGAGGAGAAGTGCTTCTTTAAGGTATCACTTGAGTCCATCCATACGGATTCAAACCTACTGTAAGATGATCGTTGTCACATGCTAGTTTATATCTAAGGAAATTTTAGCAGCATAAACTCGCACCCCTACATTATACCCCATAAATCAATGATGATTAAGTCTTAAAATTACCAATGGAATGACAATATTGAGAGTAGATTATGATTGATTTAGTATACCGAAGAGGAAGATTATGTGGCTGAATTTTTCTCAGATATAAATGCTGCATGTGGCAACGATCTTCTTATAATAAGGTTCGAATCCTTATGGACCCCCTTAGTCCGAAACCTTCAAACTAAGGAAAGTCAACATAAATGAACATTATATGGACACCTTACGTCACCCAATCGTACGCGCTATAAATGAGAACTATAAGATGCTCGTAAAATATTTAATCATTTATGTTGACTTGACAATTACTTAAATTTGGTTGGTTTATAGGAGGATATGGAGTTATGTGATCCTAAAGTTGTGCCTAAATATAGTGTTTAAAATTGTACCTACAAAAAAATCATTCTTCCACCTGCACACATCAAAAATCTATGACCGTTGGATGACGATATGTCATCTTGAAGTGAGTTCAATAGTTTTTTTGAAAAAATAAAAAAATATATATAACGCATTTGGAGGTGATAAAAATACTCCAATGTGTTGCACATGCATCTTAGTGTGCAAGGCCACATACAACCCCATGTGGAGGGATGCATGTCCTGTGAATTTTTTGTGTGATTTTAAATATAATTAGTTTTTTAACCTTCATATCTAGCTAATTACATATTAATGTGTCACATGTATATGGTCACATTAATTACAAACTTATGTGATAGCTTAATATCGCAAATTATTTATTAATATGATGCATATGGTAACATAAGGTTACATACACGTATTCAAACACAAAAATATTTGGGTTTACGATATACGGGCATAACAGAGATATGTGTGTATACATAGATGGAGAAGATTATACATTTTAAAATTTATATGAATCATTATATTTTACACTAGATGAATACTCATATATATCCTAACCCAACAAGCCCATGACTTTACACAATAGATGGATCACTAGATGAATCCTCATGTATATCTTAAATCAACATCTCAATATTTTATTCAATAGATGAATCACTAGACGGACCTTCTTGTATATCATAAACTAACAACCCACGATTTTAAACATTGTACAAATCACTTTATTTTACACAATATTACACACATTCAAGAAGAAACATATGTCACTTATCTACATACGACTATACACGATTAACCATTTTATGAATACATTTCTATCTGAGTGACAATAATATTACATTGAACATGAATATTTAACAAGAACAAACATAATATTGCAGACCTACATATACATACACACATTAATTAAAGAGTTACAATTAAAAGAGTCTAGAAATACATACATCGGATGTTAGGTGGGTGATGAAGCCTCATTCATCACTCTTTATTCTTTTATTTTAGCTAATTATCTTGGCAAAGCATCATGTGAATAGTTGTAAATACAATAATTTAACAATAAGCATGCATGTGTTAATATTTCATAATTAGCATGTATTTGTGCAAAAATAAAAGAATAAAGCATAAAAGAAAAAGAAGAAAATATTTAGAATAAATATCGAGTGACCCAAACCCAAGAAAGGGCCAAGCATTGGCCTGATTGCCAAAGAAAATAAGTAGAGAGAGATAGGGCCACTTCACATTGCATATATGTATCATATGTGTATGTATTTTATTTTTACAAAAATCAAAGTAAAAAGGTGTTTTTACTTCCTTGTATATATTTCTAGAAATAAAATAAAAATAATAAAAATAAAATAAAATGGAATAAAATTCTCTCTCTCATGTACATAATACATATATATGTGTATCCTTCCCTATTTATTTTATATTTGTAAATAAATAATAAAAATAAAATAAAAATTATTTTATACTTCAAATATTATGTTGTAAATAAATAAAATATAAAATAGGGTTATTTGTGTAAAAATAATAAAATAAAAATAATTGTACAAAATACATAGGTATTTTTACCTGTATATAATACATTATACTGTATATTCAATAATTTATTTTTCATAAAAATAAATAAAAATCATAGAAAAAATTCCTTGAAAAATAATAAACATTTTTCATTTCATTCATTTTTTAAGTTAAATTTATTTATTATTTTTAATCTATTTATTTTTTATTTTTAGCTATTTTGTCTTGTAGCCTATTTTGTCGTTTTCCCCCGCCTCTCCTGATTGATCCAGAGAGGATTGTTGACCTCGGTCAACTGCCCCCCTGGACTTCGTTTCGCGCGGACCCGGTTTCATCCGATTTTTGACTAATTTCCGCGACCCGATCCGACCGCTATTTCCTTCTATTCGCTGCTTCGATTATTGAGGAATGATCCACGATCCACGCCCGATGAAATCTCTAGGGATCTGTTCCTCGGTTCGCACGTGCATGCTCTATACTTCTCTGACCCTGCACATATAAAGCCTCCTGGAGCCACATCTTCTTCGACATCTTTGGCCGCTGCCCTCGTCTCCGGTGACCTCCACCTCCTCCCATGAGTGACATCATGTGAAGGAGAGTGTTGCAGTGAGGTCTCGAGGTGTGTAGCCCTAGGTCCAGCGTATACTTCACCGTGCTCTGTCGCGAGGTGAGCCCAGTCTTTGGGCTCGTCGACCCATTGAGGCAATGACCCCCGGAGGTCCCTGACCTCCAGCATAGACGACTCCAGCCATTAGGTAACTTAGATTTCTTCTTTTTCGCTTTTGATTCGAGTTTCCTTCTTAGAGCAGAGCTTCCCTTCAAAGCTCTGGCCACTAAAGACAGTGCATCATCTTGTCACTCCGTCAACCTGACCACCTTCACCAGCCTTCTCCCCACCTTCTACGCCCATCCATTTGCCTTGTTCGTCCCAGGAACGAGCTCCAGGCCCTCCTCCATCGTCACTTCATCGGAGGGCCATGCCTCGCATCATCCGTCGTCCCCTTCATGCTTTAACGGGTCGAGGCACTTTGCCCTCGACCCTGTGGTTTGTCTGTGCAGGTCAGAACGTCAAAGGACTCATCTGGAGGTTCGAATACCCGAGCACATCAGCTCCAGGTCTTCTCGGTCCGCCAGGCCTTTCTCCTTGGTCCTGGCCTCATCGGAGCTACCCCACAGCTGCGGACCATCGTCAGCAGCCTTTTCCCCATCAGAGCAGCCCCGGAGGATGTCCCTGCAGCATGTATCGGTCAATCGAAGCTCGCCGGAGGTGAGTTCTTTGCCGCTTTTCCAGGTGTCGTCTCTTCCGTTGGATCGAGGTTCCTTCCAGTTCTAATCTCGCTCATTCATCCTCGGGGGGTCCTCGATCATTCGATCCATCTGAGGATCATTTCTCAGCCGTCCATCGTCGAAGAGGCATCCGGAGATCTCATATGTCAGATTATAAGTAAAGTGCTGTCGACCGTTGGACAACCAATAAAGAAGGGTAAATTACACTTAGGCCCTGTCTTGTTTTTCATTTACTTTTTAGTCATGTAAATATCTTTAGCAGTTGTTTTTATTTCGGATAAATTGCATCTAAGACCTTATGCTTCTAATATTTGCATTTTAGTCCCTATGTTTGTGTATCGCGTGGTCCGTCACGTGCCCCCCCTGGGTTATTTGCATTACATGCCCCAGACTTTATTATTGTTCTTGAATGAAGTTTTATTATTCGTATTTGAACTTATACCCCTGAGTGCATGGTTCACGTGCTGTCCACGTGTGGAATTGGATTTTTTGCAAATTAAGCCCTGAATTATTTCCTCCTGTTATCTTTTGTCTCAATACTTTTTAATATTTGCACATAGGTCCCTATTTGTTGTGTCATTTGTTTTTGATTAAATAAATAGCAAAATTGCTCCAACAATCCTAAGATTTTGACACGTAGCTCCTGCTACTGTGTAGGAATTTTGGGAATTTTGGGGTTTTGTTTTGATTTCGTTTATTATTTTTAGAAATTCAAAAACCTTAAAAAGTATCTCTGATTGTGTTTAAAAATCCATTAAAATATTAAAATATCTTGAAAAAGTCCAAAAACATTTGTGATTGTGTGCTTTGTGTTGTTTTAGTTCATGTTCAATTCTCATTTCATTCCCATTTATAAAACTTCTAGAAATTAAAAAAGAGTAAAAATCCTATAACAATCATTAAAAATTCATAAAAACATCAAAAAAATGTGTTCTTTTTTTCTGTAGGTAGATTTTATTATGTAGTTTTACAAAAATTACTGCTAGGATTCTAGAGGTTTTAAATAATTTTAATCTGCCTTTATATCCAGGCTGTACATTGATTACAATATTCATCCTTCTTTTATTTTTAGAAAATTACTTTAAAATCGGAAAAACCCCATAAAATTCACAAAAACACTTTAATATTTTACAAACACAAAAACATTTTTGTTCTGAATTTTTGAGCATTTTTGAATAATTGATTGAATTTGACTTTTTACTTTTTCTTCATTTCTTTTATTAATAGAAAATCATAAAAAATTTAAAAATTAAAAACCACCAATTTTCTTTCTTTTCTTGGTTGCATGACTACTTCGTAGAATTATCATTCTGTGCTCCTTGTGATCGACCCTGGTAGCTATACCAGGTAAAAAAATTTAGCAAGACTGCTTGCCTTTTTTGATTGCTTGATTTCTTTAGTTGGTGGTCTATTTTTCTTGATTAATTGCGCCTTGCGATTTGGGTCGCGACGACCTTAGATATTCCTTAACCCGAGTTGCTAGCTTCACGCTCATTAGTGGGTCTACATATGTGGAGGCTATGTACGAGGATGATGGAGACCACCATATGCCGAGAGGGGTTGTAGAACCTTGGAGGAGGAGGAGGAGGAGGAGGAGAGGCGAGGGGCTGGAGAGGAGGAGGGGTGATGAACCGCTAAATGCATGTATTAATATGGAATCATTGTAGCACAAACATTTAGCGTGTCATATAGAACTGAATTAATAATCTCTATAAAAAGGATTCAACTTTAATTTTTAACCTAGGAAGTCCAGGGTCGAACACAAGGATGCGAGCAATTAAATAATTAAGTTTAAATGTCAAATATCTTATGTAGAAACTTAAAGGATAATTACAAAAAGCTGATGCACAAATCACAAACAAGATAAGTTTTTTAAAACATTTTTATGCACTTTATAATTAATAAAGGCGAAGAAGCACAAACAATATAATTATAACATTCACAATATTTAACTACAAAAATTCCTTGAATTTATTTAATTATAATTAAAGCTTGAATTGGGTGAATGGTGATTTAAGTCTCAAAAACAAATCAAAATTTGTCCTTTTAGTTTCATTGTGATGCTTATTAGTTTAAGTTCGTAATCAGATCATTTAATACTTAATGACAATTAAAAATCTAATAATTAATCATTAAGAGTTAGTATGACTAACAGGTTCAATTGCATACAAACATGTGCATTTTCAATTTGATTTAAAGGTTTAAAATAAGCACTCAGAAGAAGAAATATTTCATGCATAAATTTTAAATTCAAATTAACAATAAAGCACGCCACAAGGTAAAGCATCAAATTTGCTTTCAAACGAGACCAAAATCACTTCATTTGGATAAATATAAAGAAAGATATTCAATATTCAATCCATGGGCCTTTTGAAAGAAAAACCTTCAAGTTTTATTACAAACAAGGGCAGACGGGTTTTAAATTGTAATTCAAATAACCCGCAAGGGGTATTATGCAAATTTTACAAAGTGGGAGGACTTATCTGCAAATAATGAAAATCAGAGGGTCTGCATTGCAATTTTCCTGCCTCACGTGCGCGTTGCATGTGACCAGTCTAGGTTCGGAGAAGATGGCTCGATCCACGTGGTCGCCTACTGATGAACGCGAATTTCACCTCTTTAATAATCAATAATTGTAGTATAGGAGGCAAATTTCGGTCGGTCAAAATACCACAATCTTTGAATATTGCGGAATATTTTTTACTTGGCAAATATACCAAGGTCGAACTCAGGGAACGGTGATTTTTAGTTGTGTGGTCTTAAATCAAATTAAATAATTAATTCGTGTTCGATTAATTTATGTGTTGAAGAATATACAATGCAATGATGACAATGCTATGCAAGGGAAATAAACAGTATTGATGCTGCCCAAGATATGTAATTTTAAACGTATTAATTCCTCGAATAATATGATCAATAATTTCACAAGATTAATCACAGATTAAAAATAATCTAACTTGATGCTCAGGTTAATAAATTTAAGCTCAGAATAATTTGAAGCGAGATATCAGGCCTCCAAATATCGTTGAATCAATTCCTCGAATAGTTGGCCATAAACTTAGAGGAATGGATCTAAACTAATACCCTATGAAATCTAAAATATGAGATTAATCATCAATGATCACCAGAGTTTAAAATGATCATCTGTCCTCCTGCAAAAATTTATCAATAAATTCTCAAGCACAAGTATGTCAAAATAAGCCTGCATATGCCAACAGTGATCTTCAAATAATAATTATCAGTAAATGACTTCAGATCTGATCACAAGCTATGCTAAATTGTAGAGCATGAAAATAGCTTCAAAATGACATATTATATGCTCAAAACGGAGTTTGTATGAAAAAGTTATGATAAAATGAAGTTTCAGGGACTTAAATATAAATAAAAAAGTTTTTCTTGCAAAGAGGTCCCTGGGAGGACTTATCTATAATTAATAAAAGTCGGAGGGGCCCGGACGTAATTTACCCCAGGCGGGCGTATTTCTGCAAATTCTGAAAGTTCCATGGGTGTTTTAGCAATTTTTCCAGGCTTGCACTAGGAGGCTCGGGACGCGGAGCTAAGGTTCGGGCGGCGGAGCAGAGGGTCGGGCCCGAGGCTGAGGTTCGGAATACTCGAGCCTAAGTGGCCGCAGGTGGAGGCTCGGATGCCCCGAGCCTCGAGGCTAGGGCCGAGACTCGGGGATGACGCGTGGCAGATCGCTGACCATTGGATCGAGGGCGTGATCCAACATCAACTGGTGACGGTGGAGACGTGCGGGCGGGGGCTAGGAGGTGTCCTCGTCGGCGGAGGCGACGCGCGGGCTGGGGGGGCGGAGCTCGGCTGACACACGGCCAAGCTGTGGCGATCGGCGAAGGGGCATCGGCCGGCCCTCTGCTGTGCGGAGGGTACGGAGGAGCTCAGCCGGGGTCGGCGGAGCACGACCGACACTCGGCTGAGCAGCTGGACGCGAGCGGGCGAGGCGACGCTCGAAGCGCGGAGGTGTGAGGCGGAGCGGGAGGTGGAAGCTGAGGTGCTAGCTAATGCTGAGGCGCGGGTGATGGCGAAGAACCTGTCGTCGCTCAACAGTCGACAGACTGGAGCTCAAGCAGTGGATTGAAGTGCTGCGGTAAGGGTAGGTACCCTTGGATCTCGCCGATGATAGGATTCTCCAGCTACTGTCACTGGCTGAATAAGAAGAAGGGCGGATGGCCAGAGAGGAGGCGGGTGGCGGAGATTTTATAGGAGAGGAGACGGCGGCGGTTACGTGCGAGGGCGGCGCGCATAACGACAGGCGTCGCGCATGGCGAATGGGTGTTCGAGGAGGAGAAACGGCATGGGGGGAGGTAACGGCCGAAAGATGAAGGAAGTCGGGTCACGTGCTGGGCACGTGACCTGGGCGGGCTGGAGAGAGAAGAAGAGGGGTGCCACGTGGCACGCCCAGGGGCTGCCACGTGGCGCCCCAAAAAAATTCAAAAACTAAGGACAAAGAAAAATAGAAAAGAAATAAAAGAAACCTCGGATTGAAAAATTTCCTTCACGAAAGTTGTTTGTCTCATCGAGCTCGACAACTTCCATGAAGGACACGGGAGCAAAAAAGGTCATCTGTGAGAAGTGGTATTTTTGGTGGTTCTCCATGTGTATAGAAAATCGGGTTTTTTGTATTTTGTATTTTTTTGGTGGTTTTAGAGAGGATAAAAATATAGAAAAAATATGATAAAATACAAGAAAAATAATTACACACTAATCTATTTTTTTTGGATTTTTAATAAATAAGAAAATAGGAAAATAAAATAGAAGCAAGAAACACACAACTTTTGTACAGACCGACAATGGACACTTGGACTCAGTCAGTTTCTTTGATTTCAGTTTGAAACTGGATTTGGATTTTTGCATCGCTTAATAAAACTTTCATCAAAGAATACAAATGAAGAAGAAACAAAATTAAAAGGGTTAATTAAGAACATAAAAACTCAGGTCAAAAATAGCAAAAAGTCAAAATGCGCAAAAGAGGCCCAAAACCCAACTTTCACATATGGACTCCGAATTTTATGAAATTGGTCTTGTTTTGAAGGTATTTGAAAATGGAGTACTTTAAATATGAGTAGACCAAAATCGGACACTGTATGTGGGAGATATGCTCATTTTAGTCCGTTAGATGTGAAATTAGACTTTGGGATTATTTGACACTTATTGGAGTTAGTAATTTGTTGTATTTTTTATTTAATAAGGTTAGTAATATCCACACAATGGAGGTAGTTTGGGGTTAATCAGAGTTAGGATGAATTAATTAAAAATAGGAGAAGTTAGCGGCTTTTTGGGCTAATTTACACGGGATTTTTAATGCAATTTATGCATGATGAAATACAAGTATTATTAACACATGTATGAATGCTAATAATGCTCTATTAATGATTAATTACAAGTGGATGAAGGAAAACAGAGCCTAAATGACCGATTTTAGCATGATGAATACGAGATTCATCGTACCCCTATACTTATACCATGCTCGTCCCCGAGCATGAATGAATGACTTAGTTGAATACATCCCTGACTGTGCATGTGAATTTTCAAGGCTTAATT
Organism: Ottelia alismoides; assembly: GCA_037367405.1. Classification (NCBI taxonomy): domain Eukaryota; kingdom Viridiplantae; phylum Streptophyta; class Magnoliopsida; order Alismatales; family Hydrocharitaceae; genus Ottelia; species Ottelia alismoides. The sequence continues at coordinate 75,255 of JAZKJV010008286.1, read as the reverse complement.
CATAGAAGACCCTTAATTTGAGTGATCCTAAAATTCTGGGCTCAACCAAGCTTTAGTTAAAAGGAATCCAACCTCTCTAATTTTCAGTCTCTCTGTTTGTACATATAATATAAGGATATGATTTTTTGTGTACCACATTCATGAGAGTCAAGTCTAGACATCACCCAAAGTTCTAATCCAAGAGACTCTCCTCTAGACCTAATCCTCAACACTAGGGAATAAGTCTATTCTTGCTTCAGTCAACCGTCTCATTAGTTTGTCAGACTTGAAAGTGTAGATTGACGGCCAGATGATGGAGGGCATAGGATTGTGTCTGATTTTCTCTCCCTTACATTAGAATAAGGTACCTCTCGAGTGCCTTATTATTCAACACAAGCATATTTTTATTTTGTTGATCAATGTGTCCGTCAAGAGAATTTGGAGTCGTCTGCACTTGTTTTTCTGGGTGTACACCGGGGTGTGTCTCTTTTGAGTATCTAAGATACCTTCGACACCCAGACTTGTATCGCTTACGATGCAGAGCCTTTTTTTGTGGTGTCAGCCCGACTCCTTGGTCCTAATTAGCGCTTGGTCCAAGTGGACACTTTGAAAATGTTTGGGACCGCTCGCCATTGGTGGAAGCTCATTTGGAATTTGACTTTGGATGATAGAACTTTTCTTTGACATTTCTTTTTCTTTTCTTTTGTTGGCTAGCTCCACTACTTTTACCAAAAGTTGGCGCACACTGATCAACAATTTTCATTAAGTTTCATCACACCCTGGCACTTAGGTCATTTATCAAGAGATAGCATATGAATCTTATTCACACACTGGCTAGGGTATTGCTGACACTCAGGTTTTCTTCAGCCTTCATTAACTTTATCCCATCCTCGAATATCATCAGATTGGGTCTAAACTCAAATCTCTAGTCTCAGTTCCTTAAGTGATAACTCAACTCATCTCATCAATCATGCATTTGTGAAAGTGATTGTGCTGATCATATTCTTTTTGAAGGTAGAGATGAAGAGTGCAATATAGCGCTCAAATCTTTCAAACTAGGAAAGTGTGGATTATTAAGTTCAAAACCCTAATGACTAAGGCATGCTAACTCAGAATCTCAAGATCTCAGAAATCAAGTATCCTAAAAAATCCTCAAGCCTTGAGTGATGGTGAATGTGTCAGGAATATATCAACCAATGAATGCAAGACCATGAGTGATGATTTTTTTAATGCAAAAAGTTTTTTTCTTTTTTTTGTTTGTTTTGTTTTTGAAAAACAAGTATTATACACACTACTTGTACCCATCACCGATGTCAGATAAAAACGATTAAAGTATGAGCTATGGATAAAGTAGATAAAATATATACAAACACACCCCCCCCCATACTTAGCATGTGCTATGTCCTCATGGCACAAAGTGAAATGTATACATAGCTCGTACGGAGTATAGATGGGTCAAAAACAAAAGAAGAGAAGCGATGTATAAACAATGGTAGCGGTCCCCCTATACTTAGGCTCAGGTCAGCCTAAGTATAATCGGATAATTACAGATGGGGAACCGGATAGATTTTCAGATGTACAAGATCAAGGAGGTTTGCGATGGACCTTCTTGCGGGAGTGTGGAGGGAGATAGTATGGATATGTGGAGTGTGATGAAGAAGGGGCCGACGAAGATGACCAACCATCGTCGGAGTCGTCCTCAGGAGAATAATAGTCGTTTGCAGAGGATCTCCAACTTTTGTCGATCAGAGGTAAGTGCCCTTGGATCAGAGTTGTACCTATTGCACTTATCTGATGAACCACATCAGGACCGGACGAGGACTCTTCAGAAATCACCTGATGTCTAAGGTCAAAGGTGACTTTCTTGGTCGGTTTGTTTCCTTGGGAAGTATTGGGAGGAAGTTGGACAGTCTTCATCTCCCTGTCTTGAGTAACTGATGTGACATTTGTGAGTTCCTCATCAGATGAATCCCCGTAAAAGTCGATCAATTCTTGAAGGGTCATACGCTGCTTCGGTCGAGGGAGATTGTTCCTGGTGATTTTGTGGTTTATGGCTTGGGTTGTTGATGTCACTTCCGGATGGTCGTGAATTTTGGTGACATCGGATGTTTCCAGAGTCGGTTCCTTATATGGTTCAAGTATCTCATGAATTACTGCCGACTCAAAGATTGGACCACTCAAATAATCGTGGTGATCTTCAATAATATGGTCCAATTCCTCATAAGCTCAAAATCTTGATTTTTCCTAGGAGCTGTGATAGGGTGGTAAGAATCCGAAGCTTGTCCAACAATTAGTCTTTTAGGTGACTCTCCTAGGGTTTGTATATGTGTGTCATGCGGAGAAGTCTGAGAAATATTTATTTCTTGATCATAACTGTCTGTTTCAAGTTGGTTTTCCTCAGAGCTGGATGTGTCATTGGGGGTTTGTTCATTGAGGTCCGAGTTCGGGAACTTGATTTCCTAAGTCTCGCAATCGACGATCGCCTTAGCGGAGGCTAAGAATGGCTTTCCTAAAACGATCGGAGACTCAAACATCCTTCCGAGGTGGTCAATGTTAAGGACAATAAAGTCCACTTTATGTTCTTTACCTCAGAAGTTTACGACGACAGAAACGATCCCCCGCGGTCTTTTGGTAGATCGATCGGGTAATTGAACGATCACCCTAGTCTTTTTGAGTTGTCCGAGTTTGAGTTGGTCAAAGACGGACTTGGGGAGGATGTTTAAAGTAGAGTCATCGTCTAAGCGAACATGAGTGAATGTAGAATCCTCAATTTCACATGTGATCCGAGTCAACCTCTTGACTTTGCAGCTTTTGATTTTATGATTCATCACCAAAGAACTAGCCATAGATATGACATGATATTCAGTTCTTGATCGTTTCTTGCCCGTCTTTTTGGAGTTCAATCGACTCTTCACAAATCTCTTAAGATCGGGCACATATTCTATGGCTTTGATCAATGGAAGCTCTAAGATCAGACTCTTGCAAAATGCTTCTATTTCAGAATTGTCCAATTTTTTTGAATTTTCAAATTTTTCAATTTTTTTGGTATTTTCTGTAATATGGTCAGTGGGGGGTCAGAGGTCAGCAGTGGTTGTGCCTGATTGTGTTGATGCAGTGGTTTGCATGGTGGTGGCCTCACTTCTTTTGAATTTTGCATAGATTGGATGAGATCATATATTCTCTCTGTTAAAGTGTCCGCTCTATGATTAATCCGAGCAATCTCATCCTCAAACATCTTATGACTAGTGATTGAATAATCATTCTCCATGTGTCGTGATTCTGGCATGTAACCTTGAGTAGAGTATTGATTGTTCATAAACATTATGGTCTGGTCATGAGTTATATTTCCTTGAATTTGATTTTCCAGTGGATTGTCGAAGGAAAATTGATTGTACTCAAGAGGATAGTCATCTTGAGTAGGGGATGGTTCAAGAGGTTGTGAGATCGTAGTAACCGGAAATCGTGTTCTACTATCAATGTTGGTTACTCTATTGTTCCTCCTCAATTCTGGTCTCGCTCTCATGTCCATAAGATTGTCAGAATATGAGAGAGGTCTATTCCAAGAAGAAGTGTGGTCATAGGGTGGGATGTATGGGCGGGAAGAGAATGATGGCTGAGGGGAACTTGAATTGAAGATCAGGTTCTCCTGAGGAGTGTGAGAAGAAGGATATCAGGATAAGGTCAAGGAGATCGGAAAAGAAGACCATTGTGTCGATATCTTCTCAAGATGGATGGAATGATTAGCGAACCACGATTTGCTTGTGATTGCAAAGTCTTTGACGCACACAATCAAACACAAAACAAACACATCGATTCATCCACTCAACACTGGTGAAGGCACGTTAGGGTTCAGCCGCTTATCTTTTCAATTTTAATTTAATGACAAAACAGTCTTAAAAATTAAGCGGAGCTGTTAGGTGCTGAAATATTTCACAAAGACTGTCCCGAGTTCATACAACTAGTTGCACCTACTTTCAGCCAGTATAGGTGTAAGTACGGACCGTTTAAACGGCTACCCGTGTTACTTAAGGACGGAGCCTTCTGCGGTGTCCTCTAAACCACCTACTCTGCTAAGGGAAGTCGGACCGTGAAACAGCTACCCGAGACCCTCACTGAAAAGTAGCTAATTGTTTAAAATCAGTGGTCTGAATGAACCACTTCGGTTTTGGGCTCTTTCCTAAGTGTGCGTTCTGGTCCTTATAAACAATGAGTGGGTTTTTCTCCACCAAACACAGGTTAATTTTAGATCAATTTATTTACAGTCACCTTAATTAGCAGTCCCAGTTTAAGATAAAATTATCACTGAAGTTTATGTGAGCACAGAAATTCACGTCTAATGAACAATCCCAATTTCTTAACTCCCAAGTTGTAAAACTTAAGGAAGGAAACCGAAAAAGCCGATGCAAACATAAATCAATGATGCATGCTTAAGAGGAAGACTTACAGTGAATCCTTGCGTTCTTCATGCGGGATGCAAGACAAGGAATTTAAATTACACTAAATGATATGCACAGATGAAAAACGCCCTAAACAGATAGTTCTATTAGCGGGAAGAATTGATTTAAATTTTTGGCTAATGTTGAACGATCTACAGTGCGTTTAATTAGTGAAAGTGTGGCCAAAGAATTACGAGCACAATCAATGATAGAGATATAATCGTAATGTGCCTAAATCCTACGCCACTCAAGTGGGGTCCCAACTACACAGAAGGGGTTGAAACAAACCCGACACACCACAATAGTGTTCAGTCTGAATTATTACAAGTGTTCAAAGAGAGGGACCCTGAGAATAATGCATAAAATTAAACCTAGTCTAAGCTCTCTCTCAGAGAAATTAAAATTCAAATTTCCGTCCTTGCAGATCCTTGATCAGATCTCAAAATTCCGCTCCCAGCAGTCTGCAAAGAGAGATTTTGTGGTTAGTAGCAGAAGTAAGAGAAATGCAAAGTAAAATGCAAAAATAAAAAAATGGCACAAAAATTAATTTTACAAAAATTAATTATAAAAATGATTTAAAACCCTAAAAATTCGTTGTTCCCCAGCAACGGTACCATTTGATGAGCGCAAAATTCGCCTCTTTAATAATCGTAAATTGTAGCATAGGAGGCAAATTTTGGTCGATCAAAATACCACAATCTTTGAATGTTGTGGAATATTTTTTACTTGGAAAGTATACCAAGGTCGAACAAAGGGAACGGTGATTTTTAGTTGCGTGGTCTTAAATCAAATTAAATAATTAATTCGTGTTCGATTAATTTATGTGTTGAAGAATATACAATGCAATGATGACAATGCTATGCAAGGGAAATAAACAGTATTGATGTTGCCCAAGATCTGTGATTTTAAACGTATTAATTCCTCGAATAATATGATCAATAATTTCACAAGATTAATCGCATATAAAAAATGATCTAACTTGATGCTCAGGTTAATAAAGTTAAGCTCAAAATAATTTGAAGCGAGATATCAGGCCTTCAAATATCTTTGAATCAATTCCTCGAATAGTTGGCCATAAACTTAGAGGAATGGATCTAAACTAATCCCCTGTGAAATCTAAAATATGAGATTAATCGTCAATGATCACCATAGTTTAAAATCATCATCCGTCCTCCTGCAAAAAATTATCAATAAATTCTCAAGCACAAGTATGTCAAAATTAGCCTGCATATGCCAACAGGGATCTTCAAATAATAATTATCAGTAAACAACTTCAGATCTGATCACAAGCAATGCTAAATTGTAGAGCATGAAAATAGCTTCAAAATGACATATTATATGCTCAAAACGGAGTTCGTATGAAAAAGGTATGATAAAATGAAGTTTCAAGGACTAAAATATAAATAGAATAAAGTTTTTCTTGCAAAGAGGTCCCTGGGAGGACTTATATATAATTAATAAAAGTTGGAGGGACCCGGACGTAATTAACCCATGGCGGGGGTATTTCTGCAAATTCTGAAAGTTCCAAGGGTGTTCTTGCTATTTTTCTAGGCGTGTACGTGGAGGCTCGGGACGCGGAGCTGAGGTTCGGGCGGCGGAGCAGAGGGTCGGGCCCGAGGCTAAGGTTTGGAATACCCGAGCCTAAGTGGCCGCAGGTGGAGGCTCGGATGCCCCGAGCCTCGAGGCTGGGGCCGAGGCTCGGGGATGACGTGTGGCAGATCGTTGACCGTTGGATCTAGGGCGTGATCCAACGGCAGTTGGCGACGGTGGAGACGTGCGGGCGGGGGCTAGGCGGTGCCCTCTCCGGCGGAGGCGACGCGCGGGCTGGGGCGGGCTGAGCACGACCAACACACGGTCAAGTTGTGGCGATCGGCGAAGGGGCGTCGGCCGACCCTCTGCTGTGCGGAGGGTACGGAGGAGCTCGGTCGGGGTCGGCGGAGCACGGCCGATACTCGGCTGAGCAGCTGGACGCGAGCGGGCGAGGCGATGCTCGAAGCGCGGAGGTGTGAGGCAAAGCGAGAGGCGGAAGCCGAGGTGCTAGCTAATGCTGAGGCGCGGGTGATGGCGAAGAACCTGTCGTCGCTCAACAGTCGGCGGACTGGAGCTCAAGCAGCGGATTGAAGTGTTGCGGAAAGGGTAGGTACCCTTGGATCTCGCCAATGATAGGATTCTCCAGCTGTTGTCACCAGCTGAATAAGCAGAAGGGCGGATGGCCGGAGACGAGGCGGTGGCGGAGATTTTATAGGAGAGGAGATGGCGGCGGTTACGTGCGAGGGCGGCGCGCATAACGGCAGGCGCCACACATGGCTGATGGGTGTTCGAGGAGGAGAAATGGCGAGGGGGGAGGTAACGGCCGAAGGTTGAAGGAGGTCGGGTCACGTGCTGGGCACGTGACCTGGGTGGGCTGGAGAGAGAAGAAGAGGGGTGCCACATGGCACGCCCAGGGGCTGCCACGTGGCGCCCCAAAAAATTTTCAAAAATTAAGGACAAAGAAAAATAGAAAAGAAATAGAAGGTGATCTCAGATTGAAAATTTTCCTTCACTAAAGTTGTTTGTCTCGTCGAGATCTACAACTTTCATGAAGGATACGGGAGCAAAAGAGGTCATCTGTGAGAAGTGGTATTTTTGGTGGTTCTCCATGTGTATAGAGAACTGGGGTTTTGGGATTTTGTATTTTTTTGGTGGTTTAGAGAGGATAAAAATATAGAAAAAATATGATAAAATACAAGAAAAATAATTACACACTAATCTAATTTTTTTGGATTTTTAATAAATAAGAAAATAGGAAAATAAAGTAGAAGCAAGAAACACACATCTTTTGTACAGACCGATAATGGACACTTGGACTCAGCCAGTTTCTTTGATTTCAGTTTGAATCTGGATTTAGATTTTTGCATCGCTTAATAAAACTTTCATCAAAGAACACAAATGAAGAAGACATAAAATTAAAAGGATTAATTAAGAACATAAAAACTCAGGTCAAAAATAGCAAAAAGTCAAAATACGCAAAAGAGGCCCAAAATCCAACTTTCACATATGGACTCCTAATTTTATGAAATTGGTCTTGTTTTGAAGGTATTTGAAAATGGAGTACTTTAAAAGTGAGTAGACCAAAATCAGACACTGTATGTGGGAGATATGCTCATTTTAGTCCGTCAGATGTGAAATTAGACTTTGGGATTATTTGACACTTATTGGGGTTAGTATTTTTTGTATTTTTTATTTAATAAGGTTAGTAATATCTACACAATGGAGATGGTTTGGGTTAATCGGAGTTAGGATGAATTAATTAAAAATAGGAGAAGTTAGCGGCTTTTTGGACTAATTTTCACGTGGGATTTTTATTGCAATTTATGCATAAGGAAATGCAAATAATATTAACACATGTATGAATGCTACTAATGCTCTATTAATGATTAATTACAAGTGGATGAAGGGAAACATAGACTAAATGACCGATTTTAGCATGATGAATATGAGATTCATCACCTACGGAGATTTGGCGTGTGGTTCAGATGCAGGCTCAGATACCAAATCGTAGGTTTGAATCGCTGCTTCAGCTAGAGAATGTGGCTTGATGTCAGTCGTAGGATCACGTCCCAAAGTGTATATTCCAACGGTGAGTTCTCTTTACTCTGTTCTCTAGATCCGCCGCGGTCGGCGATGCCTTTGTTGTGCTTTGGTTAATGTGGAGAAGCTCATCTTGCTTCTCTACCTCCGTTAAAGGCTGGATAAGCTTTGTAAAGGTTCTGCGCAATCAAGGTTAAGCAAGGGACAACGAGGGGTTCCTCTGATCGTTTGGTCTATGATGCTTCGAAGAGGGATAACATGGAGATCGGAGGTTCGTTTCAATCTCTAATCATTAAAATCCTTCAAACTTGCAACGTTAGTACAGAGCACATACAAAGAATAGAATGTTCACAAAAGAGATATATGAGGTGAAATGAGAAGCTCTTATGTCGTGAAGGAAAGAGCTTAGAAGGGTTATTGCTTGGATGAAGCAAGAACATGGATCAACGTGGATACAAAGATGAAGAAATGAATAAAGTCACTAGATGTAAACACACGGAATATGGATCGAAGATGGATATTTTCATATACTCATATTAAGAGATGAGCGATGAAGATCAGGTGAAATAAATTAGTGAAAATTAAAGCAAATAAAAATAAGGGCTTTCACCTGGAGATAAACAGATGAATCAATAAAGACTTTGATAATTATAAGCCCGATGCAAAAGCTTGAAAACTTTGCAGGTCGTCGCTTGACAATCCTGTCATGGTATTGAAGCTCAGGTAGTGTGAATGAACAACTACAACATGAGGTTATCCTCATGGATCTCGCCGGAGTCTTCCGCCCGTCGTCGCTCAACCTTGGACACAATCTCTGTCACAAAAGGGCAATATGGCTAGCGACTAAGCTCGCGTAAAGGCGGATAGCCGGTCCGTATCTAATTGTGGTCTATTTGAAGGCGAGTATGGTCAGAGGTTGCTATCTCTAGGTGGTGGTTTCAACCATCACCGCTTAATGTGGGAGTTAGGGTTAGGGATCAAAGGGTGGTTTGCGTGAATAAGGGTTGAATGATGAAGGAGTTGGTGGCTGCTTAGAAGGAAGATGGTGTGTATGGACGTTGGCAAAAATTGGAGAAGTTACGTGGGGCGAAGGAATGTGTCTCTTAGAAGAGGTGCTGGAGGTTGGGGATGAAGAAGGGACCGTTTGATCTTTAGATCTAACAGTTGTGATGGATGCGCAGGCGAATGGACGAGATGCGTCTGATCAGAAGGTGATCAGACGGTGGATGACTAGGCGCAGATTTGGGGCTTAGATTTCTTGATGGAAGGCGATCGTTCGTTCTAGAGCTAAGCACCCACATACGGATGAGATGAAGATGTGGGCTCATATGACGGTCAACAATGGATGAAGGTGGTGCCAAAAGAAATGGGCCACGTGGCCATCTGAGGAGGCGCCACGTGGCTCAATCAGAATTGAAAAAAATATAAAAAAATAGATTATAATAAAAAAGAATTGATTAAATGGAGAATTAGAAAAAGTGATGAACATGAAAGTTGTAGATCTCGATGAGATCTACAATTTCATGCAGATGTCAAAGAGATCATAGGTCATTTACATATAGATAAAAATTAAATAGTTATTAAAACAATGTAAAATAAATTTCTTTGATTTTTCTTTTTATTATTTGTTCTTTGTATTTTGTTTTATGTTAACTTATTTTTATACAATATTATTCTATTTTTTTATTTTTAATAAGAAATAAATACATAAAATATTACACAATAGTAGGGTTATATTAATATAATGTAATTAATGTTTATTATAAACAACGTATAAATTAGTAATTAGTGTTATAATCAATTAATCTTGTTAATTACTTAATCAAGAGAGATAAATAATGATGATTAAGCTGATAAATCTCGGATTTATCACCCCCTATAGTTAAGCTAAGCTCGTCCTCGATCTAATAAAAGAATTTGTTAGAAAGTTAGTTTAATCAGTGAGATCCTCGACATGTGCACGTGAGGAAACAAGGCTTGATTTGACCTAGAACACTAGGTTTTATGAATCCTAAAACTCTAAGTTGATCCAAGTATTAATCAAAAGAATTCAAATCCTCTAATTGTCAGACTCTTAATGTATACATATATATAAGAAGTATGCCTTAGTGTAGACTGCACCATGAGAATAGAGTCAGAATATCATCAAAAATTCCAATCTCAGAAGCTCTCCCAAGGACCCAACCCTCAACTCTAGGGAACAAATCTAGTCTTGCCTCAATCCATCATCTCTTTAGTTTGTCAGACTTAAAAGGGATAGATGAAAGGTCAAATTATCGAGGATGTAGGATTGTGTACTTGTTTTCTCTTCCTCTCATTGGAGCATGTTATCTCAAGTGCCAATATTCAACACAATTTTCATTTTGATTTTTGTTGATCAGTGTGTCCATCAAAAGCGAAGTTGGAGTCGTCAGCACTTGTTTTACTGGGAGTACACCGGGTTGTGCCTTTTTTGGGTATCTAATCTAATATATCATCTACACCCAGACTTGTAGCATTTACAATGCAGAGCCCTTTTTGGGTGCTATCCCGACTCCTGGTCCTAATAGCGGTGGTCCAAGTGGACACTTTAAGATGGTTGGGAACGCTTGCTTTTGGTGGAAGCTCTTTGATATTTGTCTTTGTATGGTGAGAGCTTTTCTTTCAACATTTCTTTCTTTCTTTTCTTTGTTTTTGGCTAGCTCCACTACTTCTACCAAAAGTTAGCGTACACTGATCAAATTATTAATTAAATGTCATCATACCCTGGCACTTTAGGTCAAAAACAAGAAATAGCATGAGAACATGTCCCATACTGGCTAAGATGCTGACACTCAGGTTTCATGAAACCGTCATTAATCTTATCCCATCCTCGAGCATCATATAGATCTCAAACTTCCAAGCCCGATTTATTAAGTGATACTTTGACTTGTCTCAATCATGAATGCAATCGTGCATGTGAGTGATAGTCAAATTCTTTATAGGGAGATTAAGCATGAGATATAGAATGCATATCTTCGAACTACGAGAGTTTGAATTTTTAAGTCCAAGACCCTAACGATTAATACATGATAACTCTAAGTATAGGGACACCTTAAGCCAAGTGTTAAAGATCTTCTCAAGCCTTGAGTGCATAGTGAAAGTGTCAGAGAAGAGCACTAATTAATAAATTAGTAAAATAATTAATGAATTATTGTTATTAAGATAAAAAACAACAGAATGGGTAACCTTGATAGAACAACACAGAAGAACAATATGAAGAACATACTAGGATACCCAACACTACAAACTTCAGCTCCTTAGAAATCAAGATTAGATCTTTGAGGTTTTTAAAAACATAGGTTGCCTTATGTTTCAATTGCTTTTTTCTAATAGAGAACACTTCAGAATCTAAAAAAGAAAGATATTCATCGACTTGAAATTTTAACCTTCAAGAATGATGCCATTCTTCCTCAAAATTGATATCCATATTTACATGGGAAGCCTCAAAATTTTTCCAAATCATGGGAAGATGAATCAAATCTTGATATCCTACAACAGACTTTTGGGTTTTCCTTATAAGAGGAAAATTAGACATAGTAGGTGACCCAACTTACAAAATAGGTGAGAATTTAAGGACTGGACATCCTCAAGAAAAGTTAAGGGCATCTCCATATCTTATTCTTCTATCAGTAGATCATCATCATCAATCGACATCACTCTTTTCAGAGAACTTTTCATCAACTTAATCTTCCAAAATATAGAGTTAAAATCCATATTGTCCTCCATGTGTAACTCTGAAAGACTCTAAGGCAAGACAACCTTATAAAGGATAATGACAAGACGGTTCGGGGAATCGTCATAACCTCTTAGAAACCTTAAAGCACTAAAGGATACTGAAGAGACACAATCGAGTTAATGAATTTATTTTCTGATTTTTATTGGATTTTGAATAAAGTTAATTAGTTAGTATCATTTACACCCTTAGCTTTGAAAATAATTTTTGAAACTTTTTTGCAAACAATGTCACATAAATATAAGATTTCAAAACATTTTACAAATGATTTTGATTTTTCAATCAATGCCAATTCGAATTTTTACAAACCATGTAAATACCTTAAAACCATGTCAAATAGGTATATAGTTCTTAAAAAATCATTTCAAAATATTTTATACAAAACTCAGTTCAAAAATGTAATACGATGCCCATAACCCCAAGAGTTTGAACATTTTAAAATTATTAGCTATGGCTATAGTATATATATATATAATATACGGTAAACCCCCCTATACTTAGCTTTTGTTATGTCCTCATAGCACACAGTGATATGAAGCCATGGCTCAACTAAGCATAAAACAATCCACAAGAACTGAGTCAAAATTAACACAAGTGTAAGAATGATAAAGAAAGAGTCATGATGAATATACAGGGAAGATCTCCCCTATGCTTAAGTGTTGGAAAGTCTAAGTAAAGATATAAAGATAAATACAAAGGAGAGATCAGAACAAAGGAGAAAATAAGGATAAATCCCCCCTATACTTAGGCTAAGAATAGCCTAAGTGTAGTTAGGATAATGAATAAGAGGCGAATGGAATTTACAAAAATTAGTATGAATCTTCTGGAAATGAATCTGCTGATATGAACCGGTCATGATGATCATGCCTTGCCTGAGAAATCTGAAACTGAATCGATCGGCATGAAGTCAATCAGCTCTACGGAAGTTAACCTTTCTTTTGAATCTACAAAATGCTTAAGTAATTGCCTGTTAACCAGAAAGGAAAGTGCATTCTCTGAAAGCTCTGAAATCTCTACACTATCATTCTCATGCACTTCCTTAACAATAAAAGGATCCGTCCACTTTGACTTAATTTTGTCGTGGAAAATATTTAACCTAGCATTAGACAACCATACCTTTTTTCAGGGACAAAGTTCTTGCATCAAATATGTGCATCATGTCACTTCTTATCCTTGTCCTTCTAGATCATATTGTTGTCATATGCTCGGTAGCGGATTTTCACCCAGTTCATTTAAGTTGAGGTCTCTACACAACTTCCCTAAGTGACATCTCCAATTTATCTTTTTTATTGCCCATTCAGATTTGTGTACTAACTCAGCGAGAAAATGACATGGCTTGACATAAATCATCCTGAAAGGTGAAGTACCAAGAGGAGTATTGTAGGTCGTCCTGTAAGTCCATAGAACTTGGTCCAACAACTAAGACCAATTCTTCCTATCTGCATGGACTAACTTTTTAAGAATGCTCTTCACTTCCCTATTCGAAACCTCTACCATGTCGTTTGATTGAGGGTGGCAAGGACTAGTTATTCTATGCTCAAATCCATAGTCCTTTGATAAAGATTTCATCATCTCATTCATAAAGTGGCTACCCCCATCAGATATCAGAACTTTAGTACCCCGAACCGTGAAATAATATGATCCTTAACAAACTTGCAGACAGTCTGACCATCTGCGGCTCGGATTGGGATAGCCTCCATCCATCTTGACAAGTAATCAACCGCTAACAAGATGTACTTGAACCCTCGGCTATCAGGGAAGAGACCTATAAAATCTATGCCCCAACCATCAAAGACATCACAAAAAATCACAAGTTGCATGGGCATCTCATCTCTAGAACCAATAGTTCCTCCCATCCTCTAACAATAGGGCACAACCGTACAAAATCAGAGGCATCTCGAAACAAGGTCGGCCAAAAGAAACCACACTGTAATAACTTGTGAGTGGTTCTCTTTCCTGAATGGTGTCCTCTAGCTTCAAGTGAATGACAATACATGAGGACAATATGATATTCCTCCTGAGGAATACACCTTCTCCGGATACAATCCGATCCTTCAAAGAAAAGGAACAGATCCTCCCAATGGTATTTTGAATTCCACTTAAGTCGGTCTATACTACTCCTAGTCCAACCATGGGGAACTTGCTTGTATCCAAGGAAGTTCACCATGTTGGCATACCATAGGAGTGAGTCTATAACACAAATAGACTCATCTGGAAAGGTTTATTGAATAGGCTCAGTATAAGGGGAATCCTTTGTTTGAATGCTCAAAAGATGATCAGCCACTACGTCTTGACTCCAGGTTTATCCTTAATTTTCAAATCAAATTCCTGGAGTAAAAATATCCACCTAAGAATATGTGACTTCGCTTCCTTCTTTTCCATGAGATATTTAATGGCTGAATGATCTGTATAGACTGTCACTTTTGAGCCTAAAATCACATACCTAAACTTCTCTAAAGCCCAAACTATGGCAAGTATCTCTTTTTCAGTCGCTGTATAATTTTTCTGTGCCAGATCTAAAACTTTGCTTGCGTAGTGAATAGCAGACGGAATCCGATCTCGCCTTTGCCCCAATACAACTCCTATAGCAAAATCCGATGCATCGGTCATGATCTCAAAGGGAAAAGACCAATCAGGATCCTGCAAAATAGACGAGTCACAAATCTTCTTCTTGAGGAGCTCGAAGGCCTCAAGACACTTGTGATCAACAAAAAAACTCAATGTCTTTTCCTAAGAGATCAGTCAGTGGTCCGGCAATCTTAGAAAAATCATGTTTAAATCATCTATGAAATCTGACATGTCCCAGAAATGACCTTACTGACTTGATGTTGGTTGGTGGATCAAGTTTCTTGATCACATCCACCTTGGCAGGGTCAACCTCCATTCCCTTCTTGGAGATGACGTGCCCCAACAAAATACCATCCTTCACCATAAAATGGCTTTTTTTCCCAGGAGAGTACCTATTTACCTACACCTTTGAAGAACTCGATCCAAGTGTGCTAAAAAAGAATAATGAATCACCATGGACTGAGAAATCGTCCATGAATACTTATAGGAAATCCCCAACTATTTCGGCAAATAGTGTTATCATGCATCTCTGAAATGTACCCGGGGCATTGCATAGCCTGAAAGGCATGCGTCTGAATGCATATGTGCCGAAGGGACATGTAAAAGTGGTCTTTTTCTTGTCTTCAGGGGAGATGGCTACTTGATTGTAGCCAAAGTACCCATCAAGAAAACAAAAGAACTCCTTCCTCGCTAATCTCTCCAAAATCAATCAATAAAAGGTAGGGGAAAGTGATCTTTCTTGGTCGCAGCATTCAGGTGCCTGTAATCGACACAGACACGCCACGATGTAGGTATTCATGTCGTAATCTCAACTCCCTCCTCATTAGTGACCATCTAAATTCCTGATTTCTTCGGGAGAACATGTAAAGGTGCCATTGCCACCCATTTAGAGTCAGAGATTGGATAAATAAAGCCCGCTCCACACCATTTCTCTATCTCTTTCTTAACTACTTCCCATAGATTTGGATTAAATCTTCTCTGTAACTCACAGGAAGGTCTAGAATTATCCTCAATTAAAATATGTGTGATTAGAATGTGGGGTTTATACCCACGAGATCCGATACAGTCCATCCTTTAGCCTTACGGTTCTTCTCTAATACCTCTAACAACCTAGTCTCCTGATCTACAGTCAACTTAGAACTAATGATGACATGAAACTTATTCTTTGATTCCGTAAGGAAGGAACACTTGAGTGCATTAGATAATGGCTTCAACTCTGGTAAGGATGAATCATCAAGTACATCTGGTTGAACTACCACTGAATCTGGATCTGTATTGCTTAGTGGAGATGAATCGTCTATAATTTTGTCCACCGACTGACGAATTGGGAGTCGGGTCGCCAAAGAAGGACGGTAATTCAGCCAAAGCCATGCCCGACTCATCATCTATTTCCCTTGATTGTTCCAAAAGAAGAGGAACTGACAAGTCCAAGGAGACTTCTGAGTCATCAAGGGAATAGGAAAACGCATAACTCAAGAACTCATGCAACATATCAACAACTGCTCTGTGTATATTGTCCTCTCCAGATGAGAGGTTCTCACTCTGTACTGTCACGTTTTGCGCCTAAATCCCAACTTTGCTAACTACATCGCAGTCATCCTAGGATAAGGAAGAGAAATCCGTGCTAGACTCTGAATCAGGTCGCTGCCATTTTGTTTGCTTCATATATAGTTCCACTTCTCCACCAGGAGAATGGAACTTCATCATCCCTATCTGATAATCGAATGAAGCTCCCACAATCCTAAGGAAGGGCCATCCATGTATAATATGAGAATCTCTCCAATGATTAGGGATATCCATATCAAGGACAGTAAAGTCCACTTTGTAGTCTTGTCCCTCAATCGAGATAATGACATTCTTGACCTCACCCTTAGCCTTTTTCATAGATTTATCCGCAAACTGAAGTAATGCTCTAGATCGATGTAAAGGTCCCAACTTCAGTTTCTCATATAAGGCAAAGAGAAATAAGTTGATCGAAGAACCATCATCTAGGAGAGTGTGTGCAAATGCTATGTCATCGATATGACTCACAACATAATGTACACCTAAATCCCATTTCTTCCGAGGCAACTTTTGGTTCTTGAGACAAATTATAGTGGCAACCGATAAAACATGGGTCTTGACATAGATGTTTGGTTTCTTCCTTCTAACTCTGATAGGTATGTATCGCACCTTCAAATACTTTTGGAATACAAGATGACTGACCACATATTCATCAAATGGTACTTTAACCATGATATTATCTCTACAGAATCATGCCATTTCAAGATCGTCTTTCTGGATCTTATTAATGATGCGCTTTCCTGCCGTAAGAGCACGAGGGAAAGGGATAGGCAAAAAACAATGTGAAGACTCAGAATCATATAGAAACATGCTCTTTATTTTTTTAAAGAAATTGAGTTTTTCACACTTGAATCTATTATAACTGGAATATCAACTGAATTATCTACTATAGGATAGGGAATGCATGTTGATTGTGCATTCTCCTTATCTGAAGGTACAAGGTACTTCGTAGATTCTGAATCTGATGTGTGCTGATCCACTCTTGTACTCCTCCTTGATTTCTTCCTTGAAGTCTTCGTCTTCTGGTGATTTCTCAGAAGATGCCTACCTTTATCCTCCTCTGAAGTCTCCTCAGGTTGAGTTTCAGAGTTTGTCCCCTCCATGTCCCAGGCCCGATCAGGTACGACCATGTCTTGTCTGCTCCTAGGAGACATATGATTAACAAATGAAACGGAAAGATCTCGTGCCCAGATTGGTGAGAATCTGTGTAATATACCTGATCTAACTGTTGCTGCTGAGATCTGTTCAGGCTATTGGGATTAGCGTGAACCTAGGCTGGAATGGAGGTAGTAATGGCAGTGCACTCATTATGCAAATGGGATAATCGGTTGAGGTCAACCCTCAAATCATGCAATTCATTCATGTAGGAACGCAACTCCTCTAAAATCTGTCGCTGAAAATCCATGGGTCTGGAAGATGACTGCTGCAGATGTGAAGAAGAAGAAGGAAAGGAAGGACAAAAAGACTAGACCTGATGGCCATAGGATTGTTGTTGTTGTTGTGTATGATGTTGAATATGTGGGAATTGCTGGCCCGACTGGTACGTCTACTGACGCCCGTACTTCTACTACGGCTTTGGTGCCTAGTATGGAATGGCTCCAGAGCTCGGTGCTAGAAGAGGAGTAGCACTAAATGATGTTTGTAAAAAGTCTGAGGATGCTGGTATGAAAAACGGTCCCCAGAATTCCTCTATCTAGAAGGATCTTGCATATACCACACACCATTTACTTCCCACACTTAGGAAGGCTCCTCGATGACTGTTTCAGTAGATGGTGGATGTTGCTGACAAGAATGGGCTAAAGGCTGGTCCTCTACCCATGGTTGGGGTGGCCCTGACATATGCTGCTCTTGAATATGATGAACACGATAAACTAGAGCAACATATGCAGTCACAATAGGTACCCTTTTCTTGGATACCTTATCAGTAAGCTCTATCATCTGCTTAGGTAATTTGGATAAGTTGCTATCCACTCATCCAGTCGCTATTAATCCTTTCAACCGCTGTAAGTTTGTCTGCTATAAGGCCCATGTCAAAAGGATCTATTGTATCCTTCATTCCCCCGCTAGATTGGAATGGATTGGGGGCTTCTAACTGAGTTCTACTAGTGGTTTGTGCCCTACTTGTCTTGGCCATTCTCTCGAACACTTTCCAGATGGTGTCCACACCTCTTGCTGTATAGTTGCCTCCACAAGCAACACTAACAAAACCGTGCACCTCATGGTGTAAATCGTTATATAAAGATTGAACCAAGATGGTAGGCTCTAAATCATGGCAAGGACATTTCTGCAAGAGGTCCTTGAATCTCTCCCATGAACCACAGAAAGCTTCATTGGGAAGCCGGGAAAAACTCATGATGCGGAATGAAACAAGTTGGTTCTACTCAATGGGTAGAACTTCCTTAGGAAGAGGTCCTTGAACTGCATAAAGGTAGTTACAACTACCCCCAGGTTCTTCATCCAGTAATCTGTCTTATCCTTCAAGGCAAAAGGAATGGCTTTCAGCCTAATGTAGTCTTGACTAACTCTAGGATGTCTAAGATTAGAACGGACTAACTCAAAGTCCCTAAGGAACGCATATGGCTCCTCGTGTGCATTCCCATGAAAATATGGCAGCATGCTAAGGAACTACGGCTTCAATTTGTACTCAACTTCAGGTTCTGATGGGCTCAATAATTAGTCATCTGAAACTGCCCAGGGTTATATGTCGCGTCCATTGGTGCATCTCGATCCGACTACAATTAGCCTAATTATGTTCTCATAAGTGCTTGATTTTGTTCGGATTCTGCCAACCTAGCCCGCACTGCATGCAACAGGTCCTCTCATTCTTCCTCCTCTCCATTCCCATTCTATCTTTTAGGAGGCATCTTTAATGTGTTGTTGTCACCTTCATCAGACAACATATTGGAGTGAGATGTAGAAGAAGATAATGAAATCAAATCTATCTCACCAAGGAGATGACCTTCCTCAGTGAGTAAAAAAGGAAGATAGGAATTGGTTGAGATGTAACCAACCCCAAGGAGGGAATCATGATACTCCGGTTCGAAAAGAGGATTATTTTTAAACTGGGATGGTCCAGCTAAAGAAGGAGACAAAGAAGACTAGACCGGTGAATACATGATATTTGGACGGTTCAACGATATGCTCGCAAAATCCGAGCAAATATCCAACCAATTATCCATCTTCGAATTTCAAGAGATAGGAAATTTGAGCATGCTCGATACAAGAGAATCTAGTTCTATCGGGCACTTGAAATATGCAGAGTTTACTCACAAAAAACAATAAATACAAACCCTTGTGAATTCACCAACTCAACGCTATAGGCTGAGATGATGGCCTTATTATCTTGTCAATTTTTAACTGGTGATCAAATACAAATCTTGACAGAGTTACGAGTTGTTAGGTGCCTAAATTTCCTTACAAACTGGCCCGATTCTTATGCCTAGTTGCATCCACTTTTAGCCAGTATGGAAGTAAGTACGGACCGTATAAATATGACTACCCGTTACTTGAGGACCATGCCGTACGCGGTGTCCTCTAAACCTTCCACTCTGCTAAGAAAATATGGAGCATTTACCAGCTACCCGTATATCCTCACTGAAAAGTGGCTAATCATTTTTATAGAACTAGTAGTCTATATGAAAATTCATGGCTTGGCTCTATCCTAGTCATCCTTCTCTCACTTGATAAGTACCTGCAAACAAATGAGGGCTTTTGCATCCGTAAAACAAGGTTTCTTTTATTCCAATTTATTTTAATCAACTTGCTTCAATTCAGTCATGATTTTAAGAGTTTTGGTTATCGCTTGAATTTAAGTGATCACAAACATCGCTTAACTTACAATCCCTTTCCCTTTATCCTTAAGTTGGTGGAAGCTGATGGAGAAAGCGAAAAAATGGAATGCAGACAGAAATCAATGATGCATGTAGTCGTTAGAGATACTTACAGCGCTTCCCAGCACTCTCCATGTAGATGCAGAACAGAATTTATAAATCTAGCTATATGGTGCGAGTCGAAAAAGACACACCTAAGCAATGAAGAAATCAATTAATTTGACTAAGTAGAACGTATGTTACGTGCGTCTATGAATCTCCTAAGATTTTTGCAATTGTGAATCTTATGAGATTTGTGTAGTGTGTCCTAATTTACGAAATAGATCAAGCAAACATGACCTACGATTTTTCTATTTGACGTGGTGCATTGATCTAAAACATCAATCAAGTTGAGAACCACTCTCAACACAACCATACAATGAATAATAAAGTTAAACACACCTTCTTTACATGCACGAGATCTTAATCGAGAACCGATGTAATTAGGCAATTAATAACAACACAATGAAATGAACTTAGTTAATCTAATTTAATCTCTACGAAATAAATTGCTTCATGAGCTCTCTAGCAAGTAACTCCAAGCTCCTTGCCTCCGCGGTCCTTTGAAAGTCATCAGCTTCACGGGCCTTCCGCAAAGCAATATATTTGTTAGAAAAATTCTAGAGAGATTGAATTATGTAATTAAGTATGAATCATGAAACAATACAAGACAACATCAATCAAAACAAGCTCAAGAATAATTAAGCCTAAAAATCACTAGATAAATATTTGAGCATAAAAAATGATCATAAATATGCCGCATCCTCGGCAATGGCGCCATGTGATGAAGCGCTAAATGCATGTATTAATATGGATCCGTTGTAGCATGGGCACTTAACGTGTCATACAGAACCGAATAAATAATCTCTATAAAAAGGATTCGGCTTTAATTTTTAACCTAGGAAGTCCATGGTCAAACACAAGGATGTGAGCAATTAAATGATTAAGTTTAAATGTCAAATTTCTTATGTAGCAACTTAAAGGATAATTATAACAAGCTGATGCACAAATCACAAACAAGATAGATTTTTAAAACATTTTTATGCACTTTATAATTAACAAAGGTGAAGAAGCACAAACAATACAATTATAGCATTCACAGTATTAGTAGACACTCAACAAACGACTTGTACTAACTACAAAAATTCCCTGAATCTATTTAATTATAATTAAAGCATGAATTGGGTGAATGGTGATATAGGTCTCAAAAGTAAATCAAAATTTGTCCTTTTAATTTCACTGTGATGCTTATTAGTTTTAGTACGTAATTGAATAATTTAATACTTAATGAAAATTATTAAAAATATAACTATTAATCATTAATAATTAGTATGACTAACATGTTCGATTGCTTACAAATAGGTGCATTTTCAATTTGATTTAAAGGTTTAAAATAAGCACTCAGAAGAAGAAATAATTCGTGCATAAATTTTAAATCTAAATTAACAACAAAGCACATCACAAGGTAAACATCAAATTAGCTTTCAACGAGATCAAAATCACTTCATTTGGATAAATATAAGGAAAGATATTCAATATTCAATCTAGGTGCCTTTTTGCAAGAAAAACCTTCAAGTTTTATTACAAAAAAGGACAGATAGAGACTAACTGTAATTCAAATAACCTGCAGGTGGTATTATACAATTTTTACAAAGAGTGAGGACTTATGTGCAAATAATGAAAATCAGAGGGTCTGTGTTACAATTTTCCTGCCTCATGTGCGTGCTGCACGTAACCAGTCTAGATTCGAAGAAGATGGCTTGGTCCACGTGGTCGCCTGCGGAGCTTTGGCGTGTGGTTCAGATGCATGCTCAGATACCAAATCGTAGGTTTGAATTGCTGCTTCGGCTAGAGAACGTGGCTTGATCTCAGTTGTAGGATCATGCCCCAAAGTAAATAATCCAACGGTGACTGCTCTTTACTCTGTTCTTTAGATTCACCATGGTCGGCAACACCTTTGTTGTGCTCCGATGAGTGGAGAAGCTTGATGACCGAAAATTTACCTCAATCAATCCGGGATGAAATAATCACTCAAAGGGTCGTTGCGACCCGGATCGAGAGATAAATCAGGTCAATCAAGAAAATAAGGTTCAGACCACCAAAATCAGATAAAAATCAAAGAAATACGATAGCGGTTCTGGCTATTGGATTAGCCTGGTATAGCGACCAGGGTCGGACTCAGGGAGAACGTGATGGCCTTGCGGCCTACGAAGTAGTCTGAAAATGGAAATAAAATAAAAGACAAGTGTTTTTGGTGGATTTTTAATTTTTATATATTTTTTTATTTTTAATTAATAAAGAAAATAAGGAAAACAATAAAACAAGCCAATACAAACAATTATTTAAGCACTCAAAAATCACTCAAAAATTCAAATAAAAATATTTTTATGTTTTTTTTTATTTTTTATTGTTTTTGATTAATTTTTGGTATTTTTCTGATTTTTATTGAGTTTTCTAAAAATCAAACAAAACAAGAAAACAAGGGTTTTGTCCAGCCAGGTGTCAAGGGCCAATTTAAAATGCAAAATGGCCCTATTAACACCTGGAGGTATTTTCCTGTAATGAAGAAGAAACAAGGAAAATTTACGCACCCGAATTATCATTTTTGGGTTTTTCAATTAATTATTAGAATTTTTATAGGGTTTTTAGTGTTTTTCAATTTTTATGAGTTTTATAAAATGAAAAATGACCAAAATTGGTCAGAAAATCAATCAAGGCAAAATAACTACTGTGTAATTTTTTCGTAATTTTTAGGGGTTTTCAATATTTTTTTGTGAATTTTAAAGTTAGACAGTGAGGAAAAAGCTTGTTTTTGAATTTTTAAAAATAGTAAATAAAACCAAAAATGTCTCCAAAAATTCTAGAAAATTTTACACCATGGCAGGAGCCATGTATCCAATTTTCATCAAATTTGGAGTTGATTTGCTATTTTAATAAAAATAAAAAGAAGGGTACAGTGCATAGGGACCTGTACGCAAATAGTAAAAGTTCCAGGGGGTCTGCTGCAAATTTTCCAAGGTTACACGAACATGGGCACTCAGGGACCTAATTGCAAAGAAACTAAGGTTTCTGGACTATTTAATAACAAGTATTAAAAGTCCAGGGGCCTCAGTATAAATAACCCACTAAATAATGCACATGCACATTAAAACCATTCACAGGGGCATATCTGCAATTAATAAAAGTATAAATGCATTGAAGAACACCCTGAAACTATGAGTCCATACATGCAAATAACCCAAACAAACACGTGTCGATGCACGTGATCCACTACACACAGGGACATACACGTAAATAACAGATAAGACAGGGTCCACTATGCAATTTACACAACGCAAATAAAAGTTAAAAACTATTTACAGGACTAAAAACAAACTGCTATAAAGCTAAGGGCCTAAAGTGAAATTACCCTTTATTAAGTCGATCATCAGATGGGCGCCACGTGTGAAATCCGACGGTCGGGGAAGGGTGGCGCCCAACGCTGGGGTCCTCGGTCCTGATCGACGGCTGGGGCCTCGCCACGTGGACGATCGAACGGCTACGAAGCAACGTGGGAAGCCCTCACTGATCTAACGGTTCCGATCCTTCCTCTGATGATCTACGGCTGCTGCTGCTCCTCAGATGAACGACTGGATGACGACCTGGAGCAGGAGGGATGATCGGACGTCTCTAGAGGATGGTCGAAGAACAGTACGCCGGTGAGCTTCGCCGGCCTCGTGTGTACGCTGAAGACCTCCTCGCGGGCTGCTGAAGATTGGAGGAGAGTCGCCTTGGGCACCCGCGTCGAATGGTGGCCTCCGATGGCTCTACGGAGTTCCTAGGAACTCAGGCGAGGCCGGCGGAGGTCGAGTTGCTGCACCTGGATGTCGAAGCCCTCAGATGGGCTTCCTGGGACCTGCAAAGATGTGCAACGGACTCGCGGGTCGAGGGCAAAGTGCCTCGACCCTGTAAGCGGGGGTGAAGGTGCGCGGTGTGGCGGGGCGTATGGGTTCCGGCGATGCGACGGCGGAGGAACCTGACTCCCAGCTCCTGTGCGAGCTGGGTTGGATGAAGGGGTGGAGAAGGTGTGCGGGGAGAAGGTGATCGTGATGGGGTGATCCGATGGTCGAGACGAAGGCGGAGACGGTCGAAATCGAAGATGAACGGTGACGGCGAAAATTGGGCGAAATTAAAAATTAGAAACAAGGGAAGAAAACTACGGCTACCTGGGCGGATGGGTCGACTGGGCTTGAGCTCAGGGAGCTCTGGGTCGTCGCCTCGCGGGTCGTCGAGGCCCGAGGCTCGAGCTCTACCTTCAGGCGGAGCACGGCGGCGCGAAGACGCCGGATCTAAGGTTCGGGCACCCTTTCCTCTCTGCGACACGGCCAACGGCGAGCTGTCACCTCGAGGATGGCAATGGAGGTCCTGGGATGGAGGATTGGGGAGCCAAAGATCCAGGAAATGGAGGCGGAGCTCGAAATTTATACAGCCAGGGGTCCGGCTAAAATCGATCGGGTAGGGCAGCTCAGAGCGCGGACCCCGAGGCGGGCGTGCCGGCGAGGGTGTCAGATATGGCAAGAACGATTTGGACCCTGGGTTTGGGTGTGAGGTGATCGGGTCACGACGCGAAAATGTCGAGAAGTCGGGTCGGGCGTCATGGACCCGTGGGAAGTGGTCCTGGAGGGGGAGTTGACCGGGGGGTCAATGTCCCCGTGGACCAATGGGGAAAGGCCACGTGGAAATGGTTTGAATATTCATTTAAAAATAGCAAAGACCGAATTAAAGAAAACTTAAAACATGAAAATTATTTGTTTTAATTTTTTCTATTTTTTATGATTTTTAATTAATTTTTCAGAATAAAAATAAGGTATTTACACTAGGGTGCTATATATAGGTGTATGTACAATATAGGTTTTTGATTTTTGATTTTTAATTAGTTATTTTTGTGCATTTTTATTCCCATTTTATATTTTATTTATTGATAGCATAAAGTTAGGAATAAAAAGGTATTTTTATTTTATTTTTATTATTTATATACAAAGGTGAAATAAATAGATATATATACATCTATATACATGGTATATGTACAAGGTTCTTTTTGGTTTTTAATTTTGTTCTTTTTATTTGATTTTTGTTTTTGTAGTTTTTATTTTATTTACTTACAACATAAAATATAGAATATATACATATTTTTAGGGATTTTGATTTATTTATTTATTTATAGGGTGAAATAAATATAGGTGCGGGTGTATGTACATGGTGAATATGCACAAGTGACTCTTTTTATTTTCTTTTTAATTTTTCAATTTCTGTTTTGGTTTTGTATTTATAAATATATACAAATATATACAAGCACATTTTATTCTATTTTTAGAGGAAAATATATTTATTGTTTTTACAGGGATATTTACACACATGAGCCCCTATCTCTCTCTACTTTGGCTTTTATGCGGTCAGGCCCCTGCTGAGCCCTCCCTTGGGATTAGGTTGCTCAATATTTATTCTAAATATTTCCCTCTTTTTCTTTTTAATCTTTATTCTTTTATTTTTGCACAAAAACATGCTAATTATTACTTTTTACACCATGCATGCTTTTGGTAATTATTTGTATTTACAAACATATACATGCATTTGCAAAGGTTTTTGTAGCTAAAATATAAGAATAAAGAGTGATGAATGAGTATTCATCACCCCCTATACTTAACTTTGCTAGTCCCTTAGCAAACACTTAGTTGATAAAGAAGTGCAAAAGAAAAAGAAAAAGAAAAAGAGGAGAATGTACATGGATCAAGGTTGAATATTAAACTTGCCTTCATTAAATTGAATTATGGAGCTCGATCGGATCTTTGGATTATTAATGTGTCGGAACCTTATTTGGACTTAAGCTTAAAACTCAACAGCCTCTAAGTTCCACCAATCTATAATCAAGACTCCTCAACAATCCAGATCAGAACAAGTCATCAAACACAAACCCTGAAGACCATGAATCTTTCCTTGTACTGTGAATGTGAGGTATAAGCCCTCCACCTCAGAAATGGCAACTTGACAACCCTCCCCAACAAGGTAACTCTATGACCCCAATCTGGCCACTCTTTCCTCGAGGAGCGGGGTATTCCCTTCTAAGTTCAAGTTCAACCGGCTCAAGAAAGAGGGGGAAGAAGAGAATGGACCATGGCCAGTGTAGCCATGTATCCTTGGGAGCTCAACCAGTGTAGCCAAGTCTCCCTGCTGCAAGCTACATAAGGTGGGACATGTATCTCAAGCCTTGCTTATTGCACTATATACATACTCCGGTGGGATTATCATTTTCTATCAGACCCACCACTTTTTTGGAGTTATTTTCTTTTGCATTTTTTTCAAGTGCATCTGTACAACATATACAGGTGCAGCATATATACAAGGAGTTTTTCTTCTTGAGCCAGTAGACTATCCCTCTTTTGAAGCTTTATTACAACCCACAACTCCTGTCGTTAGACCTCATGACAACCAGACCAAGTTGAGACGCACTTCCTTCACTAAAAGAAGAAGAGAGGTTCCGCCTAGAAGTACTACCCTCATATGCTACCCCAAGTCAAGGAAGACTGCCTCCTCACCACCTCATCCGTAGAGAGCTCGGTGCAAAGTGCTGGTGTCCAAGTAAAGCCATTGTCCCTATGAGTCATGTGTTGTTGTTAAGTGCTCTACTTAGGCTCATTGAGATGACATGTGATCATAGCCTAGTGGACTTAAAGAATTAAGTCACCTGGACCTGAAAAGCCTTAACCCTAAGCCCTATAAGGTTCCTCTTAGAAATTAGGTGGATTAAGATCTTAATCAAGCTCCATTTCCCAATTTAATTCTAGGCTAGTTTAAATGTCAACTATTATCCAGAAAAACTACATATATACAAAGATGTTATTTACATAATATTTACAAACGTGCAAAATTTTTTAAAAAATTGTTTTGAAATCATGAATGGATGAATGCATGAAATGCAAGTTTTGCAAAATATTTACACACATTTACACAAAATTTTTGGAAACTTTTGATTTTCAAAACATTTTGGAAAAATTTTGTACTATATACATAATTTTGATAAGAAAATATTCACACAAACTTTACACAAAAAGATTTTTGAAAACATTTTTACAAAAATAATTTGTACAATAGCTATGTATGTGCGATAAAAGAATGTTTATTTACAGGAATTTTTTTTATTTTTTGTGATTTTTAAGGTTTTTAGCCATTTTTATTTATTAACACACTCACACAAAGTACGAGTTATGGCTAAAGTATATATGAAATATATACACCCCCCCTATACTTAGCTCGAACGATGTCCTCAGAGTCAAGTGTGATGAAAAAGACATAACTCGTGCTTAGTATAGGGAAGTGAAAAGGAAGGCTATATACAAAGAAGAATGAATGAACGGAAGATCAAGAGAGTCTCGGCTTTTCCCCCTATACTTAGGATCAAATAATCCTAAGTATAACAGGTTGTACACAAAAAGGGAAAACTGAGTGGAGAATGTACAGGGTCTACCCCCCTATACTTAGGGTAAAATATCCCTAAGTATAGGCAGCAAAAGCAGGGGTAAATAGAATCAAAAGAAGAACTCAAAGGTCCTACATCCCCCCTATACTTAGGGTAGGGTACACCCTAAGTATAGCATAATCAAAGATGACAAGCGGGATGTGGGACTAAAGAATGGAATGATATGGACATCTAGATCTATACAGGTCGGAAGAACAGTGAAAATCAGGCGTGAGATGCAATAGATGTGAGTCAAGAGACCACATCTCACGCAAAATGAATAGGGGCAGCATCAACGACCCGCGGCTCATGATCTAGAAATGGCTTGAGCCGCTGGCCGTTCACTCGAAAGGTACTCTCAGAAGACAACTCGGATATGTCAATGCTACCGTTGTCGTGTACCTTTATCACCAAGTAAGGTCCCTTCCCTTTGCTCTGTAGCTTCCCTGGAAATAGACGAAGCCTCGCATCAAACAGCCATACTCTTTGTCCAGGCTCAAAATGCTTGTGGTTGATGTGAGAATCATGCCACTCCTTCACTCTCTCCTTGTAATGTAGGCTGTTTGAGAAGGCGGTATCTCTAAGCTCCTCCAAGGATGCTAACTCTGCCCTCCTGTGGTCTCCTACACTATCTGGATCAACAAGTATCTCAGTGACTGCCCAAAGTGACATGTGTCTCAGCTCAACAGGTAAATGGCATGGCTTGCCATATACGAGGCGAAAGGGAGATGTGCCCAATGGTGTCTTGAAAGACATCCTATATGCCCACAAGATCGAGTCCAAAAGTTGTGACCAATCCTTTCGGTCAGGGCGGACGACTTTCTGCAATATAGTCTTGATCTCCCTGTTCGACACCTCGGCTAGACCATTCGTCTGTGGATGGTATGGAGTGGCAACTCGATGGTCTATACCGAACTCGCTAGCAAGGGCCTTCACCTGGTCGTTGATGAAATGAGAACCCCCATCTGAAATCAATACTCGAGGTACCCCGAACCGTGTGATGATGTGCTTCCTCAAAAATCTGCAAATTGTCCTCGCATCAGCGGCTTGGGCGGGGATGGCCTTAACCCAACGACTAACATAGTCTACGGCCAATAGAATGTACTCAAATCCCTGACTCTTAGGGAATGGACCCATGAAATCGATGCCCCATGTGTCAAAAACCTCACAGAAGTGAATGGGCTGCATCGGCATCATGTCACGCTGCCCACAAGTGCCCATCCTCTGACAGTCAGTACACCTCTTCACGAACTTATCAGAGTCCTTGAAGAGGGTAGGCCACCACAAGCCGGATTGGAGCACTTTCTGTGTCGTTCTCCTCCCAGAATGATGTCCTCCTGCCTCAAGCTTGTGGCAGTAAGTGAGGACGCTACGGTGCTCCTCCTGAGGAATGCACCTATGCCAGACGCTATCCCCTCCTTCGTGGTAAAGGATGGGATCCTCCCAGTGGTAGGACTTGGCCTTCGCAAGGAAGGTCTCAAGCCTCTGCCTGGGCCAACCTTGTGGGACTTTCTTAGCAACAAGAAAGTTCACAATGTCAGCATACCACGGGAGTGAGGCGATAGCCAGGATCACCTCATCTGGGAAGGTCTCACAAATGGGATCAATATGCTCAGACTCCTCAGGCTGCTCTAAACGGGAGAGATGATCTGCCACCACATTCTTGACTCCAGGCTTATCCTTGATCTCAATGTCGAACTCCTGGAGTAGAAGGATCCATCTAGTCAGTCTGGCCTTGGCATCCTTCTTTGCCATGAGGTATCGGATGGCGGTATGATCAGTATACAAGGTCACTCTAGATCCAATGATGTAAGATTTGAACTTATCTAGGGCGAACACTACGGCTAGCATCTCCTTCTCTGTGATTGTATAATTCCGCTGCGCGGAATCCAATGTGCGGCTAGCGTAGTGGATAGCAAAGGGGACTCCATCCCTCCTCTGTCCTAGCATGTCCCCCACGGCAAAATCGGAGGCATCTGTCATGATCTCGAATGGGAGAGACCAATCAGACGGCTGGAGAATAGGAGCCTCTATAACACACTGCTTGAGAGTCTCGAAGGATGAAAGACACTTGTCATCGACAAGGAACTCGGTGTCTTTCATCAGCAGGTCAGGCAACAGCCGAGCAATCCTACTGAAATCATGAATGAATCGTCGGTAGAAACTGACGTGCTTCAGGAATGACCGTAACTGCCTCAAATTGGACGGCGGTGCGAGTTTTCTAATGACATCTACCTTGGTCGGATCAACCTCCATGCCCCTGTTGGAGATGATATGGCCAAGCACCATCCCTTGAGTCACCATAAAGTGACTCTTCTCCCAAGATAGCACCAAGTGAACCTCTATACATCGCTGGAGTACTCGGTCTAGGCAGTCAAGACAGGAGTCGAATCTGTCGCCGTAAACCGAGAAATCATCCATGAAGACCTCTAAGCACTCCCCTACCATGTCCAAAAAGATCGACAGCATGCATCTCTAAAATGTCGCAGGGGCATTGCATAGCCCAAATGGCATGCGTCGGAAGGCGTATGTGCCGAAGGGACAGGTAAAGGTGGTCTTCTCCTGGTCCTCAGGAGCGATAGCCACCTGGTTGTAGCCCGAGTACCCATCCAGAAAACAATAGTGGCTCTTCCCTGCCAGTCTCTCAATGGTCTGGTCAATAAAGGGCAGGGGGAAATGATCCTTCTTGGTGGCCTGTTTGAGTCTCCTGTAATCAACGCAGACCCGCCAAGAAGTGGGTACTCGTGTATCAATCTCCTCTCCAGACCCGCTAATCACTGTAGTGATGCCCGTCTTCTTGGGCACCACATGCAAAGGGCTGACCCACTTGGAGTCGGAGATGGGGTAGATAAAATCGGCGCTCCACCATTTCGATATCTCCTTCATGACAACCTCTCTCAGATTCGGGTTCAGCCGCCGCTGTAACTCACGCGACGGCTTCGCCTCATCCTCGAGATAGATATGGTGGGAGCACAGGGCCGGACTTATCCCCTGGAGATCTGCTACGCTCCATCCAATTGCCTTGTGGTTCTTTTCAAGAACCCCCATCAAACGGGATTCTTGCTCTCTAGTCAGATCGGCGGAGATGATGACTGGGTACATCTCAGGCTCACCCGCAAGGAATCGATACTTCAGCGAAGTAGAGAGCGGCTTCAGCTCTGGACAGCTAGGTGCTGGTGGATCTGGCCTCTGAAAAGTCAGCGTAAATGCTGCCAAATCTGCATGGGAGAACTGAAACTCTCTCTTAATCTCAGAAACTGGAGAAGGCTGCCCTGACGGACTGTATCTGCTCTGCTCGGCATCTACCTCCTCCTCAGTTGTAGGCTCAGTGGAAATCAGGTCTGGCATGTCATCCTCACAATCTGCCCAATCAGACTCTGACTCCGAGGGATCTGCATCATCCAAGGTGGCATCAGCACCAACATCATCACAAAAATCTATGTCACGGTTGAGACCCGGCTCTGCTGCCTCTGAAGTATCCTGGACCAGGAATGTGCTCTCTAGGCTCTCCTCTGCTGTCGTCTCTGCATCAGCTGAATCTGAAAATGAGAGGATGGCCTGTGCTGCTGGGTCTGCCCAAACTGCCTCATCATCTGTGATCACAAAGTCACAGTCCTGGTGGATGTCTAGCCCGGCATCTGTCATCTGCTCTGTGTCTGAAGTGGTCTCTGAGCATGATCTCTCTCTGACTCGGCTGTCCTCGACCGTCTCTATTTATACACGTTCGCCCTCGACGTGAAAGTATACCTTCCCGCTATCATGATCAGTCACCGCCTTGGCTGTGGCCAAGAACGGACGACCGGGAATGATGGGGGTATCGGTCACTGAATCAGGGATCTCCATGTCCAACACTACAAAGTCCACGAGGAATTGCAGGCCCTGAATAGTGACGACAACATCTCGTAACAACCCCTTCGGCCTCTTGACAGATCGATCAGCAAACTGAAGGACTGTCCTGCTCTGTCTAAGAGTGCCCAACTCGAAGCGGTCGAGAAGGGCTGCCGGAAGTAGGTTGATGGACGATCCGCTATCCAATAGAGTACGGTCGAACCTCTGCTCTCTAATGTGGCATCTGACATAAGGGGCTCCTGAATCTGGCCTCTTGGCTGGCAGACGGTTCTGGATCGCGAAACATGTGGCTTTCGTCAGCACATGGATCTCTGAATGGTAGTTCCTCCTCTTCCTCCTGACTGTGGTCCTGTCTCTCAGTGAACGCTGAAGAAGGGGAATGTGCTGCAAAGCCTCCTGAAGAGTCAGCTGTATGTGAAACCGATCTATCATCTGCTGGCTGAACTCTTCCTGATCTCTCTTTTTTGGATTTTCTTTTTTCTTCCCCTTCCCCATCTGAAGGGCTCTAGGGAAGGGGATCACTGGGTCCTTCTCAGATGAAGGACAAGGAAAAGGTCTAGACGGCTCGACGGCCGGATCCGCACATACATCACGCACCACAGTGGGACTAGAAAAAACCAAACCTTTTCCTTTATTCACAACAGAGTTCCGAGATACATCAGAAGTAGGAAAAACAACAGGTCTCTCAACAAAAACATGGGTGGCCTCAGTACCACCATCGGCTGGATCAATTGGAAGACTCGCGGCCTCAGTACCGTGCTCTGGCTCGGCATCGTGAGTGGCCTCAGTACCACCTCCTCCAACTGGTGGAACGGCGGCCTCAGCACCGCCTGTGGAATCAGCATCCATGGTGGCATCAATACCACCGTCATCATCTCTAGCGGCCTCAGTACCGCTCTCCTCCTCGCCTGACGCTCTGGATGTCTCATCATGATGTGGCTCAGGCGAGGCGCCGCCTGCTGGCATCCTACCGCTCCTAAGTGTGACAAAATCAGTATCAAAAAGATCTCCAGTCATATCACCAAATGCATCACTAGGAGTGGTATACTCAGTACAAGCTACCTGCTCAGATTTCCGCTTCAGGCTGTTGGGGTTCGACTCGATCTGGGCAGGGATGGCGTCCTTCCCTCTCACAATGTCCCGCATCTCCTGGCAGAACTCGTCCATCTCCCGTCGAAGGGTAGCCTGTTGATCAGTGAGAAGGCGGGCTATATCATCTAAGGCGGGGCTCTCATGGGAGCCCGACGGGTAGCCTCTCTGGTAATGAGGCTGCTGGAACTGTTGTTGGTGCTGAGAGGGGTATGGGTGATGCTGCTGCTGCTAGTGAGGCTGATCTCGCCTCCAAGACTGTCCTTGCTGATAGGGACGAGGACCATACGATGACTGCTGTTGCTGCTGTGGTGGGTACACTGGGGGCTGCTGCTGCTGCGGCTGGTGATCTCTCTGCTGGCCATACTGGCCTCCCTGTCCTGATGGCTGCTGCTGGGGCTGGGTACCTCCGGTCCCCCATCGGAATCTGGGATGGTCTCGTCGGATACCGGGCTGAGGGCGGTCATACCAAATCCCGTTGACATCCATCAATGGCTCTGCATCGTACTGGGGTGGCGGGAGTACTGCCAGAGGCTGATCCGGCCGGTATACCACCATCTGCAAGTCTGGAGATGGTGGTGACTGGTAGGTGGGCTGCGGCTGCTGGTACAGCTCCGCCTGTACAAGGTGAACCTGTCTAGGCTGCTGGTGTGAGCTGGAGCGTTGGGGCGAGCTGTTGCTGCTGTCGGTATCGCCTCGCGACTGAAGACGGGGCTGGACACCATCTGTGCCTCCTGGAGACACATGAGCTGGGTCTTCATGTCGCTCAGAGTCTGTGCCATCTGCTCCATCTGAGCGATGCCCTGGCACTGCTTCTTCTCAATCAAATCCATCCAGTCCAGCTTCTCGTTGATGATCCCCATGTCCGCAGTTGATGACTCTGCATGTGCTGCTGCTACTGCGGACGAACTGGAAGGACCGGCGTCGACCCGTGCTATCCTATGGTACTGCACGGTCTGTGGCTGCTGGTGTCTGCCCTGAGTATACAACCGGGTCTGGGACATCACCATGTAGTTCTCGGCCATCTCCTCGTAGATGGCCCAGACCTGGTCGTGATCCTTGGCGAAGTAAGACCCGCCACAAGAAGCGTTAACCAAGCCCTGAAGCTCTGGTGTCAGCCCGCTGAAAAAGCTCTGCACGAGGTTCGGCTTGGAAATGTCGTGGTGCGGTCATCTATCAGTCATCTCTCGGAACCTCTCCCATGCCTCATGGAACTGCTCGTTGGGGAGCATGGAGAAGTTGCTGATCAGGGCTCTCGCGGCATTGGTCCGTCCGAGTGGATAATACTTATGCAAGTACTCGGTGCGGAGCTGCTCCCAAGTGTAGACGAACTTGCCCAGATGTTTCAGCCAAGTGGCTCCTCTGTCTGCCAAAGAGAAGGGGAAGGCAATCATTATGATGGTATCCTGGTCCACCTGACGGTCGTGGACAGTACTGCAGATCATAAGGAACTCCTGGAGGTGGAGATGGGGCTCCTTGGTGGCGAGCCCGTGGAAACGGGGGAGTAGCTGCAAGGTGTTCGGGGGGAACTTGAAGTCCCCCACGATGGCTGGTAGCACAACCCAGTGATGCATCAGTGTCGATCCGGGGTTGTGCAACTCCCGCATCGGTCTCGGTGGGTCTCCTGCTCCTGCCGCGGCGGCTGCCGCTGCGGCTGCTGCTGCTGCGGCTGCATCATCTTAAACTCTCGGC
Organism: Ottelia alismoides; assembly: GCA_037367405.1. Lineage (NCBI taxonomy): Eukaryota > Viridiplantae > Streptophyta > Magnoliopsida > Alismatales > Hydrocharitaceae > Ottelia > Ottelia alismoides. Next base: position 41,394 of record JAZKJV010008286.1, on the reverse strand, counting down.
CCGTCTCTCTGTTGCTGCCTATCTGCTCTCATCTGCTCCATCTCTCTCCTCATATCTAGCATGAAAGCTCCCTGATCCCTCAACTGCTGCTGCACTGTCTCGAAGGAGGCGATCAGGGTGGAGTTGATCACACCCTGGTCTAGAACAAAGTGCTCGGACTGTGGACCTCTAGAGCGATCATCAGAACTGCCGGCCATGGTCTCTACAAAATCAAATGACCCAAACTCAGGTGCCGATAAATCTGCTAATCTCTCCTCTAGCACTGGTCTCTCGGAACCGAAAGAAAGGGGGTCGAGGGGGAACATGGTGGAATCATACTCGGGTTCGGAGAGCGGGTCTCGGCTCTCGCGAACCAACCTAGATGAACGGGTAGACACGCCCAAAAGCGGTGCAGCCAGAGGATGCCTAAGAGATCGTCTGCCCATCATCTTGATGTGGCGAGTAAGGCGGATGAGATCTGGAAAAACTATGATCACAAGCAAACCCCAAGTTTACCAACGCAACGCGAGCTGAAGACCGTGAAGGCTCGGTCAAATTATCTTGTCAAAATTTATGTTGGTGAACAATCAAAATATCAGAGCGATTACGTGACCTGCTGGGATACCCGATACCTTCCCAACCGACTGTCCCGCACAGAAGAGTCGGTAATCAGTCGAGAATGGCACCAGAGGGCTCTACCTAGTGTTCGGGTCACTCTCTCGCGCAATCAAACCAAGCAATGAGGGGGTTGCTCTCCCCAAGACAAGTTTTTAAATCAAGTGTCTTTTAGTGATCAATAGTTTTAGCAATCCCAATTTTATGGTTTCTCTTTTTAGGTCTTTTTCAATAAAAACAAAGGGGCCTAACGAATTTTTCGGGTCTCCTGGTTATTAAGTCAAAACGGGGGGAGAAGACGAAAAAGCCGATGCGCGATGAAATCAATGATGCATGCAAAGTAAGAAAGGTGTACCTGACTCCAGCACTCTACATGCAATATGATCCGCACATAATGTAAAGACAGAAAGTAAACTACTTATATGGTGCAGCGGGAAAAGTCGAGTCCTAAGCAGGCAACTTCTACTCGAAAGAACCGTCTAGCTGGTCACCAGCCTTCAATCTAGAGAGTCCGGTCTCGGTCTACCCCTCCTCCTCCCGACAAATCGGGTTCAGGAGCAGCGCTTGGCAGGACAGGCTACGACACGTAGGCTCGAAGGTAATGAATCAGCTATTTTTATTAATGTTTTTAGTAGGTCCAATTATCGATCTATAGGAACATGCAATCTATTAGGTGTGGGGATCCTACTAATTACGGCACAGTCAAGCAGAAAGTCCTACGGCTAGGAGCTCGAGAAAAACCGCGTAAAACCGTAAAAGGCAGCGAAAAACAAAAGCCGCGAAAAAACCGCGAAAAAGCTAAGGGTCCCCCGAGCACACTGGTGCTCGACGAAACAGACTCGAGAAAAGTCTAAGTCCAAGTCTTATGTCCCTGTATTATTACAATTCAAATCAAATATGCTAAAATAAACCTAGACTACTCCTCTCTCACTCAGCTACTCTCTCGCTCTGTCCTGTGGCTCCGTGCAGAAGGGAGCTGCCTCCGAATCCCGCGGCTGCACCGACGTCTCGAGAGTCGCTGCCTCGGTCCTCGGGCCCTCGCAAGAAAGAAGCAAAGTGTCACAGACCAAGAATAATCAAATAAAAAGCAAGAAAGATAAATAGGGGTATATGTGCAGAAAATGATAATAAAATAAATAAGCAAAAATAAAAATAAAAGAAAAGAAAATAAAAGAAAAAAATGAAAATTGAAAAGCCGCGAAAAGCCGCGGACTTAGAAAGAGCCGCGGAGAGCCGCGAAAAAGAAAATAAAAAAAAATGAAAAATAAAGAAAAAGACTACTAAGTCGCGCTCCCCGGCAACGGCACCATTCTGATGACCGAAAATTTACCTCAATCAATCCGGGATGAAATAATCACTCAAAGGGTTGTTGCGACCCGGATCGAGAGATAAATCAGGTCAATCAAGAAAATAAGATTCAGACCACCAAAATCAGATAAAAATCAAAGAAATACGATAGCGGTCCTGGCTATTGGATTAGCCTGGTATAGCGACCAGGGTCGGACTCAGGGAGCACGTGATGGCCTTACGGCCTACGAAGTAGTCTGAAAAGGGAAATAAAATAAAAGACAAGTGTTTTTGGTGGATTTTTAATTTTTAGATTTTTTTTTGATTTTTAATTAATAAAGAAAATAAGGAAAACAATAAAACAAGCCAATACAAACAATTATTTAAGCAATCAAAAATCACTCAAAAATTCAAATAAAAATATTTTTATGTTTTTTTATATTTTTTACAGTTTTTGGTTAATTTTTGGTATTTTTCTGATTTTTATTGAGTTTTCTAAAAATCAAACAAAGTGAGAAAACAAGGGTACTGTCCAACCAGGTGTCAATAATTTAAAATGCAAAATGACCCTATTAACACATGGAGGTAATTTTCCTGTAAAGAAGAAGAAACAAGGAAAATTTAGGCACCAGAATTATTATTTTTGGGTTTTTCAATTAATTATTAGAATTTTTATAGGGTTTTTAGTGTTTTTCAATTTTTATGAGTTTTATAAAATGAAAAATGACCAAAATTGGTCAGAAAATCAATCAAGGCAAAATAACTATTGTATAATTTATTTGTAATTTTTAGGGGTGCTTTAATTTTTTTGTGAATTTTAATGTTAGACGGTGAAGAAAAAGCTTGTTTTGAATTATTAAAAATAGTAAATAAAACCAAAAATGTCTCCAAAAATTCTAGAAAATTTTACACCATGGCAGGAGCTGTGTGTCCAATTTTCATCGAATTTGGAGTTGATTTGCTATTTTATTAAAAATAAAAAGAAGGGTACAGTGCACAGGGACATCTACGCAAATAGTAAATGTTCTAGGGGTCCGGTGCAAATTTTCTAAGGTTGCACGTACGAGGCGCGTGACCTGGGCACTCAGGGACCTAATTGCAAAGAAACTAAGGTTTCTGGATTATTTAATAACAAGTATTAAAAGTCCAGGGGCCTCAGTATAAATAACCCACTAAATAACGCATATGCACATTAAAACCATTCACAGGGGCATATTTGCAATTAATAAAAGTATAAATGCATTCAAGAACACCCTGAAACTATGAGTCCATACATGCAAATAACCCAAACAAACACGTGTCGATGCACGTGATCCACTACACACAGGGGCATACACGTAAATAACAGATAAGACAGGGTCCACTATGCAATTTACCCAACGCAAATAAAAGTTTAAAATTGTTTACAGGACTAAAAACAAACTACTATAAAGCTAAGGGCCTAAAGTGAAATTACCCTTTATTAAGTCGATCGTCAGATGGGCGCCACGTGTGAAATCCGACGGTCGGGGAAGGGTGGCGCCCAACGCTGGGGTCCTCGGTCCTGATCGACGGCTGGGGCCTCGCCACGTGGACGATCGAACGACTACGAGCAACGTGGGAAGCCCTCACTGATCTGACGGTCCCGATCCTTCCTCTGATGATCTACGGATGCTGCTGCTCCTCAGATGAACGGCTGGATGACGACCTGGAGCAGGAGGGATGATCGGACATCTCTGGAGGATGGTCGAAGAACAGTACGCCGGTGAGCTTCGCCGGCCTCGTGTGTGCGCTGAAGACCTCCTCGCGGGCTGCTGAAGATTGGAGGAGAGTCGCCTTGGGCACCCGCGTCGAATGGTGCCCTCCGATGGCTCTACGGAGTTCCTGGGAACTCAGGCGAGGCCGGCGCAGGTCGAGCTGCTGCACCTGGATGTCGAATCCCTCAGATGGGCTTCCTGGGACCTGCAAAGATGTGCAACGGACTCGCGGGTCGAGGGCAAAGTGCCTCGACCCTGTAAGCGGGGGTGAAGGTGCGCGGTGTGGCGGGGCGTATGGGTTCTGGCGATGCGATGGCGGAGGAACCCGACTCCCAGCTCCTATGCGAGCTAGGTTGTATGAAGGGGTGGAGAAGGTGCGCGGGGAGAAGGTGATCGTGATGGGGTGATCCGATGGTCGAGACGAAGGCGGAGATGGTCGGAATCGAAGATGAACGGCGACGGCGGAAATTGGGCGAAATTAAAAATTAGAAACAAGGGAAGAAAACTATGGCTACCTGGGCGGATGGGTCGACTGGGCTTGAGCTCAGGGAGCTCTGGGTCGTCGCCTCGCGGGTCGTCGAGGCCCGAGGCTAGAGCTCTACCTTCAGGCGGAGCACGGCGGCGCGAAGACGCCGGATCTGAGGTCCGGGCACCCTCTCCTCTCTGCGACACGGCCAACGGCGAGCTGTCACCTCGAGGATGGCAATGGAGGTCTTGGGATGGAGGATTGGGGAGCCAAAGATCCAGGAAATGGAGGCGGAGCTCAGAATTTATACAGCCATGGGTCCGGCTAAAATCGATCGGGTAGGATAGTTCAGAGCGCGGACCCCGAGGCGGGCGGGCCGGCGAGGGTGTCGGATCTGGCAAGAACGATTTGGACCCTGCATTTGGGTGTGAGGTGATCGGGTCACAACGCGAAAATGTCGAGAAGTCGGGTCGGGCGTCATGGACCCGTGGGAAGTGGTCCTAGAGGGGGAGTTGACCGGGGGGTCAACGTCCCCGTGGACCAATGGGGAAAGGCCACGTGGAGATGATTTGAATATTCATTTAAAAATAGTAAATGGTCGAATTAAAGAAAACTTAAAACATGAAAAATATTTGTTTTAATTTTTTCTATTTTTTGGTGATTTTTAATTAATTTTTCAAAATAAAAATAAGGTATTTACACCAGGGTGCTAGATATAGGTATATGTAAAATATAGGTTTTTGATTTTTGATTTTTAATTAGTTATTTTTGTGCATTTTTATTCTCATTTTATATTTTTATTATTGATAGCATAAAATTAGGAATAAAAGGGTATTTTTATTTTATTTTTATTATTTATATACAAAGGTGAAATAAATAGATATATACATCTATATACATGGTATATGTACAAGGTTCTTTTTGGTTTTTAATTTTGTTCTTTTTATTTGATTTTTGTTTTTGTAGTTTTTATTTTATTTACTTACAACATAAAATATAGAATATATACACATTTTTAGGGATTTTGATTTATTTATTTATAGGGTGAAATAAATATAGGTGTGGGTGTATGCACATGGTGAATATGCACAAGTGACTCTTTTTATTTTCTTTTTAATTTTTCAATTTTTGTTTTGGTTTTGTATTTATAAATATATACAAATATATACAAGCACATTTTATTCTATTTTTATAGGAAAATATATTTATTGTTTTTACAGGGATATTTACACACATGAGCCCCTATCTCTCTCTACTTTGGCTTTTATGCGGTCAGGCCCCTGCTGAGCCCTCCCTTGGGATTAGGTTGCTCAATATTTATTCTAAATATTTCCCTCTTTTTCTTTTTATTCTTTATTCTTTTATTTTTGCACAAAAACATGCTAATTATTACTTTTTACACCATGCATGCTTTTGGTAATTATTTGTATTTACAAACATATACATGCATTTGCAAAGGTTTTTGTAGCTAAAATATAAGAATAAAGAGTGATGAATGAGTATTCATCAAAGCTCCGTCTTGCTTCTCTACCTCTATTGAAGGTTGGATAAGCTTTGTAAAGGTTCCGCGCAATTAAGGTTGAGCAAGGGAGAACGAGGGGTTCCTCTAATCGTTTGGTCTATGATGCCTCGCAGAGGGATAACATGGAGATCTTAGATCTGTTTCAATCTCCGATCATTGAACTCCTTCAAACCTGCAACGTTAGTACAAAACACATACAAAGAATAGAATGTTCACAAAAGAGATTTATGAGGTGAAATGAGAAGCTCTTATGTCATGAATGAAAGAGCTTAGATGGGTTCTTGATTGGATGAAGCAAGAACTTGGATCGATGTGGATACAAAAATGAAGAAACGAATAAAGACACTGGATGTAAATGCATGGAATATGAATCGAAGAGGGAGATGTTGAGATACTCAGATCAAGAGATAAGCGATGAAGATCAGGTGAAATAAATAGTGAAAAATAAAGCAAATAAAAATAAGGGCTTTCACATGGAGATGAACAGATGAATCTATCAGGAATTTGAAGAATTATAAGCACGATGCAGAAGCTTGAAAACTTTGCAGGTCATCACTTGGCAATCCTAGCAAGGTATTGAAGCTCAAGTAGTGTGAATGAACAACTGCAACACGAGGTTATCCTCGTGGATCTCGCAGGAGTCTTCCGCCTGTCGTCGCTCAACCTTGGACACAATCTCTGTCACAAAAAAGGGCAAGATGTCCAGGGACTAAGCTCGCGCAAAGGTGGATAGCCGGAGCTGGTGGCCGGTTGTGGGCTATTTGAAGGTAGTTATAGTCGCAGGTTGATGTCTCCAGGCGATGGTTTCAACCACCACTACTTAATGTGGGAGTTAGGGGTCAAAGGGTGGTTTGGCATGAATAAGTGTTGAATAATGAAGGAGTTGGTGGTTGCTTAGAAGGAAGATGGTGCGTATGGAGGTTGGAGAAAATTGGAGAAGTTATGTGGGGACGAAGGGATGTGTCTATTGGAAGAGGTGCTGGAGGTTGGGGACAAAGCATGGGTAGTTGGTTCTTTAGATCTAACAGCTGCGGTGGATGCACAGACAAACGGACGAGATGCGTCTGATCAGGACGCAATCATATGGTGGATGACTAGGCGCAGATCTGGGGCTTAGATTTCTTGATGGAAGGCGATCGTTCGGTCCAGAGATAGGCGCCCATAGACGGATGAGATGAAGAGATGGTCTCATCTGACAGTCAACAATGGATGCAGGTGATGCCAAAAGAAATGGGCCACGTGGCCGTCTGATGTGGTGCCACGTGGCCCGATCAGAATTGAAGAAAATAGAATAAATAGATCAAAATAAAAAAGAACTGGTTAGAGGGAGAATTAGAAAAAAGTGATGAACATCTACAACTTTCATGTAGAAGTCAAAGTGATCAGAGGTCATTTACAAATAGATAAAAATTAAATACTTATTAAAATAATATAAACCAAATTTCTTTGATTTTTCTTTTTATTATTTTTCTTTGTATTTTATTTTATGTTAATTTATTTATATACAATATTATTCTATTTTTTATTCGATTTTTAATAAGAAATAAATACATAAAATATTACACCATAGTAAGGTTATATTAATATAATGTAATTAATGTCAATTATAAACAACACACAAATTAGTAATTAGTGTTATTAATCAATTAATCTTTTAATTTACTTAAGCAAGAGAGATAAATAATGATGTTTAAGCTGATAAATCTGGAATTTATCATGGGGAGCGATGATTGGAGAGGAGGAGGGGCAAGGGGCTAGAGAGGAGGAGGTGGGCGGCGACTGAAGAAGGTGAGGAGGAAGGGTTGGGTGACGGTTGGAGCTGGAGGAGGAGAGGAGCGAGTGAAGACACACATAGTGAGATGGAAAGTGAAATTTGGGTTCTGGAAATAGGGCAACTTATTTGCGACGGGCGAGTTGTCCGTCGTTATTTTTTGTGTCAAAAATATAAATATACGGCAGTTTACTATCCACGTCACTTTTGTCCGCTTGAAATTAAATCACATTGACCAACTTTAGCATCGCCTAATAGACAATCGCTGATAATAACAAACATTCTCATTGGATATTGGCAACAGATCCAACACAGAAACCCAAAACTCCAGTAGTAGATGGTTTTGGTGGTGGTGGATCCTGTAGGGGGAGGGAAATTGAGGGCTAAGGAGGGATAGTGGGAAAAATACGATGAGACAGAGATGATATTTGGAGAAGGAGAATGGATGACAACTAACCCAAAGAACATAACTATTAATGGTCCAATAAGGTGGGGACACAAGTGTAATGAGATTTTCCTTAATCACGCCTTGATTTGTGTAAACCATTGTTTGGGTTATCTCATTGATGGCCAACGAAAGCATATCATTGTTAAAGGTGCAAAAAGGTAGAGGCAAAATGATATTGCAAAAATGATAATGCAAAGTGTAAAGACACATAAGTATTTCTTGTACAAGTTATTTAATGTAGGAATTTATATTTTTTTTATTGTATTTGTAATTTATATAATTTTGATTTAGCCATCGAGAAAAAGGTTTGGTGAAAGTTTTGGTGGCACACTCAAAGCAGATCTATTTATTGCCCCCATCACCTTTCTGCGATATCTTCCACTCCACACCCCCTCTTTCTCACCGCCATCGGAGAGGGAGAGCTCGAGATCGTCGACGGAGAAAAAACGATGTCGGACTGGGGGCCGGTGCTGGTGGCCGTGGTGTTGTTCATACTGCTCTCCCCGGGCCTCCTCTTCCAGGTTCCCGGCAAGTCCCGCTTCGTCGACTTCGGCAACTTCCAGACCAGCGGCATCTCCATCCTCGTCCACGCCGTCATCTACTTCGCCCTCCTCGCCATCTTCCTAATCGCCATCGGCGTCCACGTCTACATCGGATGACACCACCACCTTCATCCATCTCATGCTCCTCTGCTGCTAAATAAAATAATGCGTCCGTGGATTCTTGTAACCTTTGTCTCGACTCTCGACAAGTATATATATCTGATGCCCCCTCAAATTATCCCCCCTGTTTTATGTGATGGTTTTATTGGTTATCTTAGTGGGTTTTTATCCTTTTCTAAGTTGGAATTTATGACAATAGAAATTGCTTGGTCTTTCTGTTGGGTATAAGATCTCTGCCAACGAAATGCTGATCATTATCATTTACTGTAAACTGCAGGTAAAATTTTGTGGGTAAATCCTGTTTTTTTTGCTGGGGCCGTCCCAGCATGATGCCCTCTTCAGCTTCCTTTGCACCGACTTCCTCCGCTGCTTTCTACTTTGGCACCTACCATGATGCATATCTTAAAGTGTGTAAAATGTTGGTCATCAACTTGCTTGATTAAAGTATGTCAAAATATTGGTCATCAACTTGTATTGCATTGTGACACCACTTAGTACACTTCCCCCTCACTTCATTAAAGTATATATACCTTTACTTATCTGCATTTGTTAATGGTGTCTGCCTCCAAATCGTGCAGTTTATACATTGTTTACTGCCATTTTGCATTTCACGGCATCTATCTCCTTATGATGGAAGCACTTTAACTTGTTTATGTGTGCATATTGAGAAATTGCTTGGACTCTAATACAAGAGTGTCGTGACATCAAGGATTGATATCTCGATCAAATTGATCCAATTTATAAATTCTTGACAGTCATGGCACCTTAAACTATGTCGATTTGGCTGGTCAGTTTTACCAATCTAACCCACAAAGTTGTCATGATGAAATTGGCTAAATAAAGACCAAACTTGCCAAGTGAGTCAACAAAAAATGACTTTGTTTGGATTATATGAAGGATTTAGGTGGAGACTATTAAGTACAGCTCATTCATTTTCGCCATTTTCACTAGGTAATTGTATATATGTTGACGGGTCCCAGAAACCTCCCTGCTGTTAGCATGTTACAGTTCAATGGAACAATGTTTGTCATTCTATTCTTTGTCACTATTTTCATTTTAGGTTAATGGTACTGCTTACTTCTCTAAGATTATTATCTAGATTATCTATTGATTAAAATTGCATATATATCTGGAGGTAACAACAATTTCTCAACTCTAGATTAATATCTGTTGATTAAAGTTCCTTATATATTTTATTTTTTTCATTACGCCAGATGGATTTTCTCTCATTAGTACTAAAAACCCATCTCACGCATCCATGGTTCGAAAAGGCTAGCCTCGAGGCGGTCGAGGCGTACGCCTCGAGGCGAGGCGGTCCCTTTTAGCCTCGAGGCTTACGCCTCAGACCAGTCCTGTGAGGCGTGCGCCTCGAGTGGTCGAGGCGTAGCCTTGAGGCGGAACGCCTCGAGGCGGTCGAGGCGTTTCGTGAGGCGTTTTTGCTTTTTTTGAAGTATTTTTTATTATTTTCATGGTTTACTTAGTAGTTTGAGAAGCTTATCAAAATCTGTTTATTTCATGCCCATAACTTCATATTTACAATTAATGTATCCAACTATTTTGGCAAACTCTTACTATTTCACTCTTAATGAATGAATTCATAAATATTAAATTAAACAATACTTATAACTTAACAAGATTTGCTATATATCAAGCAAAACAAAATGGATAAAGGCGAACAATGCTGCTTGCGTTGCGGGAGATGCCCGCCCTAGGGACCTGGCCTGCTTCCTGCCCGAAAGAACCGCTCCCCCTCCCGCCTACGGGCCCTACGACCCTCCGGCGATAGACGAAGGGGAGGGGAAAGAGGTGACTGACATGCCCTCTCTGTTTCGAGAAGCAAAGCGCCCGAGCGGGACATGTGGCTACGCATTCCTTATAACTTAACAAGATTTGCAATATATCAAGCAAAACAAAATGGATAAGGTCCGTGGTTTCTCATGTCTTATATTATATATTAGACACAACATAAATTTCTTCGACATATATTTAAACGAACTTTTAATTACAACAATATTTCAAAGATTTGCTCGAAATGGATATGATTCATGGTTTCTCGTGCGATCATATATTATATGTTAGACACATAACATAAATTTCTTCTATGTATATTTAGTGATACTTTCAATTACAACAATATTTCATAGACATATATGTATTGTTTAATTCTTTCACAATATCTATAGTCAATGAATTCCTCTTTGATTGGATGAAAATGTGTAGAAATGTATATGATATTGTTCTATCTTCTATTTTGGGGTTCTTATCTTTATTATTTCATCATATCTTGTAGTGTAAATTATTATATATTGGGCAGAGAACATATACTTACATAGAGATATATATAATTGTAGTTTTATACATATTTTTCTATATAAACTGAGGCTTAAGCCTCGACCGCCTCGAGGCTATGCCTCGCCTCGATTCCAAGGAGACCGCCTCGTTCCGCTTTTCGTTTTTTCAAACCTTGCACACATCACTATCATTGCACTTGCTCTAAGTTTAACATCAGGTTAAAACCAACTTGGTTCAATGTGAATTGTCTAAAAGAAGTCATGTTCTCTATGCACCCACATATTCCAATATTTCAATTCTTCTATGATATTTATGTCTTCTGTATGGCCATGTTAGTAATCTGTCGAACCTTTCATCAGCTTGGATATTCCTTGCTATCATAAATCTAATTTCTCCATATATGGGACATTGGATGGGCATCCAAGGAGGCTCTTCAACAGAATGAAATGGAAAGGCATTGTTCATGCGATGACATCCTTGTACCCAAAAACTCTTTGATTATTAAACAATTGCAAGAGAATATGGAGGGCGATGTCATGGCCATATTGAGTGAGTTTAGGGGGGGGGCGGACAGGGGACTGGAGAAGCTTAACAAAGCGTTGCTTTTCTTGCTGCCGAAGAGGGAGGGGTAGTGAGGGTGGAGGATTTTCATTCCATTGCCTTGTTGAATGCGGTTTATCTCATTTTGGCCAAGGTGTTGGCCAATCGTCTTCGTGTTGTGCTGGATGACCTTGTCCTTCCGCTGCAGTCTGCTTTTATACCTGAGTGTCAGCTTCTGGATGGTGTGGTTACGGCGGCAGAAATGGCTGCTGACTGGAAGAGAAGAGGGACCACGGGCTTTCTCTGGAAGGTTGATTTCTCAAAGGCGTATGACAACGTGTGTTGGAGGTTCATTTGGGCTTCTTTGGTGCGGAGAGGCTTCCCGGATATCTGGATTGACTGGATGAAGAGGTGTCTCACTATCAATTCACTTTTGATTCTGGTGAATAGGAAACGTGATGGTGGCTTCTTCCAGCCACAGAGAGGTGTGCAACAGGGGTGTCTGTTGGCCCCTTTGTTGTTCGTCATGACAGTAGATGTTTTGGCGGCTATGACTAGGGTGGCGGAGGAGGGTGGTTTCTTCAGAGGGTACTCCAGAGACGGTCTTTCTGTGCCTCTCCTGCAGTATGCGGATGATACCTTATTCTTTGTGGAGGGCGGAGTGGAGGAGTGCAAGACAATGAAGGTGGTGCTTGATATCTTTGGCGATCTCTTGGGTCTAAAGGTGAATGGTGCAAAATCGGCGTTCGTACCCTTTAACATGTCGGCTATCGACTCGGCGACTTGCTGTTTGGTTCTTGATACGCTGTTGAGGTCCCTACCTATCTCCTACTTGGGTCTACCTCTTCTAACGAGGAGGTTGCGTCAGGTCGATTGATCGCCTCTGGTGGAGAAGTTGGAGAAGAAGCTCTCTGGGTGGAAGGAGGCTTTCTTGTCTAAGGGCGGATGCTTGGTTCTGACTAGGGTCGTTCTTTCTGTCATTCTGGTTTTCTTCATGTCCACGAGGGCCTTGTCGGTGGGGGTCCGGTCCAAGCTGGAGTCCCTGATGCATCGGTTTTTCTGGTCGTCTTCGCATGGGGACATGGGCATGGCATTAGTTGATTGGTCGTCGGTTTCTACGCCAATCAGAGAGGGTGGCTTGGGTGTTCTGAAGCTGGGAGTTATGAATAAGGCGTTACTGGCGAAGAGGGTACTAAAGATTTGGGGTCCTGGAGCCGATCTGTGCTCCACTCTCATCAGGTCGATCTATGGTGTTTCTTTCAGCTTGGCGGTCCAAGCGGTAGGAGGGGGTTTAACAAATATATCTAGTGAAGAAAAATGGCTATATTAGTCTTGTCTGCAAGAAGACATCAGACCCTCAGAAGAAGGAGACGAGCGAGCTTTGAATCAATGCCCCCTAAGACTCCCCTTCTGGAAAGGGGTTTGCTCGGTCTTGCCGGAGTTATCAGGTCACTTGCAGCCTTTGCTCGGTGATGGACATAGTTTTCGTTTTTGGAGAGACAATTGGACGGATGGGGGTGCTCTCTGCAATCTGTATCCGAGGTTATTTGCGCTGGCTTCAGATAAGGATATCAGCGTGGCCGATGTGTGGGCGGACGGTTCATGGTCTCCTACCTTTGTGGCGGAGTTGTCGGATCAGAGAGCGGATGATTTTTTGAGTCTGTCTGATCGACTGTCCAATCGGGCGGGTCCAACAGAGGGGCGCGACTCATGGGGTTGGCGTGATGGATCCTTCTCAGTGCGGAAGGCTTACGGGTCTTTTGCAGCCCAGCCTTCCAATGTGGAATCCATGATCTCGAGGGACTGCGGTATGATCTGGTCTTGGCGGATCCCTTCTAGGATAAAGGTTTTTCTCTAGCTTCTGAGAAGGGAGCGGGTGTTGACGGCAGCTAGAAGAGCAAGGCTCTTCCTTGGAGTTGTGGAGGTGTGCAGTAGATGTGGCGAATCGCCGGAGGATGTGGATCACTTATTTTTTGAATGCTATAGTTCGGTTGAAGTTTGGCAAAGGGCGGCAATCACATGCCTTGATTGGAGTAACAAGGTTAGCTTCTGGGACTCTTGCAGGAGGTGAGCTGGCTCAGAGAACGGGAGATTAAAGATTTGTGCGACAATCTGGTGCATGGGCAGGAATAGTGTGATTTTTGAGGCGTCGAGATTATATTCCGAAAATGTACTTGAGCATGCCGGAGCCCTCCTGGAATCCTGGCGTGTGTAATTATTTAATTTATTTTAATATATATTTTTTGGATGGTCCTCTAAAGGAGGCGCATCCCACCGTTTCTCAAAAAAAATGTAAACCACATCTAGTGTTGAATCTATCCTATGCATCACAAGGAATTTATTCAAATTGCCAATCTGGTTTGTGTTGAAAGAGAATAAGAAAGATGATCATTAATCAAACCCTAGAGCTCTCTTATATAGGAGAAAAGCTCTATGGGTAAATTACAGAAACAGGACAATTAAAAACTGAAATAACATAATTATTCTAACACTCCCCCTCAAGCTGGAGCATATATATCTAACATGCTCAGCTTGGAACAACATAGATGAAAAGGACCTCTAGCAAGAGCCTTGGTGAACATGTCTGCAATCTGCTCTCCTGATGATACATAAGAAGTCGAAATAAGCCCCTTTTGAATCAAGTCCCGTGTATAATGACAATCTACTTCAATGTGCTTTGTCCTTTCATGGAAGGCTGGATTATTGGCTATAAACAAGGCTGCCTGATTATCACACTTAAGATGCATAGGAAGAGGTACCTCAATAGTTAAATCAGTCAAAACAGATTTGACCCACATCATCTCAGCACTACCTTGGGCCATTGCCCTATATTCTGACTTTGCACTGGATCGAGCCACGACAGTTTGTTTCTTACTTTTCCAAGCCACTGGTGAGCTGCCAACAAATACAATAAAGCCTGAAGTAGACTTTCTATCATTAGGGCACCCAGCATAGTCTGCATCAGCACAACCTGTGACAGATATAGAAGTATCTTTTCTAAACAGAAGACCAGCACCTGGAGATGACTTCAGATATCTCAAGATCATAAAAACAGCATTCATGTGAGCCTGTCTGGGTTGCTCCATAAATTGACTTACCCTACTAACAACAAAGGATATATCTGGTGGGGTAATGGTGACATACAACAGCTTCCCCACGAGCTCTCTATATCGTCTCTTGTCCACCTCCTCAGATTCATCATCATAAAGTTTAACATTAGGATCCATAGGAGTAGTAGCTGGTCTACATCACGCCGTTCCTGTCTCAGATAACAGATCAGTAACATACTTCCTTTGTGTCATTACCATGCCTTGCTCATTTCGTGCAAACTCCAATCCCAAAAAGTAATGAAGTGTACCCAGATCCTTCATAACAAACTGCTCACTAAGAAAATCCTTGGCTGCTTGAATGCCCTGCTCATTACTACCAGTGATAACAATATCATCAACATACACTAAGATGATCACACTACCTCGCTGGTCTCTCTTTACAAAGAGAGTATGATCTGCTGTAGATCTGACGAAGCCCTTCTGTTCAATCAACTCCGAGAGCTTCTGAAACCAAGCCCGTGGACTCTGCTTCAGGCCATATATGGCCTTATGAAGACGGCACACCATACTAGACTCCCCCTCAGCAGCAAACCCTGGTGGCTGCTGCATATAGACCTCTTCCTGCAAGTCACCATATAAGAAAGCGTTCTTGACATCTAACTGAAACAGGGGCCAGTCACGGACAATAGCAACTGCAATGAGAATCCGTAAGGTAGAATGACGGGCTACTGGAGAAAACGTCTCATGATAGTCCACCCCATATGTTTGGGTGAACCCACGAGCAACCAACCTGGCTTTGTATCTATCAACCGTACCATCATCCCGATGCTTAAAATAAAAACCCATTTGCTTCCGACTATCGACGCACCTGGTGGAGGATGCACAATACTCCACGTACCACGTGACTGCAACGCCGCCATTTCCTCTTCCATAGCTAAACACCACGGGCTGCTCTGTAGGGCCTCCTGATAAGACCGTGGGATGTCCACTGCCGATAACCCAACAACAAACTTGCGAAAGTCCGGGGACAAACGCTCCAACGAAGCCTGAGAGCCAAAGTCCATCCCATATTTGGGATTCATCGTCCGCGCACGCTTCTGCCGTCTATGAGCTATAGGGATATGTAGGTCATCGACTGGAGGAGTGAAAGTACCATCAGTACCCTGTACATCCAACTGCGCATGCAAATCACCTGTGCCATCAGTAGAACTCAAATGATCAGTACATACCTCGGGCATGCTGGATGATGGAGGAGGCACATGAGCAGAGGGCCGACACTGATAGACCTGAGGATAATAAACAGTAGCTGGTGGTGGCGGCGGTGGTGGTGGTGTAGGCTGTGGTGGTGGTGGAGTAGGATGTGGTGGTGGATTAGAGCATGGAACAGATGGAGGTGGAGGAGGCACATAGATATCGTCTCCTTCCTCTGAGTGAGTGAGTCTGTCACCTGTAGGAGAAAAATACATAATGGACTCAAAGAAGGTGACATCTGCACTGATATAGTACCTTCATCTAACTGGATCAAAACACCGATATCCCTTCTGGGTTTTGGAATAACCCACAAACACACATTTGACAGCTCTGGGAGAGAGCTTGTCAAGACCAGGAGAAAAACAATGAACAAACGCAACAGAACCAAAAACATGCGGTGTTAGGGAGAAAAGATCCTTCTCGGGAAACGCAGTCAAGAACAGAATCTTCTCCCCTAACACTGTCGAAGGCATACGGTTAACAAGATAACAGGCAGTTAGAACCGCATCCCCCCAATAGGAGTGAGGGGCACATCTCTGAATCAAAAGGGTTCTGGTCATATCCAACAAATGACGATGCTTCCGTTCAGCCTCCCCATTCTGTTGGGAGGTATGAGCACAAGACGTCTGATGCACAATCCCATGAGACATAAGAAATTTGGAAAGTTGGGTACTACACAACTCTAGAGCATTGTCAGACCGTATGTACTTCACTTTAGCAGAGAAAATATTTTTTATTTCAATGATAAAAGACTGAATAACATGACCAACATCAGATTTATTTTTAAGAAGAAAGACCCAAGATAGCCTAGAGAAATCATCGACAGCAACAAGATAAAACCTGTGCCCTTGAAGATCAGGGACACGACTGGGACCCCAAATATCAAAGTGAAGTAACTCAAACAGACCATGACGACTTGGACCTAGACGACTCTGGAACGACGACCGGTGATGTTTTCCAAGCTGGCACGCCTCGCATTGAAAAGTAGACCTGGGAGAAATCTGTGGAAGGATATGGACCATCTTTTGCAACGGAAGATGACCAAAGCGGAGATGCCATGTGTAAGGAGAGACAGATCCAGTACGAACAGAAGAGACACCAGCATAAGGAGACTGCACCAGTCTGTAGAGACCCCCTTGCTCACGGCCAGTTCCAATCACGCTGCCCGTTAGAATGTCCTGAAACACAAGAGCAGATGGGTCAAATATGGCACGACAATGTAAATCTTTAGTGATTTGACTAATCGACAGTAAATTCATTGAAAAATCCGGAGCATAAAGAACATTCTGAAGCCGTATCGCAGGGGTCAACTGCACCTCCCCCTGACCAGTAATGGGAGAGTGTGTCCCATCAACTATCACCACAGATCGTCCAGTCTGAGTTGCATTAAAAACATCCAATTGCTTTTTATCACCACATAAATGGTGAGATGCTCCTGAATCCATGATCCATTCTGATAGATCTGCGCTGTAACAACTAGTGAGAGCATATGCTGTACCTGACGTGGATGCTGATGCCGAACCTGCTATCTCTGAAGATCCTGATGTACTTGCTTGCCCCTGATCTGGCATGATCTCTCTGAGTCGCGCCACAAACTCCTCGAACCTCTGATCTGGTACATGGGAAGGACCCCCATCCTGCTGAGTCTGCTCCGCCACATGTGCTGTAGTAGGAGGAAACCCATGCTTAGAATAGCATGTTTCCTCAGTGTGACCAGGCCTGCGACAGTAAGTGCACGGCTGTCGAGGAGGTTTGTACACTCCTCTTCCACGACCACCTCTTCCTCGAAACTGTGGAGATCCTCCCCTGCCACGAGATGCTGCCATGGCAGAGGACGTATGAGATCCACCATGAGATATGGAGAGTCTGCTCAACCTGCGATAGGCCTCTTCTATAGGGGGTATGGTAGCATCTATAAGAATCTGTGCTCTGGCGGCGTCATATTCCTGATCAAGGGCGGCTAGAAATACCCCTGTCATCACTGAGTCCCTGTATGCCTTCAACTGCTCTGGTGTGGCTGTCAATGGGATGTACCCGTGAAGCTTCTCAAACATACCCCTCAGAGAGGTATACAGGGTATGAAGAGGACGGCCGTTCTGTTTCACAGTAAAGATGTCATGCTGGAGTTGCAAGATCTTGGACTCGTTCTTCGCCGGAGAATATGTGGCAGCGAGGATATCCCACATAGCCTTCGCGGTGGGTTGACTCAGAATGTCGTTGGCTATCTCCATGGACACGGTACCTGATAACCATACACGTGCATATGCATCGTCCGCCTCCCATGAGGCGTTAACCCCAGTCTTCTCAACAGGTTCCTCTTGTGTGAGGATGTGCTTCTTGCCATTGCATTGCATAAGACTCATGAACTGCATGGCCCACAGTTCATAGTTCGTGCCGTCCATTTTCACAACGGGTGTTGGACCTTTAAAGGCACCCAGAGACGGGAGATCTACCTTGTTGTCTGACATGATGACAACAATACTTTGCAACTAGGATTAAACAAATCACAACTAGACAATAATGTCTACGTGAACATATAGGAAGGCCGTTGTGAACGTAGACTCAAACCACAACGCCCTTCGAACCACAACTCGCGGCTAGCGTGCAAGAACCATGGGGTGGCACGCTACGTCGAACAGGTATGCACAGGGGTGCACGCAGGGATGCACGGGGGTGCACATGTATGCACAGGGCTGCACGGGGATGCACAGAGGTGCACGCGCACAGGGGTGCACGCGCACAGGGGTGCGCACGCACAGGGCTAGTGCGCAAGGAAGGCTTCACGCCTCGCCCCGCGCCCTTCACGTGCTTCGTGCTTCACGCCTAGGGCTTCGCGCCGCGCTTCTCGGTGCGCGTCGCCTGGCGCTTCTCCTCGCGCGTCGCCTGAAGCGCGCCGCCTCGCACCAAGCGCGTCGAACGATTAAGGAGGCCTGGAGGGCGATGAAGGCCCGAAGGCCTTGTGGGGTGGCGCCGATCGTTCGAGAGAGAGAGAGAGAGAGAGAGAGAGAGAGAGAGAGAGAGAAGGGCCGGCTGGTGGGGTAGGGTTAGGGTTAGGTTTTTAGAACTCCGGCTTAGGATCGTCGCTCTGATACCATGTTGAAAGAGTATAAGCAAGATGATCATTAATCAAACCCTAGAGCTCTCTTATATAGGAGAAAAGCACTATGGGTAAATTACAGAAACAGGACAATTAAAAACTGAAATAACATAATTATTCTAACAGTTTGTATGGGGGAAAACACATTGCAATTGGCTGAATGCAAAATAAAGTGTACTGGACTTTGGTTCTTTTCTTTTTGAAATGGGAAAGTAGCTTAATTGCCATTTTAGTTGGAGAGGCACACTGCACAATCATCATATTATCATTAGCGGATTGACTTTGACAATATAGCTAATGTCCATTTCAATACCGAATGATGTGGCTGGGATTGTAAGGTTGAATAGCTAGACTATAAATTGGCAAATGATTGAACCAAGTCTCTTACTCTTGGGATGTGATGCTTCCAGAGTTCCAGCAAATATTGCTAAGAATAAAATGTAATTTTATATCTAGTTGTCTAAATCTGTTGGTACTGGCATATCTGGATTCATAGTAAAAATTTGCTGCAGCCATGTTATTCTAAGCGAAGGACTTACTTGAACCCAACATTTGTTTGGATTGGTCTGATCTGCATGTAACGAGATACATGTTCAAGTAGGTAGATGTGGAGTGGAACATTTCTGGTGTGGGTTAAAGATCGCATCCTTTCTGCAATCTCTTGCAAATTTCCAACTACTCAACTGTATAAGCAGAATCCTTCTACGCCTTTGAAAGCACACTGGTTGAGAAAATTAGAGCCGTGCATCCCAAAGTCAAATAGCGGGAAAGTAGAAAATTAGAAATTTCGTTAGCAATCTGAGGTAAATAAATCGAAAATAATCTGCATAGGGTATTACCAATATACATGTTTTTTTTGCAGAAACTCTTCCTCAGATATATAGATGAACATCCAATACAACCAGGAACAACGACAGCAGGAGCCCGAAGATGATGGCGTGGACAACAACAGATGCCATGCTGGTCTTCATGTTCATGAACTCCACCGGCCGGTGCTTTCCTGGTAGCTGAATGATCAATCCTGGGGACAAGAATGCAAACAGAGCCAGTGAGATTATGGGAGCTGCCCAGTCCCTCATGGATGCACCCTACACGAGAAGAACAACTTCTCTGATAAAAGGGCCTAGGATTCTACAAGAGGAACCATTGCTCCCTCAAATAATGCTGAAGAAAGCATAAATTCCTGTGGCATCTGATGCTCTCTCTGCTTTGATCTTCTGTTCTTTACCTTCTGATTGGATTCTCATAAAGTTAAAATTGCAAGAGAATCAGCTTCTTTCCCTTTGCTTTATCCATAGCTAGTTTTACCTTTGATTCCTAATGAGATTGACAATACGAGATCTGTAATCGAGCATTCCTGCGATATTCTGTCTCTCCATATTTTTTGCATTGCACTTGGTTTATTTTGTAAGGGGGCAAAAGAAGTAGGAGGAAAGCTGAGAGCGGAACGATGGCCGACTGGGCACCGGTGGTGGTGGGTGTGGTGTTGTTCATACTGTTGTCACCCGGCGTGCTGTTCCAGCTACCAGGACACAGCAGCTATCCTGAGTGTGCCAGCTTCAAGACCAATGGCAAGGCTATAGCTATTCATGCTGCAATTTACTTCGTGGTCTTCACGATCCTCATCGTCGTCCTCCATATCCATATCCGCACAGGTTCTGCATAACTCTCCTTAGATT
Source organism: Ottelia alismoides (assembly GCA_037367405.1). Taxonomy (NCBI): domain Eukaryota; kingdom Viridiplantae; phylum Streptophyta; class Magnoliopsida; order Alismatales; family Hydrocharitaceae; genus Ottelia; species Ottelia alismoides. The sequence goes on along the minus strand of JAZKJV010008286.1, from coordinate 20,999 downwards.
CACACTCTAATTTAGCGATCATGCGATGTTTGGTCTGAGCTTGTAGATGGTCTTATTTCTAGAATTTTATGTCATGTATTCTGCTTCTTAAATCAATACATACGTTTCTAATGGAGACACGACAAATAGCTTCATATATGGTTTGCCAGACAGAAACTGGCAGCAGTTTACGAACTAGATTTGTTACGTTTCGGTCTTGTTATTTACTTGTACTTCCTTTCTTGGGGAGATCAGTCGTGATACTGCAATTTTACTTTGCATCAGTTCATCAGAAACAGAAGATTTTATCGGCTATGTAAGTTTACTAACATCAGGAATGTTGGAACTTGCTTTCGGGAATCGACTAGCTGAACATATCCACTGGAATTAGAGTTGCATCAATTTTCTTTACCTTGATCATCTTCTCTGTTGGGAAGAAGAGGTAACTAGCAAAAGTTTGTTTAATTTGATAGCGCCTCAGCTCATTTAGTCCACAACATTTAGTGCGAGACGCTGTTTTTATGACTAGCTTGGATCTCCATATTAAGCAAGTACCATACACATGCATAATAAGACTAACATTTAGAATAAAAAAGGCAGAGAACATGTATATAAATTTTGAAATGCTTTTCTTCATACTCAACTATAGTTCCCAAAAGGAGAGTAAGTCCAGAAAGAAAAACGTACACATATCGCGGTCAATAATGCCCAGTACGCCTCAATTGCTCATTCTTCAGGAGAAAATAAAAGGTATTGCACTCTGATGGTGCAAATATGAATCTTGTGGAAGCTCTAACCAAGTGTGAGGACCTGGCTTTGAAGGGGGTGAGACAAGATGAATGGCTGCTCGAGTCAACCCAAATATTTTCTCTAAGGATCTAGATACTCGACAATAGTCACATGTATATTACCATCAACATTTGAAAAAAAAAGGTGAAAAGGTAAATGCATCCATCAATATTATATATTCATGTGCCCAGTTAATAATGAGTAAACATATATACATGACTATAAATCTAAACTGTAGAAGGTAAAGATAGTTTACTACAATCTACTAGTTGGAACACACGTTTAAGTATGGTGGGGTGATTATGCAATATATTTATCTTTAATTAGCAATTGTAAATTGAAAATTAAGCGACTACAAATATAGAGATAGTTGACTCAAGATTTATCTTAGCCGAGTGAGAGGTTTTCATCTACTAATTTGAACTATAAGTTGTTGGAAAATTAGGGTTTCAAGAATTTCAAGGTAAGAAACTCATGAGTCATCTTAAAGTGGCTATAATCGATTGAATGTTGGGTAGCCACTCGAGATATAAGAATACCCTGCAGGATCAAAAGACTATTGGGGAGGATGGTATATATTACCTTTGATAAATTATAAGCAAATAAAAACAACCACAAATAAATGCAAGCACAATAAGCTAATCACTTAATAAGAATAAGAGATACATAGTGACTTTACAATGAAAACTCTGTTGGGTGAAAATCAGGACGTCTCCTGACTCAAGATTTTAAATCAACCTTGTCAATAAACTATTCCACTCAGGTTATTTTCTCACGGATAACTGAATCGCTTACAACAAATCTTTCACTCAAATCAAGGTCACCAATAAAATTGTCATGAAAATAAAGTTTATAAGAAACTATTTTGTCGTTTCGCAATGTCTTATACATGTTTACCAAAATGTAATAACAAAACAGAATAGAATAACAATTAACAAAAATAGAACCCAAAGAAAGTGCAGTGTGTCTACACTTTAAAGGTCTCGAGTTCGAATCCCATGGGAGATGCTTCAGACCCCTGAAAATACCAGGTCTATTATTTTTTTAAAAAAATCTACGTGTCTTTCTTTTTTCTATGTGGATATATGACCATATCTCGTGTTTATATGTTGTTATCTTGGGCTACAATATAGGGAATACTATATAAGTAAGAAAAAACGTTTGGAGGCCATAGAGGCTTTGGATTTCATCTTAAGAATAAAATCAATGTTTAAGATATTATAGAAAAAGTCAATTGATTTATTGTAACATTGAAATGATTTATCAATTAAGATTAGTGATCGATCGAGGTCACAATAGACAGCAAATAACTACAACCGATCAATCAACAAAAATTCTTAAATTATAAATCACATAACCATTTCAAGTTTAAGTCATCAAAAAGGAAATAATTTTTTTCAAGAATGATTAATATTCCTAAAGTGATTGATGAAAACTCTACGTTTATAAATCAAAGTAAAGGATAGTAAGGGAACATGATCAAAGAAATTTGGATGATCGATCAAAATCAAAATAGTAGGCTTAACGGATCAAAAACTTTAGTGTGGTCAATCACGGGAAAAATATTACATTCTGATGGTCAAAAGGGAGAACTATCAACCTCGAAAAATAGTGAGTACACTCGATCAATTAGAGCAGTCAAGGTGATCAATTAACTCAAAGATAATGAGTAGACTTGATCCATCGACACGGAAAGGGCGATCAATCAAATATGGGATTTGATTTGTGAAAGAGTTTGTTAGGGAAAAATCTTATAATACCGACATTTCATATGCACAAATATATATTTTTTAAAGCTTTACATGAAAAGCTTATCAGCAAAAACTTAAGTCTTCTTGATGCTTTCTCGTGTGCTTTGATCTTTTAATTCATTTGATCCTACAAGAACATTATGCAAACGTTGCTATCATTAATTGTTTATCATTATTAAAATGATTAGTTTGATTGGAGTTAACCTAATGTTCTCCACTTTTTTGATGATGATAAAAAAATTCATTAAGGAGTTTTAAGGAACATTTCGATGTAGAACGGCCTTTGATCAAGTGGTCAAGAACCGTTGCCGCTCGATCTGGCCGATCCGGGGGGGCGGCAGTTGCGGTGTGGCCGGGTCTCGGGAAGGACCGTAACCGTCGGGCGTGGAGGAGGGGGCGGACTTGGCGAGGGGACGTTCACGCCCCTATATATAACTACCTCCATAAGGAGGGGAAGATCATCCCGCTCATTCTCAATCTATCTCTCCATCTCTCGATCTCGTTCTCTCGCAGCCATACGGAAGAGCGTACCTGTGGAAGACGCAAGATTCGAGGCATTCAATTTAGTGTAAAAAGCTACCCTGTTAATAAAAAGTCGAGATTTTTCAAGTCAAGTTTTCTTTCTCCCCCATTTTGTTAGCATAAAGAAATAAATATCAATCAAGAAGACAAAAATATTAAAGAAAGGACCAAGAGATAACAAAAAATAAACAAAAAACATGAAAGAAAGGATCAAGAGATAGCGAAAAAATAAACAAACACATAAACAAACGAACTTCATTTAAACATGCGATGAATGTTATGTAGACATCCAAGACATTCCAAATCGTCACAAACTAAACTTATTAGGAAAGGATGGTATACAATCTTTTAAGAGGCGAATGCGTGAATGCCTTCATTGGAGTCAACATTAGCGATGGGGCACTTTTTTGACCTTGGCTCGATGACATTGACAATATTGTTGCTTATTGAAAATAAGAAAGCAACAGAATGAGAAACCAACATAAAATAAAAATAAGAATGCTCATAATTTATGGAAGGAGTGGGTTTAAACCACGAGAGAAGGCCTCTAGGGTTGGATATTTTATTGTTATTCTCAAAGGTTACAGATGGTGGGGCTCCTTATATTGCCTCAAACAAACTAGCGTACCACTAGCAGATGACAAGGGATCCTAGAGGATCCAATTACCTGTCTATTACATAATCGAACACTCCCCTCAAGTTGTAGCCGAGAAAGGTACAACTTTCAATTAAAAAATATACATAACACATATTCACTCGATACAAATTGAGAGAGACAGGAGGAAACCCTCTAGGAGTGCTTGATGTAGGGAGGAGACCCATGCAGAAGGATTCACACTAGGAAGAGACATGTGTTTGGAATCGATGCTCAGTGAATACATCTAGCAAGTAGTAAATGTATTGGAACGTTAATCTTCATGCACTGAATTGATGGGCAGTAGAAGTATGAGATTATCCCAAGTAGTAGTAGTAGAAATCCATCTGAAGTAGTTGATATTGAACATCAAAAGTGGAGTGGTCATGCCTCAAATGCAAAGCTCAAGAGTGGGGACTCTCTTATACGTGAACCTGGGGAAGGGCCTCTCTTATCTATGAATACCTCGACTCGGTTCTCTTATATAGGGACCCTAGAGATGATATCTCTTTCTGAGGAGATGTGAGCAAATGATGATCGACATGATTTAAAGTATGTACGAACATCCCAGATTGAAAAATAATTATTCCCTACTCTCTCTCCCTATCTCCCATACTTGCCAAAATATAGACATAGATGGTCAAGTTGGAAGAAATAGTGTAGAACAAATATCTTTATTCATACACCGTACTTTTCTCAACTTCACCCCCTTTTTTAATGTCCTCTTTTTTCAGCCTTTTTAAATACAACAACAACCATGTTGGGCTTTTGTAAAATAAAGATAAGGGGAACAAGGGGTCCCTACTTAGGAAGGGGTATATGCCCCCTTTTATCTTCATGCATGACTAGGGTTCCCCAAAGGGAAATCCTCCCCCTTCCACCAAGATGAAGGATCGTCTGGGGGGAGGGTGGTCTTGGTTTTTGCATCGTCTCGAAGTGCTCTTGGAGAAGGAGGCATGCCAATATTGCTAGAGTGAGGAGAAGAGTCATGGAGGGAGACCCTTGCACACACTTGGGGATGGTGGGAGAGACTCGCGCTCTTGGGCTGTATAGGGAGATGTCGTGAGAGGGGACACATGACTTCCTGTGGGTTGGAGATGGCACCGCTTGAAGGCTTTTGGGGGGAAGGGGGAGGGGCATCTTCTCGATCTTCTTCTTCTTTACTTATTTGGGATGAGAACCACTTACTGGAGCTTCCATCGTTCTTGCTGCTACTTCTTGTGTCATCACATCGAACATGAGGGATGTTGTAGATAGCGACACCAAGGAACTAGGGATGGCACTACCTACTGGAGGATGTAGGTGCGGTGCTAAGGGTGATGAACACACAAGAGAAGCACTCTAGGTCCAGATATTCTATTGTGATTCTCTCAAATGTTATGGTTGTGTAGGGCTCTTCATATAGACCCATAAACAGACAAGAGTCCCACTAATAGATGTCGTGGGACAAAAAACAAGAGAGCAATATATTTGAATCATGTAGAGACCAATTAGCCATATATTTTGAGTTACATGATCACGACCAGGGGGGTGAATAGTGGTTCTAGGAAGTCTTAAAAAATCTTTGATAATCAGCAAGCATAGAAACAATTGACCAAGCAATCCAATCAGCATACTTGCACGGTATTTTAGCTTGGAATTCCACCTAGGTAAAAACTACGACCTGAGTCTTCCTGACTTATGATTTTTTAATAACCAAGCTAATCAATTGCTTAACTAAGGCCTGAGATATTTATGCGGATGTCTCAACTGTCTACAAACCTGATGATGCTTCAGAATCTTGGACCAAACAACAAGATCAACACTACATATCAGACACTATAGCCCAAGTAGAAGAACGTGCGAGCTTTCGACTTTCTTGTAGCTTCCTTGGAGATCTCATGTCCAAGAGCTTCTCTACACACTTAGAATCAGACACCTAAAGTTCTACGTAAAGCTATTAATCGGAAACAAGAGATACAATAGTAATATATTATATATAGTATTATCTCCACGGATATCAAGAAAGTAATTCTTCAATAAAGAATAGACGATATCTTGAGACAAATCAAAAGAATATAATTGTACTAATAAATCATAGATAACCACACAACAATTATAACACACATCTCACAGGTGGATAATCAATATCAAACAAGTAATAAATATCACCGCACTGAGAAGAGGCTACCAAAATAACTCTAACAGCTATCAAAAGAACTTGAAGAACGACTAGCGATCGAACTCTATTGAACTAAACAACTTGTTTCATATTGTTTTCAACCAAGAATGTTCTTTTTGAAGGATTGAACTGATCTTTGAACATGAGAAAGAATGTTGAGGAAATCACTCAAAAAGAGCTTTTTGATTTTCTAGAGAAAGTAAGAGTGATTGCTCGAATGGTGTGTGTTCCAGTAACGTGTATGGAGTACCTTATATACGGGATCAAGAAAATGACCATTGGAAATAAATTATACATGCAATCAAGATGATTTTGTGATATGATCAATCAGGTTAAATAGAAAGATCGATCAACTGTAAATGATCGATCAACTGAAGAGTAATGATCGATCAGTTGATGACCATTTGAATGGAATTCAAAATATGATCTATACTTACAAAGTAATGATCGATACATTATAATTGATCAGTGGGACACACATCATCGATGAGTATCAAAATATGATTGATAAGTTCATGATTTCTTGATCTCTTAAAAAGTAAACTTTTGGTTGAATCTTGTTGTGGTTAAAGCTTTTAAAAAATAGATACAGATAAATAATTAGAACAATTCTGAACAAGAACAAACAACAAGGATGAGCTTCTTCTTTGCTTGAGAGCATGATTCTTTACAGTCGTCTTGTGTTGAGATCCACACATGCAACCTTACAATCACAAAGATATGTGAGCGACTATGATAAAATCTTGTGTGTGACATCTTTAAAATCACAGAGAAATAAAGTACTAACAATCTACCCATTTTAATGATGAGAAAATATTTTTAAAAGCTTAAATGTTGTAATCACATAAGCATAAGCAATTTTCAAGTTAAACTTGATATATGCAAAGTATATCAATAAATAAAAATAATTTGAATTACAAGTTCAAACTTGGTTTTAGTTGCTCCCCCTTACTAAAAGAATCGTTAAAACGTTTCTTTTAAATATTTTAAGGTGAATGAATGTTGTAAACCATAACAACTTGATTTTATCTTTTTATTTAATTCTCTTCCTTAATTAGACAATCAATTTATCTTTTAATACATTTAAACTTTAATTTCATTCTCCCCTTTTTGTGATCAATCAAAAAGAACAATAAGAGAGTAAAAGAAAAAATGCATGCTTTTTAATAAGTAAGGAACAATTACAAAATGTTTGTATGGCTCGCAAAATAGTTCCATAAAAACTTCGAACTAAAAAGACACGATAAGTAAGGAAATAGAAACAAAGGAGTACAAAGACCAGACTAGTCAGAAGGGGCACAATCAGAATCCTCTTCTCCTTTAGACGAGCGCTTGGCCTTCTTGACACGCTCAATGACATCCCAAGTATCAGAGATGTACTCATATTCTTTGGTGTCAGATTCTTCATATTCTGTCTCCATCTCTTCTTCTTCTGTAGCTTCAACCTCTGGGGTAGGCACGTGCATCCGAATATCTTTTCCTTGGCGAGAGGAAGAGGCATTGTGTCTAGAAGGTTGAGGGGAAGGATGAGGAAGAGTCGGGGCTCATTGAAGTACGGAGCGTGAGCTCGGGCACGAGGTGCACAGGTCCTTGGTGCTATGGTACTGGAGCGGGAGGGAACTACGAGGTGTGCATCTGATGCATCTCGTCAGACAAGCGGTACAACATTGATGAATCTGTAATCCATCACTCTAAAAGCTGAAAATAGAGTTATGTTCTCAAGTAATTAACTGCACTTAATCATTTAAATTGCATTACTAGCACTCATGTGTAAAAAATATTCATATTTTAGCTATTCATAATTGCATTAATAAGAAGCCTGAGTTTTTATGTATATTATCACATGTATATTAATACAACTTCCCCTATTTTTCTTTATTTTTCACTAACTATAAATCCAATAAAATCAACTCCATTGTTTACATAATATTAACCTTAATAAAAGAAAAAATAGTAGAAAAAATACTAACTTGTATAATTGATAAATAAAGCCAAACCCTAGTTTTGAGACAAAAAACCCCACAAAATCAAATATCTATCATATACAGTCTCCTATGAATCTCTACTCACTTTTGAATTTCAATTACCTACAAAACAAGACTAAATTCAAAAGAAAATCAGAGTTCATTTGTGAAACTTGGATTTTGGGACTCATTGTATATTGTATATTTTATCTGACTTTGGCGTTATTAATTTATATACAAAAATAACTCTTTTTTATTTATTTCTTCTTCATTTATTTTCTTTTATTTATGTTTTAATAAAATTAGTGAAAATACAAAAATCTAAATTGAGTCACAAATCACGGAAAATGAGTCATCCTGAATATGAGTCTGTATATATAGTTTGTATATAAGTCCCTTGTATTTTATTCCATTATTTTTTATTATTAAAAATACCAAAATATTAGATTAATATGAAAACATTTTTATTATATTTTTATTTGATTTTATATTGAATTTTTTATCATTTAAAAATCATAAAAAATTACAAAATTTCAAAAATACAGTTATTCAATGTACATAGAAGACCACCAAAAATACACTTTATACAAATGACTTCTTTTGATTTTGGTTCCTTCACAAACGTTGTAGATCTCATCGAGACGAACATTTTCTATGAGGACCACTTTTTGATTTGATATCATTTTCTATTTTATTTCGATTTTTCTCTTAATTCTTATTCTGATTTTCTTGGGAGCGACACGTGGTAGCTCTTAGAGCCGCCACGTGTCGCCCCCTTAATCCATTTAACCACCCATCTTTTGGACCGTAGAGCTGCCACGTGTCGCCCCCTTAATCCATTTAACCACCCATCTTTTGGACCGATGGATAAGGTTGCTTCACAATGATCCTGATTAAACCCGTCTTTTTGTATTTATTTTATTTATTTTATTTATTTTCATTTAATCTTTTCATTACCACATGGCCCATCTCGATCGTTCAATCTCGGTCGATATAACGATCAAGACCCTTTACCCTTACTCCGGCTTTTCCGGCTGCTCCACCACTGCTTCAACTCCTCCACCCTCGACCGATGGCCCACCTTTTCCTGCAAGCCACACACGATCAAGTCCAATCCATTCATCTTCTCCCTCGACGCTCTGCGTACCCCTCTCCTCCACCTTCCACGGCCAAATCCTAACCACGACCATCAAAACATCATGCGCTCCCCCATCGTCGATTATCGACCATTTGGGAGAGAGGTGAGCTCCATGCTCCTTGGTGGTCAATGGTAACATCATGAGGGTCACTCCAATTGAGCATCAACGAGTCAGATCACTACCTCCTGTGAGATTTGTGGTGACTGAGCCACGTAGCAATGAGCTTTGAGCTTGTCGCATGAGCCTCCCAATGTGTGCCACACTTGTTAAAGTGATGACGAGGAGCAGCCACACACCACAGCTCAACTCCAGCAACATTCCAAGTGAAATTTCCTCAACCCTTCTCCTTTCTCTTTTCTCCTTTTTTATTTTCCCTTCGTTCCTCTACTACCTCCCACACCTCCATTCTTCTCCTCTTCTTCCTCCTCTTGTTGTTCATCTTCTTCTGTCCATGAGCTATGACCACACACCAACCTAATCAGAACAACCCCACCTTTCTTCCACTCCATTTCTTCTTCTACATCCTTCCACCCTTCATTCGATATAGCTCCAACCCCTTACATCCACCGAAGCTCGCTCATTCATCTCCAGGAGCATCATCCATCTCCACAGAACCTCCTTCAACCGAGAGCTACCGTGCATGAATTCCATCCTTGAGTAGAAACTTCATAGCCATCAACCAACGTGAACATCACCTCATCTTCGTAGAATCATCTCCATTTGCTCCATCAGCCAGCAACAGATCGAGAGGAGGAGGAGCCACCCTTATTCTGTGGACCATCGGAGTTCAGTAGCTCCAGGGGGTGTCTGATCAAGAATATTGCCAATTGTGGTCGTTGATCTCTCCCAAATTGCAGCCAAAAGATCAAGCATCATCAGGAAATCTCGAACATTCCTGAGCCCTCTTCCGAGCCTCCAGCCCTGGTCTACGTGAAACAACCATCGACCATCACGTGGAGCTAAGGGACCTGAGTCTCCCCCTGTACCTCAGACCGCCTCACATGCAATGCATATACGCGCGTGGGCATATTGCATACCCATCCTGATGGTAAATTGTATTTGCAATAAGTGCCTTATGCGGTAATTTTGTTTATTTCCTTTAATCTTCTATTACTTCAATCATGAACTTCTATTTGATATCAAATTTAAACTAGCATTAGTCACCCTTTTAAAATTCCAGAAATTGCATGTGATAGTACAATTGATTCTCTTCACTGTGGCGGTTTATTGTATTTTCTGAGCTTAGAATGATTTATGATTTGCATATTTTACCCATTGTGAGCTTTGTAAATTATATTAAATTAATCCTTGCTTTGAAAATTCACCAAAAATGACCTTAGCTAGGATTGATTGCTCTCTGACACATGCCCAAAGTTATTTCATTTGCCTGTCCAATTTGCTCGAAATAAATTATTTTGCAGATTTAGTATGTGATTCTTAATAGTCTGTAAACTTGGTATTTTTAGGATTTAGATTTTTCCAAGATGTTTTTAATTTAGATACATCTATATTAATTTTATTTCTGGGTAATAATTAGGTTTGTTAATTCTTAAATTAATTTACTAAATATTAGACTATTCACATGTTTAATTCATAGTAAATTTATTTTGAATCCAAAATTTTCAAAAAAGAACTTGTAATAGATTAATTTCATCATTTTTAACATACTGACCAATTTTCATAATTTTTGCATTCTATTTGCATGCAAATTTGCATTTAAACCCTTGAAAAAGATCTATTTTTCATGCATGCATATTATGCCATAAAAATACAAAAAATATATATTCTGGATTAATCATTGCATAAATAAATTGGAAAAATTAACCTTTTGTATTTTTAAGCTCGTTTTCACATTAATTTGGATTTTCCAATTTAGACTAATTTGACCCTAAATTGTATTCTGCACTTGCATCTCAGTCATTAATTGCATAAATTTTTTTCTAAAAAATTCCCCTAAAAACCTAACACCTGAATTATCTGAAAATGAACATAAGAAGATAGTGGCCTCCCTGAGTTCGTCCTTGGGCTTGAACAAGTAAAATAAATTCGACTGCTTTAATGGCATTTAATTGATTAATCATTTAAGTGGTCATTTTGAGAAATTATGATTATCTGCCTGCAATGAAATGACATATTAAATAATGCTCTTGAATTAAGTAGGGTAAATCCATATTTTTCATATGGCACCGTTGCTGGGGAGGCACGGTTTAGGTTGATTTTCAGAAAAATTTAAAAGTTAGGTTTTTCACCTCCTATGTAGTCTGACCCCCAGGTCTTCTTGTAAATTGCTCCATTTATTTTCAGAATTTTTCTCTTTATTTCATTTATTTTTTATTTTATGTATATATCTCTCTGACATAAATCTTACTTTTTTGTGTGAGAGCCTGGTGGACCAGAGTGGCTACATTGGAACCAAGCAACTTTGGTGCATCGACGACTAGTTCTTCGTGGGTTGAGCCGGCTAAGAAGAGCATAAAAATTAAGATCAAGTTGAATCATAAGAGAGTGCAGAGTCTAGGTTTTTAATTATGTATTTTATTTGATTTTTGTAAATATTTATAATAATTGCACTTTTACAACCGTTCCCGTTTGGGATCTCGCGTATGTAGTTGGACTTGGACATTCTTATTCTCGTGGTTGTGTGGTTGTGCTTGATGTAGGATATATCCTGCACCCACGGTTGTTAGAGCTTCATAGGTGTTGAAGAGGATTTTGTGAGGGTCTAAAGTAGTCCACACAAGGCGGGACCACAGTGTCGCTGAAACGACCACTCACGAAATCCAAATTCAAACAACAATTAACCCACAACAAATAAATCAGGCAATGAGAGTAAGTATACGGAGTTAAAATTTATTATAACTCTATAACAAATGTGTATAGTGCAAGTAGTGTAGAGTGTCAAACACAAGAAGCAAACAGGTAGATCGGGGCAAAAATGCACAAAAATGATTGTGATCAAGTTGTCTATCTTCGTGTTATTTTTTGTGGGATTTTTTTTATTTTATTTTTAATTTTTATATTTTTATATTTTGATTTTTAATTTATGATTTTGTATTTTCTTGTTACATTTTATATTTTTTATATTTTCTTTTTATATAAAATAAGATATATATATATACAAAAAGGGGCAGAGAGATAATGTATTTATAAAATAAGGTAACCATTAGCAAAATTCAGAAGATAAAATTTTTTTGTGCTTTTTATAATTTTCTAATGTTTTTTTATTTTTCTGTATTTATACTATTTTTTGGTATTTTTAAAATCACAAATACTCAAAATAGGGAATAAAAAAATATCCGAAATTAAATTGAAGATGAAAAAATATCAAACAATAGCAAAATTTCTCCAAATTAATTTTAAAATAAAGATAATACAATAGAGAAAATTTAGAAATAGAAAATAATTTTTTAAGATTTTTTATGGATTTTTTATATTTTTATAAAGGTTTTAGGGGTTTTATAATTTTTATGAGGTTTCTTTTGTTTTAGTGATTTTTGGTCTGAAGGTAAAGGATGCAAAAACAAACAAAATATATTTTTTTGGGAATTTTTCTAGATGTTTTTATAATTTTTTTATGAATTTTCTAATGCAAACAGAGATAAGAATGCATGTTTTTTTATTTTTTTATAAATATTAACAAGCTGCAAAAATGCAAAATAAAAATATGACGTTAATGTACAATGCAACCGGAACTAAAATATATTTTGGGGAGTTTTTTGGATTTTATAGATGCATGAAATAAATGCAAACAATAAAGAGAAAATACTTAGTGGCGGGGGTATTTTTGTAAATATGGAAAAGTTCAAGGGTCAATTTGCAATTTTCCCAAAAATCTATAACTAATTAAAATATATCAGGATCAAACACAGATAATCAAAAACCTAGGGGTATCCATACAAAATCGCCAAAGACCACGTGCTAAGACACGCGACTGAAAGGGGCCTTTTGGTAATTACTAAAAACCTGGGGGGATTTATGCAAAATAACCAGAAATAATATAACTGCAATAAATATTTTCTGGAATGTTTTGAAATATAAAAAGACCCAGGGTCCCTGGTGCAAAATGTCTGCCCTCACGTGCACAAGTTGCGTGAGGTGACGTGGTTAGGGACTAAAACGTAATAATGAAAAGTTTAGGGGGCGATTCGTAAATTTTACAAAATAATTAAAATTACAGGCGAAAATTCATAAACTATTAAATAAATACACAAAATGACGAGGACAGGGGTGCAAAATACCCTCGCCTAGCACGATCCGACGGCGGGTGCAGATCCACTTGCCACGTGTCGACCTACGGACGCGTGATGCCCCTTCACAATTGACGACTGCGATCAAATCTGGCTGAGAGATCTGACGGTGCTGGGCACCCAAGATCTAACGGTAGCGGCGTCATCTGGGCGTCGGCCTTGATCAGACGGCAGATAGCCTAGAAAGAAGAACAGGGAAGAGCCGCCGACGAAGTGACCTTCCCCGACATCGATCTCAGCCTTTGGTGCTTATTCTAGCTCCAAAATGGTCAGGATTCGTTGCTGCAGGTCCGCTCTAGGTGTTGGAAGCCTCAAAACCTCTGGAGGTGCGTCGTAGCACGTCCACGAAGGCGGCGACTCTAAGTGCCTCCAGGTACCTCCGACAACGAGCAAAATGGTATCCAGGCGCTTCGGGGATGCTTGGACCTGCACGGGAATGGTTATGGAGTTGAGGATAAAATACCTCGACCCCGTAGCAGTGCGATATGGTGGGGAACTACAAGAAAGGAGCTCGCCGGAGCAAGCTCCGGCGAGGTGGTGGCGAAGGGTGGTTGATCGGCTAAAATGTGAAAAGACAAATGGGATCCTACGTCTACAATGAAACTAAGAAAGCAAGAAAAAAACAAAAAATGAACCTCAAAGGCTAGTACGCCTGAGATGATACCTCACGGCCAAGATGGCCGGAGATGCGTGGATCCGCCCTTGGACCGGCCGAACTCGCTCCCTCGGGGCTGGAGAAGGAGGCTGTCACCCTCCTCCCGCCTGAGTACGTGAAAAGAAGCAAGATCGAGGTTCAAAAGTGGTTCAAAAGATGAAGGGCGTCGGTTTGGATTTTTGTACATGGTGATAAAGCGACGATCTTCGAGACAAGATCACGGGTGGAATGAAGTTGATCTGTCTAAGAAATCTGGTCACGTAGATCATGGTGATGCAGGGTACGAATCTCATGAAGGGTCTTCCTTGAGCAACGTAGTGATGGCGAAAAAATCGAGAAAAGAGGGTCGCGGGAAGGTATGACACACTACAGGTTCTAGGACCAGAGAGTTGACCAAAGGTCAACTTCCTAAGCCACCTGGTTGGTCCGCGTGGACCAACCAGGAAAAAGCATCCTGGAAAAGATTGAAAAATCAATAAAATAATAATAATTGATTTTATTAATTTTAGGTTATAAAATGAAAATTATTTATTATTTTATAAATTATTTTATTGTAATTATTATTTATTTTTTCTGAGGTTTAAAATTATAAGTTACCTTTTATGGCCTATATAGGTATATTTATCTATATATTTTAATATTTTATTTTTATTTTGTACATTTAATTCTATTAATTTTATTTATTATTTTATATATTTATAACTTATTTTTATAAACTTAAATATATTTTTATTTTATTTTTCTGATGTATTATATATATTTAAATAAATAGATGTATAATCTATATAGGTATACTTATAGGTATTATACCTATGTATTTTCTATAAGTATTTTATTTTTATGTTTTCTTTATGTTTTTATTCCTGTTTTAATTTACACATATGTTATAAATAATATTTACAAAATTATAAAAATATAAAAGTATAAAAATAATGAATAAATAAAATGAATATTTTAATCAATACAAGTATACAATAGGGATCCAAAACCTAACTTTCACATCGTGATTCAAAAAAATATGAAGCCATCTTTATTAAATAGCTTATTGAAAATTATATACAATCAAAGGTGATTTTGATACATTTCGAGTTTTTATTTGAGAGATACAGGTCTGGTAAGTTGGGATTTTGGAAATTTATTCAGAGCATAACTTTTTATCTATACATATTTTTGTATGAAATCAATTTTGTATTTTTCTATATTTAATTATATACAACTTTCATGTATAAAGTTTCTTTATTTTAATTATAAAAAGTGGAACTAAAAATAGGCTCCAAAAATGAAGGAAAATAAATAAAATACAAGTGGTTTTTATTGTAATTTGGCCCTTATCTCCCCCCACTTTATTCCTTGTCGACCTAGTCATCGAGATCCCTATGTCTCAGGGTTTTGAGTCATTAAATATTTGCAATATTTTATCTTTATCTTTTCTTTTCTTTATTCTATAATTTTGGCTTTAAAAACTGTATTTTATACACTATTTACACAAATATGCATGAATGATAAAATGCCTAAATTAACACTATTTACATGCATTTACTAGGGGTTTTAAGGCCAAAATGATAGAATAAAGATGATAAAACGGAGATTCATCATCCCCCTATACTTGCCTTTGCTAGTCCCTAGCAAACACTTATGCAATAAGTGCAGAAAGGAAAAACAAAAAAAGAAAAAGAAGAAAATTGGATTAAATTTATTATCAAACTTGTCTTCACAAAATCAAAGTTTGGAGCTTAAGTCAGACCTTTGGAATTTTAGTGCGAGCGGAACCTTAATGAGAACCAGATTTGAAATCCAACAGTCTTTGAGAATCCCAAAACTCTGCTCAAGTCTCCTCAATAGCGAGGTCAGAATACTTCAACTCATACGCAAACCCTTACGACTATGAATCTGACTCGTACAATGTAAGTGATGGTGGCTACAACTAGAATGACGAATAGACTGACTTCTCCAGTATGACAACCCAATGATTCTCCAATACAATAACTCCTTCCTCGAGGATTGGGGTATTCCCTTCTAAGTTCAAGTGACAACCAGCTCAAGAGGAGGGGGTGAAGAGAAGAATGGACGGTAGCCAGTGTAGCTACCTATCCTAGGATGCAAGACCAGTGTAGTCAAGTCATCCAGCTGCAGGCTCACATGATTCAACTTTGAAGCTCAAGCTTGCTTATTTTCTATACAACATATGTACACTCCTGCAAACATTTTATTTTTATACGAGCCTTTCCACCTTTTTGGAGTTTTTTTCTTTCTTTTTTTTGAAATACTATTGACAGCAACATTTACATAAAGAGTTTTTCCTTCTGAGTCAGTAGACTATCCCTCTTTTGAAGCTTTATTGCAATCACACTCTCCTGTCTGTAGAATTCATCATCACTGGACAGATTGGGGTGCACTTCCCTCCCTAGAGGAGGACAAATGTTTCCACTTGTGTGCGTCTCATACCGGCAAATCCAACCCCCTCACCGTTCCAACTGAGTTGAGCCATGTGAAAGGTGCAGGTGTCCAAGTAAGGTCATTATCAACAAGAGTCGTGTGTGTGCTCCGAAATACTCTACTTAGGCAGTTAAGAATCCATCGAACCAAGTCTCTTGATCCTCAAAGAATTAAGTCAACTAGACCTGCAGTACCTCAATTCCAGCTCCTATAAGGTTCCTGTTTTTAGGTCCAACCAAGCTCCAATCTCTAGATTTTACTTAGACTAGTTCAACTATCAAACTCAATCCAAAAAAATGCTCATGCTATGCAAATGCTATGCATAAAATATTTTTGTGATGCAATTTTCAAAGATTTTGAACTTTTTATGGATTTTTGTAAAAGATGATGCATATGCAATTTTTTATATTTTCCAAAAAGATTTTTCAAATGTTTTGGATTTTATTTTGCAAATGTTTTTGGGTTTTTTTAAAACAAAAAGATTTTGGCTAAAAACTAGGTTAAAATATTTACAAGGAGATGCATCTTATTTTTACAAGAGTTAAGTTTAAGGATTTACAAGGGGTAAGTGCTCAATTTTATAAATATATATAATGAATAAAGAATTTTAGTGTGATGTATATATTCTTCAAACCTATTTGAAAAGGTTTTTCAAACAATTTTTGAAAACTATAGTCCAAAATAATTTTTACAAACATTTTTACAAACATTTACACACATTTGAAAATCATTTTGCAAAGCTTTTTTTCGGAACAGTGTATATAGATTTTTCAAAATATTTTTGCAACCATTTTCAAACCATTTGCAAATAGTTTTTCAAGCATTTTTATTTCACATAAACAAAAGAAATTTTGCAAACAAAACATTTTTACAAAGGTTGAAAATATTGAATAAAACATTTTCCAAATAGTTTTCAAAAGATTTTTCAAAAAGATTTTCAAACTATTTTTCAAACATTTAGCAAAAAAACATTTTCATCTGATTTATTAATCAATAAATATAAAAAAATTGAGGAATAAATAGCATCTTTTTATTAAGGTTTTTAATGAATTTAATTAGGGTACTTAGCCATAATTATTAATAAAAATACGAAAGTACGAGTTATGGCTAAAGTATATACACATTATATACGACCCCCTATACTTGGCTTGAGCTATGTCCTCATAGATCAGAGAGAAAAATAGAAGACATAACTCGTACTGAGTATAGGAAAATCTAAAGAATAAATGAACGAAGAAATGAATGAATTAATGATAAGTTGATCGCCCCCCTATAGTTAGGATCAAATAATCCTAAGTATAGCAGACTGTACACAAGACAGGGAGGGTCAAGGGTGGGAATGAACATATCGCACTTAGACTGTCTCCCCCTATAGTTAGGGTAAGATATTCCTAAGTATAGACAAGAAGAGGAGACAATGGAGGGGATCGAAGAATGAAAGAAACTCAGGGTGCACACCCCTATACTTAGGACAAAGTACGTCCTAAGTATAGAAGACTGACAAAAAGGGGAGACACTTTTTCGGTAGGTAAAGAAGATAGAAAAGGAAAAGAAGAAAAGAAGAAAAGAGATAAAGATGGAAGAAGAGGTCAGAGGATGTACACATCACTCCCCCTATACTTAGGGTAAAAGAAGACCTAAGTATCGGCAAAAACATGATAATGAAACAGAATGAAGAAAGGACACTCGACTCATCCACCCCCCTATACTTAGGATAAAGTACGTCCTAAGAAAGGCAAACACGAGAATGGGTGGAGTGAGCAAAACGAGAGAGGGACGAAGATGAACAAAAGCGGATATACAACAGAGAAAATATACAGAGGATCAAGAAGGTTGAAAGCGAACCTTCTTGCGAGACCGCAGAGTAATAGATCTGGTATGGTGCAGGTCGACATCGGGGTCCACAGTGGATAGAAACTGATTAAGGTCGACAGGGTGACGATCCTCAATGGTCCTAGGGAGTGAAGGCGTAGACGGGTTGGTGGAAGTAGTGCTGCTAGGTCTGGCCTTGGGTGTCTCGCTGCTATCGAAGTGAAATGGGACGAACTCATCATCATTGGAAGAAGTGTAGTCAGAGTCTTCCTACGAGGTCTCATCCAGGTCAAAACCAAAGGAACGAACTCATCAGGGGAAGTAGTCGAACTCTGTTCATCCTCTATAATCTCAACCAGATCATCTTTTTCATCAAAAGGCCCGAATTCCCAAATAAAAGTAACCAAATCATATTCGGCCTTTGTCTCATCAATATCTGAAGGAATAGGAACGGACTCATCAGTGAAAGTAGTCAAGTCATATCCGTCTTGTCTAGTCTCTAAATCTTCCCTCCACTCAATGATGTCAATCGTGTAAATCCCGTGTTTGTCATCAACACAACGCCAAGTCCCAGAAGGAAGAACTCCGAGGTCCATGCTTTCCGAGTCTTCCTCCATGGGGAGGAATTCTTGGGACTCAGTGGAGTCCAACATGCAACAAAAGTCTCTGATAGTATCATCTAGGTCATGATCCTCGGGGTCAACCAAGATAGGTGAAGGTACATCAGGTGCAGGTCTCTGGTCAACTATGGGTGCGGTGATCGACACTTCGCTCTCGTCAACAGGACGAAAGAGAATCTCTCCTGATCCATAATCAATAACGACCCTCGCAGAGGCGAGGAATGGTCGTCCCAGGATGATTGGAGAGTGCTCCCCAGTGGAGGTCTCCATGGGCAAAAATACGAAGTCAACATTATAACTCATGCCCTGAATCAAAATGATGACGTTTTCAAGGATACCCTTCGGCCTCTTGATAGATACATCAGCAAACTGAACGATCATCCCGATTTCTTGAGAGGCCCTAAGTGAAGAGAATGTACCAATGAGAAGGGCAATATGCTAATCGAAGCACCACCATCTAGGAGAGTGTGATCACAAGTATGGTCAAAGATGGTGCAGCTAATGAAAGGTGTAGCAGTGTTCCTCTTCCAAGGAATGGGACGGTGTATGATGGCATGGGCAGTGGCCATGGTCAGAGTGTGACGCTCAGATATGCTCCTCTGCTTTCTCTTCTTGGGAAGAGGAGCAGATAAATCGGTCAGGGTTCTACTGAAGTGGGACACAGATCATCTCATGAATGGTGTCCACCTCTTCGAGTTCAGTCAACAAATTTTTAATTTTTGGACCTCCTCCATACAAGGGAGAAGGTCAGAATCAACATCTACATGAGGCATGCCAAGAGCAGTCCGTACAACAGCATCCTCGGGGTCAAAGGTGGGACAGGATGTGAGAGGTTGTATGGTCAAGGGATCTGGCAAATGGGAACCCTCCTTACAGTCTGACTCGATCACATGTCTCCTGAATTCTTTTTGGATTTTAAAAATTTTCTCATTTTTTTGTATTTTAGCAATTGCAAGCTCTCATGGAAATCCTCAATCAATTCCAAATCATCAGATCATGAAGCATCGATATGGCTCTTATTTAGATAGGTGAGGTCGTCAATCCTCGAATTCATTTGCTCCATATTGGGACAAGGTCTCAAGTATGGAAATCATGAGAGGTGACTCCAACAAATCAGTCTCGGGTTGATGTGAAGGTGGAAAATATGGAGATGGATGTGGATAAGAGTCCGAGGTCTGATATTGTGGCTGAGGTGGATATATACAAAAATCAGAAAAAAATAGGAGGCGAATCCTCTGATAAAAGGGAGGTGGACTGGCTGGAGTGAACGAAGGATCCACAAAGTCCAGATAAAATACGCTCCAGGGGTCCATCTCGAAAACAAAAGGAAAATATAGGGAGAGCACGAAGGTCAAGTCAAGAGAGGTGTGAAGAAAGGCGCAAGTGCGCAGAAGCGATCTAGGACACACACAAAACAATCACAAACAAAAATGAAAACAAGCCAAACCCTCAATTTACCTACACAACTCGGTAGAGACTGTGAAACGCGATCTTTTTATCTTGTCTATTTAGAGTTAGGTGAGAAGTTCAAAAATTGCGCAAATACTTAGGGGCTGAATAGGATTTTGGCATTACTCCGTAGTGTGTGCGCGAGCAATGCAAAACGAAGACAATGAGGTATTACTCACCCCAAGACAATATTTTTCTTTTTAGTGTATTTTAGGGTCAAGTAATTTTAGCAGTCCCAATTTTATTGGTTATCACTTTTTCATATTTTTAACGAGAATGCACGAACCTATCGGGGAATCAATTCCTTTAAGCACCTAAGTGATCAAAATCAGAGGGAGAGGCGGAAAAGCAATGCAAGCGGCAAACAATGATGAATGCTAAAGCGTAAATGCTCACCTTATCTCCGTCACTCTACATGCAAAGATGCTCAGCAGAATTGAAACCTATCTATATGTAAATGCAAGCCGATGAAATCACCCTAGATGAGTAACGCTATTTGTGTGAAGCACAGTTTTCAAAATTTGACTAGATCCAAACGTAGACTATAGGCACAAGCAAATATACTTAGGTGTTTGGACCTAATGCTACGTCAAGCAGATCCTACAGCTAAGGGCTCAATCACATAAATAAAGAAAAAAAACCGGAAAACAAAATAAAAAGAAGCGATGAAAACCGTGAAAACCGTGATGAGCCCCCAAGTGAACAAACACTTGGAAATTGGGCCAGAAAGTCCAAAGTTCTAAGTCCATGTATTATTACAATAGTAGAGTCTCTCTCTCACACAAAAATTACAAAAGTAAATACAAGAAAAGAAATGCTCAAAATGCAACTGTCTTCTCAA